>LPNX010632138.1:21655-379539 GCA_001517045.1 Pseudotsuga menziesii
GGACCTTGGGTTCATCTCTGAATATGGAGACTTCCTCTGTATATAATAGTGTTGTGCCATAGTGGACACATATGTGAATTAAACTTCCACCATTTCGGAAGAGGGACCGGCAACTAGCTCCGATGAGCTCTGTCTCAATCGGCTGTCTTTTGGGTTTCGAGTCAGAAGTTTTGTTATTTTGGCTTCCGCCATTGCGGCTCCTGAAAGCCTTTATACCTCTGCCGTTGCGGCTCCCATTCCACTCCGAATTCCGATGTTTTGAAGCTCCGACGTTGTGGCTCCTGTTCCGCTTTTCGCTCCGACGTTGCAGAAGGGGATGTCCTTCCGACTTCCGATGTTTTAAAGCTCCGACGTTGCGGCTCCCGTTTCGCTTTTCACTCCGACATTGCGGAAGGGGATGTCCTTCTGACATTTATTCATTTCTCCTCCACTCGCCGATATGTTTGTTTGCCCATTGTCGTCGATCCTTGTGTTGTGGGCTTCCGCCATTGCAGATGAAGAAGCCACTACCCTTCCGCCGTTGCGGATGAAAAATCACCATCCTTCCGGCCGCTTTGTTTCAGATCCTGCCCATTCTGTATAGTGTGATCAAATTATTCATTTAAAACTCTGTTTTATATATGTGAATCGCTGTATAGATGTAACACTGTGTTTCAATGAGACTTCGCATGTTAAGCTCCATGGTATAGAATAGCGCTGAGTTTCAATATAATGATGTTGATATATAACATGATAACTCTATGCTGATAACATATGTAACATTTGTAACATTTGATCGTTTTTATCCTTCTGTTTCATTTATTTGAATGTATAACAAAATCCTCTGTTGTAGTGAACTGTGTAATCATCCTTTTCAATATGCGGGTATTCTGTGCAACATTTAGAGCTGTGACATTATTCTCATCTGTGGCTGTAACATTAAAATTTGATTTATTACTGTTGTGACTTCCTTTGATTCATCCTGCTGTGGCTTTGCCTGTGAGTGAAACATTCAAAGTTTAGCATATGGCAACATTCAGACTGTGTAGCAAAACTAGCTAACAATGATAGTCCCCTTATGGCGTGAATGTGTTCAAAAAGAAGTCTATCCAAATGTCTTACTCCATGGGTGTCCCCAATGAGGCATATTGGTGCCTAGCTCGTAGGGGGGAACATAAGCTATGTACATCCCGTGCATCCTTCCAGAGGAGCCATGTATTCTTTGTATACATTGTTATTGTCCCACCTGCATTACATATAGACATGCAATTTACATAAGATATTGAAAAAAAAATTCAACCATAGGTGTTCGAACCTATTCCAGACACACCCCTTCGGGAAGCTATATATCCAATTACATCCTTCCGAGGAGCCATGTATGCCTAGTACACATTTTCATAATCTCTCCTATGTTATATATAAGTAGGAAGTTCACATGAGATGTCATATATTTTCAAATCCATTTGTGCTTGGATAAATTCCACTTATCAATGATCAGATAATATTAATAGTCAAATCAAAATTTGAATTCACAATTTTGTTTCCCACAGAAAAATCAAATTCTGCATTCATGAGGTCATCCCCATATTGTTTGGCTTTTGCAAGTGGGATTACTCATCCCTTATTTATACATGCTGCCCAAAACTTGGACATTCACATATAACATGTCATCCTAACACCATTTTAAATCAGCTTAACAATTAATACATTCAATTAACAATAGAATTAAAAAAAAAAAACAAATTTGAAGCTGAAACTTTATTCTGTTCCAAAAAAATCAGAATTTCAGTCATCTTTCTCATATCATATGGCAGTTTCCTGCCTTGGTTTTAGCTTAGGTCATTCTACGTGCAATCTTCAGGAAGGGTCATTTCTTCATGGAACTACAAGTTCCCATGCATGCTTCCACAATCTATACATAGACTCAACTTTTCCTGCAAAATATCCTTCAACGATCTTCCTGCAACACCTGCTCGTCACCAAACCTTAAGTCATTTCTGGAAAATAATTTTTCTCTTCTTATTCATTCCAAGGGGTCAGCACTTCTAGGAAATTGATAGTTGTTCTTCATAGTGACTTTTTTCAGATGTTCATAAGAAATACACAACCAGAGTGTGTCATCTTTCTTTTTCACAACCAGAGATGGTGTTTTCCAAGAAAACACACTCGGTCTGAGATACTTCCTTTCCTGCAATTCTTGTAGCTTCAGTTTTAGCTTCATCATTTCTGGTATGCTCACCCTACAAGGTGTCTGTGATATTGGTTCTGCTCCTGACACAAGTTCAAGGGTAAAATTAGTGTCACTCTTCACTGGAATTTCATCAGGAAGAACATTCTAGACTTTCTATAACATATGAAACCCCTCCAACCTAGGAGTACCATTCTCTACTATCTCTAAAAAATGAGCTACATATACCCTGTGAAATTTCCCATAGAATTTCTCCAGCTGCATTGCAGAAGAATTTCTTCCCGAGATTACTTTTGGAAATCCTTTCACAACCCTTAGGTTTCCTTCTTCATCCAAGCACTCAAAAGTCTTGTTTTAACAATCAATATTTTCTCTATGTGCTTCCAACCAATCCCTTCCAATGAGGATATCATATGATTTAAGTGGAAAAATATTTAGATCGACCTAGGTGACCAACCCATCCATGACTAATGGACATTTCGTTACCACCTCACTGACTTTCTTCTTGATTCCAGTGGCTAGTTGTAATAGCCATGATCTTCTATGCCTTGATTTCTTCAAAGTGCCTATCTCAACAAGTCCAAGGGTGATATAGTTGTGCATTGATCCAGGGTCAATCAAAACAGAAACAGTATGTTTAGAAATATCACCCTCAACTTCCATCATAGTCGAGTTATGACCTTCCCGGTGGTCTTCTAACGCTACATAAATTTTAGGAATGATCATTGCTTCTTGACCCACAGTTTCAGTTTCTTGGGTGTTAGGGTCTTGGCCCTCATTCCTATTCGCAAGTGGACAATTCCTGTGCAGATGGAATCCTCCACATCCCCATCATTTGAGTGGTTCCTTTATCTTTTCCTTCATTATTATGGTCAATTCAATCATATCTTGTGATGGCTGCCTTTGTTGCTTCAGGAGGTGAGAAGGTTTGAAATATTTCTTCCTTGGTTTAAGCTTTTTGTTATTCTTGTGGGAATTTTTCCTACTCCCTTCTTCCTCTGTTCACTGATGCCCAAATTTTATCTACCTTTAGAGATCTGCCACATTCTACAACATGGTTCTAATCAATTGGCTTTGTTCTACCATAGCTTTGACCAAACTTTTACTCTCTTCCTTGCAATCCTGTAACTCTGTCATCAAGCTTCTTATGGTAATTGCAACATTTGGGAAACTCTCTTGTTCCCCCTTCCCAACAGTATCAACTCCATGATGTTGGGTATTGTAAGCTGGCCTTACATACCTTTCTTCATGTGGACAAATCTGACGCAAATGGGGTCCTCCACATCTCCAGAATTTGAACGACATTCTTCCCTCTTGTGGGTCCCTTGGATTTTTCCCCATAGCATCTTTTCCGTGCTCATAGGGATCCCGCGCGTCATTCATGCTGTTACTTTTCTGGTTGTTGTTCTTCTTTGACCTCCCTGGGTCAGACCAATATCAATTATTCAATCTACCTTGTGGTTCTACAAAATGTGTTAACAACATTGTTTGTTATTCAATCTCAGAAATTTAAATAATTACTTTCCAGTTGCTTCTTGTAGTCATGAACAGTCAATGGTCTTTCGTCGTGTTGGCTAAGTTTAGCAATTCTGCTAATTAACACTCTTCTTGCTGTATTTATTTTCTACAATAGAAACTTTCTTTCCTTTGTCACTGCTCTCCATGTCCCATTGAGGCTCAAAGTTGCAACATGAGCTCCGATACCACACTGTGACATCCTCTCCCACCTTGGAGGAGGAAATGTGATCATTTATTCTACCTGAGTTACCCATCTCTTATACTCAATGGATTCTGCATGCTTTTGATGATTCCTGTTTCTTTTTTTTTCTTATTAAACCTCTTTCAGATGTACATAACCAAGAATTTCCCTCCAGGTAACATTATGATCCAGACCATGTATTGATTCTTTATCTTCCCAAAATCGCAGAAAGATCGAATGGCTGAGAAGAACTATAGCGAAAATCAACGATCTCTATCAGTCCCACATCCAGAGACAAATCGACGGTGGAGAAGCATCCCATAGAAAATAAATGGTGCAGAGAGCTTCACTTACAGAATCGAAAACATATCAAAATTTCACTCTCGCACCCTGCATCCCACATGCCGCATTCCACATCTCGCATCTCGCATGCGGAACAACCATTGCGGAGATCGAAGTTGTGGAAATCAAAATTTACCATAAGTCATTTCCGCATTCCTCATCCCTCAAATTGCGGAAGGGCTATTATAGAAAGCATATTCATCCAAACAACATTGATGCATCCGGCATCCCACATCCCACATCCCGCAAATTGCGGAAAGCAGATTTCGCCAAATGACGTTTCCGCATCCCGCATCATGCATCCAACAAGTTGTGGAATAGGAATTGTGGAAAGGAAAATGCAGATTCCAAACTTCTACAAAGTGCATGTCTGCATCTTGCATGCCGCAGGTTGTAGAAAGGAAGTTGCGGAAGGAAAAATATGCAGAAATTCGATTTGTTCATGAAAATTTCTAAGTCTAAAACTGATTTTGAGAATTCAGGCCATCACCAATTCGGTCGATATAGCTCCGTAACAACTTAGAAAATTCATTTAAATAAAATTACATACACATATACATCATTCATGAAATATACAACTATATCAAATAGATTCCATTCAAGCATTCATCATATTCAAATTCATTTATAAACAAGTATAGTTGCAGGTTTATCAGGCTGGAAAGGAGGTGAAAATATTGACTGCTAGGATATTGAGCTCACTTCCAGAGCTATGGACACCTGCACCAAATATAGCCTGGCTTCTAAAGCATCTGCACAACCAACACCATGAATCATTCCCTTCTCTGCATAGTGCTTTCCCGGGTGTACAAAGAAGAAAACCAACCCCCCCTAGATTTGTCTATGAGGTTCCTTTTTACATTAGGTTTATTAGTTAGGTGCAAGCTCCATTTCCATTTTCCCTAAACCAGTTCAGAGACCACACAAGGATGTACATACAGCGATCACAATTCTAGGTTCAGGAAAACATTACAGAGGCTGAGGAATGCACGCACACACAACAATTACGAACTTATGAGCATTGCATGAGCTAGATCAACTGATACAATCCTAGAATCCAAATCTTCTTGTTGGTTTATCAGTTTAGAATGAAAAACATGGTTTCTGGGTATGCACATTCAGGAAAACGATTGACAGACAGGGAAATCGTGAAGGAGGAAACAAAACTGACAGGACAAGAAAAAAAAACGTGAAGGATGAAAATTTGAGAGGTTTTCTGCATGAGTCTACATTCTTGAATGAAAATGAATGAATGAATGAATCCATGATCCATCAAAAAAACATGTTTCCATTTTTCCAAAACGTGAGGGAAGGTGAAACATGAACGCATGAGGGAATGGCATGCATTTTTGGGTGTTTTTCTTGCCCATGCAATAAAAAGCATAATTTTTAGAAATGGCGCTCTTCCCTTTTCAAATTTCTGCCAAAAATATTCCCATTCCCACCAAATGGCTCAAGGTTAAACATCCCCCCCCTATCCTTAGGAAAATCATGCCCCCTTCTCTTTAACATTTGCGATACATAGATGGTTGTAGGTTTTTAATTAATTTGTATTTTACATGATGTCTCATGCATACCATTCCTGGATAACACATAAACCATCGACATTGATTCTAATTGCCAAACAAAAACACAAAATCAATGGTAGGGCCTTGGCCTTGAGCTCCTTGCCATGATTTAATACAATATTCACATAATTTGAAATTTAATATCATGGGGTAAAAAAACGGGGTGTTACAGTAGATATTGGAGACTATGTGGGTTTATGGTTCCACAACTTGCAGTAGTTTCTTTCCTTTCTTTTTTGTAGCAGTATTTTCTAATAGTAGTTTGCACGAGGACATGCAAACCCTCAGGTGTGGGGGAAGAGGAATCTTCAGATCCTTCTTTTCAACATTTTTAGAGTCCCTCTAGTTCAGTTCATGCAGCTGCAGACCTAGTTCAGTCTCTCATTCTCCCTTGTTCTCAACAAGTCAAATATTTCAGCACCTTTCAACTTATTTCAGTTTCATCTCCAGTTACATGTACTTGCATGTTTCGTTACATCCTGCATCACACATCAAATACAAGGTAAACTTGAGGTAAAACATGTTAAAACTCTTTAACTCATTAAAAATTTAAGAAAACTTGATGATTAACCATTGTATAGTCTCTGTACTTCATAAACCACTATAATTATCAACCATTAAAACCTTCCATCTTCCATCCACCCTCATCCATAAAATGCATGCTCTGGTAAGGCCATAAGAATCAAAGCAAAGTGGTTCATAAGTACAAGAAAAAATCTATAGTGTATTCTCTTGTATATCATTAATCTTTCACAAATTTATTATCAGAAAGATATAAATAAGCAGATGAAGTCATTGTTTTATATCCAAATAACTACAAACAAAGCATGCAAAACATCTAATTCCATTACCACTTACATCATATTTTCATATCATCCATCATTCCTTCATATTCCATCTCTGGATTTTCCTCAATATCATTGAAAATGAAATTAAGGATGTTGCTCCACAAGAACCAACTCCCATATAAAAAGAAAAATGAATAATTTCGTTTGCACAAGGACATACAAACCAATATGGGTGGGGGAGTGTTGGGATCCAAATATGTCATATTTACTACTATAAAAAAAACCCATTCATAAGTTATATTCTTTCATTTTTCATACATTTCAATACTATTATTTTGTTACTTACCGTTAAAAACATTTATTTTACCTTGTGGTTAATTATTATGGTTTTTCTTGTATTTTTAATGATTAAAGATGTTTTATCATGTTTTTGTCAATGAAGGTTTAATAACATGTTTTTGTGATTAAGAAACATATTCTTGTGCTGGAATATTCGACCTTCTTGTACCAAGATGGATTTCAAACTCAGATTTTTGGATTCTTGCACCGGCAGTTCCTGCACCGACGGTTCCTACACCAACAGTTCCTACACCAGAATCTGGGATTCCTGCACGATAATTCAGATTCCTGTACCCAAATCCAGATTTGTAGGAAATCAAATTTCCAAATGTCAAACAACTTGGCTATGATTATGGAGTTTATTTGGAGGTTGTTTCTCACCTCTCATGTATAAATAGAGGTTAAAGAGGACTCCATGGGGATTATTAGGGAGTTAGAAAGTAGAAGTAAGAGATGTAGACATATGGTTTTTCTAAATAGCTCAATGTTGTAATCCCTGTATTGAACATGCTTTTAATGAAGATATGATATTTTATAGAGTTGTGTTTGTTGATTACTCTTTGATAAAACTTAGCTAAGGCACACCAACTAGGAGGAAAAGGTCCACCGAATGGGAAGTGTTGCTTCTTCTTTTTGTTGTTGTTTTAATTAGCAATTTTTTACAGTAATTATATTTCTTTGGTTGTTAGTTTTGCTTTGATAATATCTTATTATATTTGGTTGTTGTTTATGTTACAGATGTACATGTTACAACTTTTGTATGTATTTTGATTTTTCGTCAATCATTTGTTAACAACTGCAATTACTTCTATCTCTATTTCTATTATGAACAACACGTTCCTGCACTATGTGTGCCTGCATAGCATGTTCCTGCACTATCTATTTTAGTTCTAAAATTCATTCCTGCACTGAAATATGTTCCTGTATTTCTCATTCCTGCACCGTGCATTCCTACACTACACATTCCTGCACTGCACTCTGTTGTATTCTATTCTTGCACTATGTTTAATTCCTGCATTTGTGTTTAGAATTTTATTTCCAGAACTTGTTGACAATTCCTGCACTCTTGGTCATAGATGATTTTAAGGAACCCTACTTATTTAAAAGCGTATAAATGTTGGCGAATATTACCAATTCTTAAAACGCCAACTATAAAATGATTGGAGATATTTTTCAAAAAATATTTTAATTTCCAAGGATTTTATATCGTTTATATAAGTTTTTTGCGATTTTTAGGGTTTAAAAATTTTACCCCATCGAAATTGGGTGAAAGAGGGCTTCAAAAAATGCAAAATGGTGAATCTTTTTTGGGAGAAAAACATGGAAAAATATCCCACTAGGCTAGAATTTTCCCCTAAAATTATCCCTGCTCTTGGTTAGATTTGATTGATTTCATCATTTTGCACCTATATATTGGTCATTGCAACTTCTGTTGATACATCATAGTTTAATGAGCATTTTTCAGATCTGTATATAAAAACAATTAATTGGTTCTCATAGACATTTTCAATTAATTGCATGGTTTGGATGTTATTTAATTACTGTACATTAGATTTGCTCTTTAGCACATAAAATTAGTTAATAATTTTGGTTCACTTAAATGGATTTAATTTGCATCTTTTATTTAACTCATTATAGTATTGAATTCTTGCATTGTTAGTTTTCTATTTTTTTTTGCACTTTGGTTTCATTTCATTTCAGGTATCTTAATTTTCATAGAATAGAAATTAGAAACTCTGGAATGACAATGTAAGCATGTATTGAAAATATATATTATAATATTTTAACTATTGAACCTACCTTGAATTATTTAATACAACAAACACCCTCATTTAATATTTATTACAAAAAAAGGTGGAATCTATATTTAAATCCTTAATGGTTTATGGTTAGAATTACCTGTTGCCTCATTTACATTAAGATATTTCCAGAGAGATGGAGTAGTGGTTTTCATTTGATTTAATGAGTGTTTTATTGTCACACCGTAATTTCATTTTATTTTTGTATTTTTTTTACAAATCAATAGTCACTTACCAAAGGAAATATTAGAGGCCTAATTCATGAGATATGGCTTTCCCGTAATGGGTTTTCAACCTAATGTGTGAGATTATTTTCAGTTAACTGATTTCATGTTCATATTTTATTCATTAATTGAAGTGTGTTTGCCGACAATTATTCATTTAGATTAGGCTAGGTTAGGTTCTAGTCCTGCACATACTCTGCTTGCACCTTTAATGTGGCATATTAGTTAACATATAATTTCACCAACAAGGTCAAAACCCCTTTTTAGGTTTTAACTTCCAAACTTCTGGTCAAGTGTCGGCCTCCCCTTTTTGGAGCTCTTCTTTCTCACCTTTTAGTGGGGGGATCTCATCTCCTATCTTTGCAACTCCGGCTTCGACTGCAACCGGTTAAACACAATATCACACACCACAATTTAGTAACCCTTTGGCCTTTGGGTGGAACCCATTTCAAAATATTGCTAATTCTTCACAACCAGTGGCTAGGGGCAACCCCAACCTATCTTTCGGGAGCCCTGGTGTGTTGGAATATTAAACAATATTGAGAGGAGGGGGTGAATCGGTATTGATAACTTTTAACAATTTAAACCATTTATAATTTATTCATTAACACACAAGATACAAAATAACACAAAAAACAAATTTATCGTGGAAACCCAATTGGGTAAACCACCAATAGTTCCTATTATTGAAAAATTATATTTTACAAATAGTTTTTTCTTGCTACTACAGAAAAGGATGGTACTACACCATATTTAACAACAACTACTAGAAGGAGGATATGACCCCCTAGCTTATCAGCTACTACTGAAAGGATGCTTCTACACCCTATTTACCAGCCACTACTGGAAGGAGGATATGACCTCCTTGCAGGAAACTAACCTGCCCTAGCACCTCCCTACTACCTTTATATGATAATTTGATCTCTAACTGTTCTACACCAACCGATATGTCAATTGAATATACATAGACACTTATTTGAAGTTTTAAAGCAATGTTTATATACCCTCAAACATATCTCTTCATTCAACAGTCACATATCTTCATTGTGACTCTTCACAGACAAATAAACTACTTCAAAATTACTTCTCTGTTTATCATTTTTAACTCTATTTAATTTATCAATAGCGACCTTCCACAGTTTCTTTTCTGCAATGCCATTTTTGCAACAAAATATGCACAATAGATATTTTCTGCTTTTACCTTTTGTGCAATAATCTTTTCGTAATTACCTTTCGCAATTTCCTTTCGAAATTGCGAATTGCGGATAATTGTCTTTCCACAATTTTCTTTTTGTAAAGATCTTTCCACAATTTGCAGGAACTCATTCTTTCCACAATTGTGGTTTGCGTATTGCGGGTGTGCATTTTGACTTTTCTCAAAAATTGCTTCTGCAATTATCTTTCTGCAATGACCTTTCCACAATCAGAAATTTCTTCCTTCTGCAATTGTGGATTGAGGATTGCGGATTGTGGGTATGCATTTTGACTTTTCTCAAAATGGGCTTCCGAAAATATCTTTCCTCAACTTCTGTGAACTATCGATCGCTTTGCGGAATCCTCCTCACCCATTTGATAAGTTATCAAACACAGAACTTCACTTTGGCAATCTAGAATGTTTTCTTCCACACAAATTTACTTTGCATATTCTTTCCCTGATGTCGATCTAATTTCTTGATATGATATTATCCATCCAACGTCCTCTTCTAAATAAGCTGATCGCAACTCCAGAACTCTGTGTTTATTGATCAACTAATCTCAATCAGAATTTTCCTGACTTGATCCCCTCGCTGGATCCTCTCATGTGTCCTTGCATCCTTATCACTTATGCCATCACTTTCCCTGTCATTGTGTCATTAGTTATTCCTTTGTCATTACTGAACTACTTTTGACATCAACAACAACTTCATTTAACATTCTCTCCCTTTGGAATTGATGGAAACATTAAATCATTATCCCTCTTTGATAGTGATGAAAAAGGTTTCCTTCTGACAACTCCCCCTGTCAACATATCTCCCCTTGACACGCTTCTTTTACTTCTTCTTCCCCTTTTTTACTGTAAGGAGATTACTCCCAACTTATGTATAATATGATCAAACGATTCTTTTGGTAGTGGTTTAGTAAAAATGTCTGCAATTCGTTCCTTCGTATCAATATACTCCAATTTGACCATTTTTTGTGATACTTGCTCTCTTAAAAAATGATACTTGATCGGGATATGTTTTTTTTAGAGTGCATAATGGGATTTTTGGATATGTTTATAACAAGTGTATTGTCATAGAGTATAATAATGGGGTCTTCATATTTTACAAGTCTTCCAATGTCTACTTCATCCAAATGACTTGGGTACAACATGATGCAATAGCAATATACTCAGCCTCTGTTGTAGACAGTGAAATGGAGGATTGCTTTTTGACTATCCATGCCACCAAACAATCTCCTAGGTAGAATGGTTTTCCACTAGTGATTTTCTTGTCATCAATACTTCCTTCCCAATCTACATCACTAGATGATTTTAGAGTGAAGTTATCTCTTTTTGTATACAATAATCCATAATCCACGGTTCCTTTTAGATATCTAAAAATTATTTTTACTGCAGCCACATGTGTTTCTTTTGGTGTTGAATGGAATCTGGAAAACACACCTACAACCTGCATTACATATGGTATTGTAGTTGCTACATAGAATAGACTACCAATCATTGACCTATACATAGTATGATCTACTTCTAAAGATTCATCATCCTTCCTTAATTTTCAACCTGTGACCATAGGAGTACTAACAGGTTTGGATTCTTCCATTTTTATTTTTTTCAACGTTTCTTTGATATACTTTGTTTGAGAGATGAAGGTCCCTCTTTCTGATTGAGATAATTGTAAACCTAGAAATAATGTTAGTTCTCGTAATATTGACATCTCAAATTCTTTCTTCATTTCTGAAGCAAAGTTTACACTCAGAATTTGTAGATCACTTCCAAATATGATATCGTCTACATAGACTACAATAAGGATCATATTTTCGTTTTCAAATTTTATGTATAGATTAGTTTCAGTGGCCCCCCTTATATATCCTTGCCTCTTTAAATAATTGTTAAGTCTTGAGAAACATGCTCTTGGATCTTGTTTAAGACAATAGAGTTCCTTCTTAAGTTTGCAAACATGATTTTGATTTTCTGATAAGAGAAAACCTTCAGGTTGATCAACGTAGACTTCTTATTCAATTTCTACATTAAGAAAAGCATATTTTACATCCATGTGATATACTTTGAATTTTTGTAACATGAAAATGCCAAGAACATTACGATTGCTTCAGGTCTTTCTACAAGTGCAAAGGTTTCTTCAAACACAATACCTTCCACTTAATCATATCCTTTACAAAATAACCTTGCTTTATTTCCTATCACTTTGGCATTTTCATTTAACTTGTTTTTGAAGACCCACTTGGTTCCTACAATATTCTTGTTTGTAGGTCTTGGAGATAGTTCCCAAGTTTGGTTTTTCTCAATTTTATCCAACTATTCGTTCATGGATTTGATCCAATCATCATTTTTTATAGCTTCTACAAATTTTATAGGTTCCACCATTGATAGTAAGGCTTGTTAATTAAATAGTAGTTTCCTTCTTGTACTAACTCCAACATCTTTGTCACCTATGATTTGTGTCTCAGGATGATCTTTTTGTATTCTCCTAGATGGAGCTTTTGTATCATATATTGGAGAGTCTTCACCTCTGCTTTCCTGTGAGTCTTCTTTTTCTACTCTTTATTCTTCTTCTTTAATATTAGTCTAGTAGATGGTCTTATTCTTTTGATCTTTCCTATGACAACAAGGTTCTTCATCATCAATATCCTCTTGTTTTGGATAAGGACACTTTCTGGAAAAATGTCCAATCCTTCCACAATTAAAACATTTCAAGGGTAGATTCCCTTTGTACTTGCCAGTGACTCTCTCAAGTTTCTTGATGAAGAGAGATTCCTCATCATCTAGGTCCTTAGATTGGATCTTGGATACAAATTTAAAATATTCTTCTTTCTTTGATGATTCATTTTGTCTTGTTCTCATCTCACAGGTAGTGAATATCCCATGTAGTTCATCTATTGTCATAAGTTTAATATCATCCCATTCATCTAAAGAGGAAACCTTTAAGTCATACTTCATTGGCAAGGTTATCAATACCTTGTCGACTACGTCTTTCTCTTTTATTTCTCCTCCAATGCCTCTAATAGAATTAACAATTTCATATACCCTTTAGAAGATATTCTACAATATTCTCTTCCTCTTTCATTTTTAGGTTTTCAAACTGTCCTTTGTAGGTCTGAAGTTTGGATTCCTTGACTTTGGGCGCTCCTTCATAGACACATTTTAGTTTTTCCCAGGCATGTTTGGATGTTTTGCATTGCATGAATTTTACAAATATTGAATGGGCTAACCCACTCAAAATTGAATTCATAGCTTTTGAATTAGCCTCATATTGGCTTAGTTGTCCTTCATATATAGGTACATATTTTGGTGCTTCATATTTTATTTCAACAGACCTCCAAACTTTGCATTGAAGAGACATTAGATGTCACTTCATTCTTACACTCCAGTATGCATAATTATATCCAGTAAATAAAGGAGGTCTATTGGTGCCTAACCATTGCTGATCCAAAGTGTTTTTTTAATAGGATCTTACTTCCAGTGGTTTAGATTGCAGTGAAGGAAATTGCTTTGATACCAATTGTTGGAATATTGGAAAATACTGAGAGGAGGGGCGAGGTGAATCAGTATTGATAACTTTTAACAATTTAAACAATTTATAATTTATTCATAAACACACATGATCAACAAGAACACAAAAAACAAATTTATCGTGAAATCCCAATTAGGTAAACCACCAATACTTCCTATTACTACAAAATTATATTTTACAAATAGTTTTTTCCCGCTGCAAACAAGGATGGTAGTACACCCTATTTACCAGCAGCTACTGGAAGGAGACTACGATCCCCTAGTTTATCAGATACTACTGAGAGGATGATTCTACACCCTATTTACCAACCACTACTGGAAGGAGGCTACGACCTCCTTGCATGAAAATAGCTTTCCCTAGCACCACCCTACCACCCTTATATGATAATTTGATCTCTGACTATTCTACATCAATCGATATGTCAATTGAATGTACAGAGACACTTATTTGAAGGTTTAAAGAATTGTTTATATACCCTCAAACATATCTCTTCAATCATTAGTTGCATATATTTATCGTGACTCTTCATAGAAAAATAAACTAATTCGAAATTACTTCTTTGTTTGTCATTTTTAACTATGTTTAGAGAGCAAGATAAGCTCATACATCTTGGAATGATTAGTAATGCATATACATATGGGAAATCCTTATTGGCACAACATAAAGAAAAATCCAAGCCTCCCAAGAAACAAAATCCTCACAATAATAAGCCAAACAAGGGTATTGAACCCTCTCAATCATCTCATTCCTTAAAAAATGACAAAGGAACCAAGATAAAAGGTAAAAAAAGTTAGAGTCATTGCAACTATTGTGGGAAAGATAATAATGATGAATATACATTTTTTAAGAAGATGGTAGCCTTGGAAGCAACAATGAAGAAGCACCACATCATCCTTGATTCATCTTCAGAATCTACTTCTCATGGACATGCACTTTGTGCTTCTGGTTTTTCTTATACTGCATCTTCTTCTACTTGAAATGAGTGGCTCATTGATTCTTAAGAATCTTATCATATGGCTAAGGATCAACCCATATTTTCTACTATGCATGAATGTAACACCAAACAAATATTTATTGGTGATGATAGAGTTCTAAGTGTTGTAGGATCTAGAACAGTTCCAGTAGATAATTGTCATTTTAGTGATGTATTATGTGTTCCAAGAATTTCTTGCAATTTGTTGTCAGTCTTTCAAATCACTCATTATGGTGAAGGTAAAAATGTAACGTTTACACCTCACCAAGTTGTAATCAATGATTTTAAAGATCCTAAGCTTGTCCTATCTACTGAAATTGTTGATGATATTACTAGTTTGTACAAATTTAACAACTTTGGGTTATCACCTTTTCCTTCAATTTTTGTTGCTCATAGTGATGACCTAAGAAAAATTTGGCATGAGCGATTTGGACACTTAAGTTATCTCTAATTGCAACAACTATGTAAATACAATATAGTGACATGTCTTCCGATGGTATCTTGTAGGGATGGTTTTTGATACGGATGTGTACTCAGAAAACATCATCGGGACAGTTTTGACAAACATGCCTCTTGGCACGCCTCGGTTCCCTTGGAGATTATGCATAGAGACGTGTGTGTTCCTCTTCCATCTACTTCGTTTTATGGTTTCAAATATTTATTAAATTTCATTGATGATTACTCTAGACACACCTGGTTTTATTTCTTAAAACTTAAGAGCAAATTATTTAACATGTTCTTGGCCTACAAGGCCCTTGTTGAAAAACAATCTGGTCATCGAATTCTTAAGTTAATATCTAGTAATGGATGAGAATATGTTAACAATAAGCTCACCACTTTATGCACTGAACAAGGATTCCAAAAACACATTGTTCCATATACAACACAACAAAATTGTGTAGTTGAACAAAAGAACTGCACTTTAAAAGAAATGGCTAATTGTATGCTTCAAGCTAAGGGACTAAGTCTTCAATTTTGGGTTCAAGTCATAAATTGTGCAAATTACATATTTAATCACACCCCTCATAAATATTTACAAGGTATAACACCGAAATAAGCATGGAGTTAAATTAAACCATATGTATGTCACTTTCATGTGTTTGGTAGTGAAGCATGAGCTCATATTCCAGATGAAAAACATAAATCATTGCATCCTAAAAGTGAAAAAATAATATTTGTTGGATATTATGAAAATGTAAAAGGTTATTGACTTCTTTAGCCACATTCTCATGATATAATTATTAGAAGAGATGTAAAATTTGATGAAAATATCTTGGCTTGCGAGCCTAAGTCGATGTGTGTGCCATATTTGTCCTGCGATCCAAATTCAACAATTCTGCCTTATTTTACTCCCAACTTCCTTCACAACATTCCAATTCTAGTTTCTAATGATGACAGCGAGGATGAAAATCCACCTCCACCTGCTAATTTTCCTCCATTTGCACCAGCACAACCGCTTCTTCTATGGGTTCATTCAACATGCGAAGAAGTTACTGATATTGCTAGTAATTCTAGAGATCCACATCGAATACGTTCTCAGTTCTAGCGAGTCTCTTCGCTTTTGGATCAAGTTTCAGAGAATCATGATGCAAAGAATTTTGCTGAAGCTTCAAGGTATCTAGATTGGAATCCATCTATGGATGAAGAATATAGTTCTTTAATGGTGAACGATACTTGGGATCTTGCACCTCTTCCAAAAGGAAGAAAACTTGTTATATGTAAATGGGTATACGGAACTAAGTATGCATCAGATGGAAGTGTTGAAAGACTTAAGGGAATATTAGTTGCCAAAGCTTTTTCCCAAGTTGAAGGAATTGACTACAATGAAACCCTTGCTCCTATTGCAAAAATGAACTCCATCTTTCTTGTTCTTTCCCTTGCAGCCTTACATAAATGGGAGGTACATAAACAGATGCCAAGCCCGCATTCTTACATGGTGATTTGCAGGAGGAAATTTACATGGAAAAACCTCTTGGATATGTTCAAAATGACTCTAGACTTGTATGTTGCCTTAAGAAATCCTTATATGGCCTTAAGCAAGATCCTCGATCTTGGTATGCAAAAATGGATAGCTTTCACCTTGAAACTATTTTTTCTAAATGCCATTATGACCCCAATGTATATACAAATAAATTAGGAAAGAATCTTATCGTCCTTTTTCTTTATGTTGATGATATTATTCTTACTGGTAGTGACCTTAAGCTTTTAACTCATGTGAAATCTAGTCTTAAGAAAAAATTTGAAATATCATACTTAGGAAATTTGCATTATTTTCTTGGTCTCCAAGTCTTTCAAACCAAATAAGGAATCTTTATTTCTCAGTCTTAGTGTGCTTGTTACCTTTTGAGTCGCTTTCAAATGGAATATTGTAAACCATCCCCTTCTCCCTTCTAGTATGGAGTCAAAATTTCTGCCACTTGTACTTCACATGCAGTAGATTCCACCTTGTATCATCAACTTGTTGGTAGTCTCTTATATTTGACTCATTCACATCCTTATATTTATTTTTTTGTTGGTCATGCTACTCGCTATATACAAACACCCCATGAAAGTCACTGGAAAGCAGCAAAAAGAATAATTCAATATATTCGGGTCCCTCCACTTGTCAATAAAAAGGTAACTAGAGATTTCAAGGAGAAGTGGGTTGAAAAGTTAACATTCCAAAGGTTTAGATGGGAGAAAATGAGAAGAAATTAGAGGATCTAAAGAAGTTTAATACTATGTAGTAGGATGAGTATCAAATGTATTCATTGGTATGAGATTTGTTGAGTTGGAGAATTCCTTCTCCATCATAGTCGATTTTTCTTTATGAGTAGATAACCCTTTTCAAGATGAAATCTATCAGGGAAGGGAGGCCTCCTAAAATGGTTATGACCTATCAATTTTTACACACCTTTTCCTAGAGTGACCTCACATATAAACCCCTGTTGTGTGAGATTTATTTACATGACTTAGCCTATTTTATGGATATAAAGTTCAATATATTTCCTTTTTTGGGAGATGTACAGATGAGTTCCTTCACCTCTTTTGTAAACAATCATGTGAGATGGTGGAATTCTTTTCAAACAATCCGTAAAAATCAAGAAAAATCCAAATTATGGATGAGAGGAGAACTCCAACCCCCTGCTACTATTATTAATGAACACCAAGGGCTTATTTCTTCGTCAGATAGGATCAATAAAGAGGCATCTCTCCAAAATTCTATCATAGACTTATGTGTTGAATCCATTATTCATTATCAATAATTTGCATTAGAGGGCAGCAAATTCAAGTACTAGCAATATTCCCAGTATCTAAGGACGAGGGATCCTTATGGTTATTTTAATTTTACTTATTCCCTCTCTCGAGTTCCTGGTTATGTTGGATGATTTAAGGCTTGTGGTCATGTTGGCCGAATTTTCTGACTAGGCCAACTTAAGGAGATTAAGCCCACACAAGTTGCTTAAAGCAGCTTCCGGTGTGTTTGAAATGGCAAAATCTCGCAGGTTATGGTCCTGCTACCAACTAAATTTATCCTCTTAAGGAGAACTTAAAAATTCAGTAAAATTTATCCTAATTCTATTACTACTTAAAATAAACCCTAGAGTTAGTTTACTAAGTCTAAGTTATCCTAAAATGCTTTCTTAAGGAAAGTCTCCAGTTTTAGGGTTTTGTTTTAAATATTTTAACTAAAAGACTATTTTAAATTTTATCAAACTAATCTAATTCTATTTAACAATTGTTAAGATAAACTAAAATATTAAAATAAACTAAGCTAAGACTTAAAATTAACTAGCTATCCTATATCAGCTGAGAGCAACTTGGAAAACTAAATTAATTATCAATTAATGATTCAAATAAACAAAGAGATAGGCAATAACAATTCAAATGAAAATATTTAAATCATTATCATAAAATCACTTTGTTGAATATGCACAACAACAGAAAATTAAAATAGGTAACTACTTTTAATTTATTCTGTGATGCCCTATTAATTAATAACTAATATTCAATACTGAATATTTGAATAACAAGATGATATTTATTCATGAAAACATTGTAGAAAATACAAATGAAATAAAAAATAAATATGAAAGGTTTTTATTACCAAATTGTAATTATCAATACAAATATCGATTAACCAAACTCAATAATATTCTCAATCAAACATCAATACTATGTAAACATAGTATAATTTCGGATAATAAATACAATCATATCACAGTACAATTGCATAAAATATATGGTGAGAAAATAGTATATAGAAATATATATATATTAAGTTTTCAAAAGAGTAACAAACAGTGATACCAGTTTGAGAACTCTAGTCACAACCCTCCATGAAGGAAAAACTTCAGTAAAGAAATTAAAACAAGACACTGTAATTATATTTCTAATAAGTCTTTTCCTTCTATACTCCATCGACCCTCTTTACACCGAGCTTACTAGCTTATATAATAAGACTAGTAACTCCTTCTAGTTTCTATGTAACAAACATGCTAAAAATATCCCTTCAGTTTCTAACAACCATTACATAATAAAGACAAAAATTCTATCCCTATTCTTTTGCATTGGATTTCTTCAAAGAAGGCACCTGGAAGATACGTTTTATCCTATGAAACAAAAATGTCAATTAAATGACTAGCATGTATTATCTTCTTCTCAAATGAATTGACCTATGACGTGGCTATCTTTAATATCCCATTCTTCCAGAAGCACCAGCGAATGCCAACGACGAGCAAAAATAATCTTCATTCTTTACAACATACCAACAATATGAACACCTGTAACAAATATTAATTTCTCATTAAAATCACGATAACAGGAAATAAAAATAAAATAATACTAATTGTAAGCATACCTGTAAAATCTACGATTTTGCAGGTGTGCTAATTAAAACATCTTATTACCTGTCAAAACTGAAATCATAATAAGTAAATATAGATTAAGTTGTTGCTATCTGTAACTTGATAGCTTTCCTGGCTTTTGACAGCTTGGCCCTGAGTTTCAAGATCTTTTTTTCGTGGATTTTTTCATCTTTCAGTAATTTCTCATTAGTTGCAGCTAACAATTTCTTTTCTGCTTTGTATTTGTCCTTCTTGGCTTTCATTTGTTTCCATCGGTCTACCCACATAAAAAATTCATTTTTTTGCTGTTGTAGCTCTGTTTTCAACCTGTCATGAGCTTCTTCAATGTCTTTTAACCGATCAGCCTTATGTTTTTTCGAAAGCTTGATCGACTACTTCGCTGTGTTTAAAGTCTTTGCTAGAGAATATTCACCATTTAATGGTGAATCAAATCGAGCTTCATGTTTAGACTGTGCTGGTAATGGTGAATTATCTTTCACGAGTCTCTTAGGAGATACCACCAAATCATCGTGACTATTACTTTGTTCCTGTTCAAAGTCATTGATTGGGGTTTCACGAGGAGGAGATTCATCCGCGTTATCACTATTATCTTCAACAACAATGGGTTCACTACTCTGTTCTATGGATCTTGGAACCGAAAGAATAATCATACTCCTATTAAGCCTTTGATTAAACATCTCATATTTTCTCATGCTCGATTCAATAGTTTTATTGTCACCTACCAGATTTTTCCCTTTTACCTCATGCTTCTTTCTCTCCTCCATTACCTTAGAATACAAATCACCTGTTGATTTAGCAGAGTGCATCTAAACAACCATTTTACTTCCCTCTCCCACTTCATTTTCTCTCTTGGATTGTTCAGGAGGATTCAAAGTATAAAATTTCTCATTTTCAACTATTAGACAAAGCTTATCCAGCCCCTCATGATCAGGTATATGATCATTCTCTTCTTTTACTTCTCCTTCACAAGGTCTTCTTTTTTTTGCACGAGTCTTAGGTAAGTAGGTAGGCCAAAATTGGGTTAACCCAAACTCATTTTCTTTTAATAATTCATCCCATGTTTTCCCTACTGTAACTAACTGATACTGAATTAACATTTTGATTAGGCCTTGATGGAAAAGACTACGGTCTTGATTACCAATGGTACGCTGAACCATAACAACCATTTTATGCAAACTATGAAGTAGAAAGTATGGTAGATTTAATTTCAAACCATTAAGAGCCATTAAAATTCTCAGATGATATAATTGGACATTTGAATACCGACCATCACAAGAGATGTACCTGGAAATGACTTCAAAAGGAGCACACCATTGATTCCTCAAATATTTTACAAGAAAACTGAACTTAAGGTGTGCATCTTTGTTTGACAATGGAAGAAGGAACTGCTTAAACTTTTTCTTGTCAATTCGTGACCCTTTGAACCAGCGTTCACCAGTCTAAGGTAGCTTCGTAGCTTTCGAAATAAACTCTTCATCTATGACTAGCTATAAACCACCTATCTAAGCAACATTTTCATCAAAATAAAATGCAAACCATCTGGTAACTTCCTCATTGTGTCCACTGAAACCCCAAAAGAAGAGTTTCCAACCAATTTTCTCAAATAGGGCAAGAACTCCAGGGTCGGCTTCTAACATTTTAGGACCAGAAAGCTCAAAACGACTTAAAGGAGCCATCTGTTCAACTATCAGTTCTTTCTGTGACATAGGATTGAAAGGCGTTGTAAATACTAAAGGAATAGGGATACGTGAATACACAGACATGTTATGAACTTTCACGCGATTCTAGAGGAGCTAATGAGTAACCCTAGATTTGTTTCTACGCATGAGAACTTCACCATCAAACCACCGCAGGTATTCATCAAATAAATTGATGTGATCTGAAATCATTACAAGATATTCGACATCAAATATTTTCATGAATGTTATATGACTTTCAGATAGGATAGTGTTAATATTAACACATCTGACTAAGATAATTATTACATATTAAAATCCTTATGAACAGATGTTATCAAATCAACCATTCGTATCTTGTACCATACACACGACTGCAAACGTTAAATAGGAAAGGATTATACGTGGAAGGCAATCGTGCTATTGAACCAGATGATGTGAAGTTGTCATTACAAGCAATGATGTCTCCTAGGGTTTCGTAAATCCAACCAAGTACCAAGATAAACTTTGGATAATAATTTAAATGCTCAAAACCATATTTATGCATGTAATAGATTCAAATATAGTTTTGAATGAACTCATAAAATCCAAATCATCATATGAACTATTGCAAAGTATGATCGGATGGAAAATTCATTAAAGACTAACACTAGATCAAAAATCAATTACTATGATGATAACACAATGGATATTCGAAATGATATATATAAAAATAAACTTTAGCTATTTTGAGAAAGATATATATACTTTCCACAATTTGTAAAATGACATAGTATTAAAAGATAAAGTTTTATGTAAAAATATATTATTAGGGTTAAAATAAAATATTTCAATTAATTCATCAACCCGAATCATATAAATTACAAAAAACTAATAATGAATACTTTGTCCAAAAGAAATCAATAAAACCAAATTGTAACAAGTTCAAAATGCATTTTCATTTTAATTCAAAGAAATATTTAGCAGACTATAATTTAAATATCTTGAATCAATATATAATCAGATGTATTGATAATAATAAAAATTGATTGTATATGTAAAATTGCAAGATTAACAGCTGCTAATTTATTAAATTTATGAAAGTGTTCCCTAAACTTCCAGTATAACCCTTAACTCTTATTTAATTGAGAGTACCTTCAGAATAGAAGATTTTGAAGGCACTCTTATATAATTTTTTGTGATAAATAATAGAAGAGAATTGATCATTTTTATTCAGCAAAGCAGAAAAAATTGAGAGGGTTGTTGCCTGTCAACAAATGGCGACGACATGGGTGAACCAGTTATCTCTGCTCATATAATTTTCAAATGATAGTATAAACGAAATCTTAAAATCTATTCAAAACAATAAAAAATCCTTAGTCTAAGTAAAAACCATTATCTGATTTATATTTGCAAGTATAATTCAGAAATATCCCATCTCTGTAAATACAAGTTTTGTTAAAGATAAACTTAAAAATATCCTAATCAAAACAAAGTACTTATAGTAAAGATAATCTGCGCCATCAGTATAAGATATAGAAATATACTTCACTGATAAATTTCTAGAATCTGTTCCATGAATATAATAATTTTCCTTTTTAAATTTTTTTTTTATCGAAACAATTATTTTGACTGAAGACTACTATCTAGGCATGATAACCTGATGTGATATTATCATTCACGAGAATTGCCTAGAATAAGCAAGCCGGCTCGTGATGAGACCTCTTGTCTCTTGATCTTTTAACCAAGAGCCATCACCCTGATGATCAGAAATGAAGTTATACTAAACAGCATTGACGATCATGATTAGGCTGGCTCATGATGAGACCCCCTATCTCTTGACCTTACGACCAAGAGCCATTATCAATTTCCTAATAATGTCATGCCAATGATATTTATGATCCTAATCAGATTGGCTTATTACTAAGACCTTCCGTCTCTCATTTTAAATTTTAGAATTTTATTGAATGGAACAGATCTAAATTTTTTCCAGATTGTAAATAACTTTAAAAGAAATGACTGATGATAGAGATCTATAAAGATTTTTTCAAATTACAAGTCTTGAAAAAGACATTAATTAGCCATCTTAACTATCAAAAGAAAATAGGAAAATGAGGGATAATCTGAACAATATTTACAAATAATGATAGGTTCTTAATAGACTTAAGAAACTTTGATCATTCTGAACCAATTTTTAAAATACTTAGTCTAATACCATAATTTTAAACTAATGAACAAACTGAGTTTAAACCACAGGACTTATTTATTTACACTTGTCCTCTCAACAACATATGTACATTAGTGACTGATTATATTGAAAAATATATACAGAGATTCAACAATCCTTGATACAAATGATTGATATGTTAATACTTGATTGGAAAAATCTCAATTTAAGAAAATCGAAAAGAAGTTTCAAGAGTATTTACATGGCTCAAATGATATTTGAATGTACATAAGAATCATGAATTTATCATAATTCTGTTTGATAATCAATTTTATATAATTTTATGATAATAATATATACATTAAATTCTTAAAATTTAAATAAAATTATTTACAAACAGGAACTAAAAAAAGAAAACGAGCTCATATAAAAAAATTATACACAAATTTTAGGGTCTGAAAAAGTCAACAAAAATATTTTTTTAAGATCAGTCCATTTACTGGAAATGTTTCGAACTGACCTTCTAGGGTTTGCAAATGAAAAGTGCTTGGACCTATCTTTTCAGCAATAACAAATGGACCTAACCAAAGTTTTTGAAACTTGGTATGATCTCCTTTCTCCTCATGGACTTTGTCCCATTTTAACACCGAGTCCCCCACCTAGAAATCTTAGTTAGAACTTGAGGATTGATCAAACCAGGACTTAACAATTTGTTGATGTTTTGTAAAATGTTGTTTTGACCTGTCTCTTTCTTCCTCAAGTTTTAATAAATTGTTGATCCTTTTCTCCATTGCTGGACAATCTTCATCCTGGACTGACTGGGCTAACTGTAATGAAGGTAAAAATAAATTTGGCGGTAAAATGGCTTCAGTTCCATAAACCAGGAAGAAAGGTGAGTTACCTATTGCAGCTTTAGGAGTTACTCTGTTTGCCAAAAGAGCATTAAACAACTCTGTATGCCAATCACGATGATGATCAGTTGAAATAGTTCTTTTAAGAATTTTCAACAAATTTTTATTTGTTGATTCAGCTAAACCATTTCCATGAGGATGATAATTAGCTGAATATCTAACCCTTATACCCTTCTCTACGGAAAATTGAGTTAACTCAGCTGATGAAAAATATGAGGCATTATCAAAGACAAGGGAATCTGGAACACCAAATCTTGTTATGATAAAAGATTCTAAAAATAAGATAACCTGAATGGTGTTTACAACCCTTAAAGGTGCAACCTCTGCCCAACGGGTAAAATAATCAGTTGCAGTCATAATGTACTTGTGTTGCATAGAAGAGGGAGGGTTTATTGGTCCTACTATATCAATACCCCATTGCTGAAAAGGACTTTCTACTGAAACAGGTTGTAAAGGAAAAGCAGGCTTCTTAACTCTACCTGCAACAAGTTGACATTCCTGGAATTTCCTAACAAAAGCATAAGAATATCGAAATAAAGTAGGCCAATAATAGCCATCCCTAAGAATCTTCTGTGCTGTAGTTTCTCCACCAAAATGACCACCTGCTGGTCCAAAATGTAATTCTTTCAAAATCATTTAAGTTTCATCTTTGTCTAGGCATCGAAGTAAAACACCGTTTGAATTTCTCCTAAAAATAATATTATCAATTAGTAAATAAGGAGTAGATTTCAGTCTAAGTGCTCTCCTTTTCCTTGGTTCAAGGTAATCAGGAGCATCTCCTGTTTCCAGAAGTGTCCTTAAATCTGTATACCAAGAATCTTGTGGTGGAGGATACAAGTAAATTTCTTGAGTTAGTAAGACTTCATTAATAACAACTTCATAACTACTATTAGGGAGAAGACCTGCTTCAGCAGCAAGTTTACATAATCCTTGACCCTTGACTACTGTTGAAGGCTTAATTTCCAAGTCATACTCTTGAAGAGTTGTCATCCGTGGTGCTCTTTTTTCATCCAAATATGTCTGTACTAACAAATTTCTGACTGAAGGGTAAGGAACTATCACTTTTGTTCTAGATTTCAATAAATATGGACGAAAGTATTTGACAGCTTTGAAAACAACAAAATATTTCTTATCAACCTCATGGTAATTAAGTTCAACACCTTTAAAATTTGAGCTCATAAAAGAAATTGGCACTTCACTATTTTGCTGATTTAGTTGAGTTAAAACTGCTGCATATGATATGTCAGAAGCGAAAGTATACAATATGAAATCTTTGTTAAAATATGGGCTCAAAAGACTAGGAGCTTCTGAAATTCTCTGAAAAGATTCTTTTTCAGTTTGTCCCCAATTAAAAATAGCATCCTTCTTAATCATTTTTTGTAAAGGACAGATGATTTCAGAAAAACTGGGGATAAATCTTTTGACAAAGTTTATTTTACCAAGAAATGATTGCATTGCTTTTTTGCTAGAAGGTTAAGTTATTTTTGAAATAGCTTGGGTTCGTTCAGGATCAATCATGATCTCGTGTTTTGAAACCACACAACCTAATAAAATACCTTATGAAACATCAAATATTGTTTTCTTTGGATTTAAGGAAACTCCGAATTTCCTACAATGTTCAAATACTTTTCCAATATGATTAATGTCATCATGTCGAAATTTAGAAAACACAGTAACATCATCTAAATAGACAACTACTGAATGATTAATTAACCCTCTAAAAGCAATATCCATTTCCCTTTGAAAAGTTGCCCCGACATTGATTAACCTAAAGGGCATCTTTCTGTAAGCATATGTTCCCCATGGAGTTCTAAAAGTTGTTTTTAGTTGATCATCTGGGGAAACCATCAAGAAGTGACAGTATCTCAGACCCAGAAACTTTCTGAAGGATTTGTTCCATGGGAGGAACTGCGTAATTATCCTTTTCAGAAGACTTATTAAGGTTTCTAAAATCAACACATAGTCGAATATCACCATTTTTCTTCCTAACTGGAATCAAGTTAGCTACCCACTGAGTATGTTGAATAGGAAAAATAATCCTAGCAGCCAACAGTTTATTTAGTTCCTTCTTAATTGTTGGTTCTAGTGACGGATGATACTTCCTAAGTTGGAAAGGTTTTGATTCTTGTTTTATTGGAATAATGTGTTGCATAACTTGTGGATTGAGAGTTTTCAAATCGTCATATGTCCATGCAAAGACATCCTTAAATTCTTTGAATAATTTTATGAATGCTTTTTTTTTGTAGGAGTGCAATCTATTCCTAGATTTACAGTTTGAGGATTCAATCATGTTCCTAAATTTATAGTTTCATATTTCATTTGTGAGCTAGTAGTTTTACAATTAGGAATAGACCTAAATTTATCTTGAAGATCAAAAAACTTTTCTAATCTCAAAACTGAATTAGGAATCGGTTTTACCTTCTCAAAAGCTTTTTCAACTGAACAAAAATCGTTTATTACCGAAAAATCCCACAAATTTTCATCATGTGTAACTTCATCAATGGCTGAATCTTTGAAAGTATCATCATTTGTTAGGAAATTCAGCACCTACACATCATTATCAAAAACACGGCAGTTAAAGATATTATCTGGTATAGAATTTCTAAAAATCAATTCAATCGAAAAGAAATCAGGTGTGAAATTATCAGAGGGGATCAATTTTGATGCTACATTTGCTAATAAATCTGCCTCTTGATTCTAAAATCTTGGAACTGACATTATATTAAATGCATCAAAATGTGAAATGAGATTCCATACCTCTCGTTGATAATTCTGCAAATGTTCAGAAATGCAATGAATAGAGTTATGGACTTGCCTGACAATGATTTCAGAATCACCATATGCAACTAGCACTTTAATATCCAAATCAATCGCTTTCTTCAGACCCTGAATTAGAGCTTCATATTCCACAGTATTGTTTGTACAATTAAATTCAATCCTACATGCTATACATGTTTTATTTCCTTTAGGGTCAATTAACAGGAAACCAATTCCTACTCCTTCCTTAGACTTTGACCCATCGAAATATAAAGTCCACGTAGAATTATTTACAACTACTTTACTTTCGATAATATTTACAATATTATGACTATCTACATCATTTACAATTTCCTTGAATGAAGAATCATGAGAGATAGTTGTAACACTAAGAATTTCTGATTGTTGTTTATTGTCAGAGAAAATAGAATTTTCAGATTTAAAATTACCTCACCCAAGTTCATACATATAGTTCCCCATTATAGAATCTGAAAATAAAACCGGTTCACTGGGATCATGTAATTCTGTCACAGTATGTTTCAGATATCTTTCTCTGTTTATCTTAATTTGATTTGAATTTCCATTCTTAGGTAACCATAAAGTTGGCCAATATGTAGCAAAGAATCCATTCAATTGTTGAGACCAATCTCTACTAAAAAACAACCCATATGCATCAGGAATGTCTGCAACCACAATATCTATAATTTGAAAAACTGAAGGGTTACAAGCAATCCTTAATAGAACATCTTTCATCTCTCCTACTACCCTCACATTTGTCCTATCCAATTGAGTAATCTGTGAATTTGATGGAACATACTTTCCATTTAACCTTTTGCACACAGACAAAGGCATTACATTGGAAGATGCTCCAAAATCAACCATGCAATTGTGAACGTTCCTATTAAAAATCTCGAAAGTAAGAAGGAATGGAGGAGTTGTTGATTTTGAATTTTTTCCTATTAACAAAGCTTTATCAGCGACTGACTTTTGTTATAGCTGATTTTACCACTCCAAGTGAATCACACTTGTATGGCCTTCCCCTGTTCCTCTGCAGACTCCTTAGACCCCTTGGACCATTTTTTGTCCTTTGATGTTTCCTTGACCATCCCTAAAAACATGTGAAAATTAATACACGTGACTTTTAAATCTATAATCACGTATATATGCGGGTTTGACCCCTAAAACCGTGTACATCAGGATGTGTGCATAATCCAAATCCTTTTGTAGTTTTACTTGACATGGATCTGACTCACTTGACTCCTGGCCTTCCCTAGGCCTTGAGATCGCTCGGATTCGACCTTTCATTACCCCTTTGAAAAGCTATATAAGGAACTCTATGGTACATTGAAGGCATATGAGAGAATTGAGAGCAAATAAACTATAGTCCATTGTTACCGGAACTTGTGCTTGAGTCTGCATCCCTTTGTCCCTTGGAGCACTTTTGTGTTCTTCCCAAGTTCGCTTTTGGATTGTGAGCTTGCTATCGAGAGATGGAGGATTGAGGTGGTGGAGGCCCAAGTGGGGGATTCAATTTCTCCGATTCGCAGACATGCCGATAGAGGTTGTATCCATTGTAGTCTCTAATTTTATATTAATAGAAATATCTTTTCCTGTCCAATAATGTATGTTTGAATGAATATTTTATCCATGGATGTTTTCAAATGTTTATACATTGTTGATTATATATTCTAGAATAGATCTAACACCAATATATATAGTATGCTTGTCTTGTTTACTTGTTTTTGAGGAAGTGATTAATCAATACAAGCTGAAGTTGGAAAGCTCAATGGGGATCTACTTCAATCGTCCGGAATAAGGTACGAGGTCTGATCCTTTAGTGTTAGATATTTAATTTCTATTGCATATTGGAAAGGATTGATTTCTAGAGTCAAGCTGTCTGTTGTGGTATCCCAAGCCATAGGAATTTCTCTCTGTAACAGAATTGGTGACTCTGCTGGGGAGTTCCTAGTAGTTGTCCTTTGGGGGTTTTCTATCGGCATTCAATGACTTTGAATTGCTCTTTTTCTCTTGTTTCTGTGTTGGGTCTGGGGGCATGTTTGTGTGGTAGTGTCTGATTGGTGTGAAGTTTGTCTCAGCTTGTCTGTTTGCCTTTATTTTTATGCACCTTTCTTCCTGTATGTGAGTTTTGAACTCACAGTCGCATATATACGCGGGTTTTCTATTATTTCTATGTATACACGTGGGTTTACTGCGAACAGTCGCGTATGCCCTTAGTTTTTCCTTTTAGAGGAAGTTGAATGGTTGTTGGGTGGATTTTGATGATTGTTGAGTCTCCTTTGATACTGCCAGAGTCTGTATACACTCCTATTTCTGGCTAGAGACGTTTTTTAAGGGTAAATTTCTTTTTTAAGAATGTTCTTGTCATTTCATTTTCGATTTTTTGTTTCGGGATTAGTGCATTAGAATTATTTTACCTTAGTGCTTTGCTTGAGTGCTGCTTGAGTGTGCTTGCAGAGTCTGGGGGTTTTAGAATCATTCTTTTGCTTTTATATCTCCTTTTATTTCAAAAAATCCAAAAATATTTGTTTATCATCATGCATTGCATTTTGCACTTTGCATAGCACTTGCACTAGATTTGCTTTGGAGTATTAGTTAGGATTTCATATAGGAAAGCTTGCATTTATCATTTGAAGAAAATTGTGCATTTCATGTAGTAGCATACCCTATTTTTCATGGACACAATGCATTTGCATTGATTGTTAGGTGTACATTTTGCTTCATGCTGTGTCATAACACCATTAGTTGCACGGCCATATACCTCTTTTGAGTAATAAAGCCAATTAAAATCATCGCTTAATTAAAATGAACTACACTATTTTATTTGATAGGGTTCACCAACAAGATTAGGTTTTAGGGTCTTGGAATAGTTCATTGTGAGTTAATTCTCCAAGACCACTAAACAACAACATGTATGTGTCTGTCCAAGTGAGTGTGTGAAATTCCTTGGTATAACCAGTGTTTCTCAGGATCCTCCTTTCAAAAGGGAGTTAAGCACGAGGCAGCGTGAGCGGTTATTGATTGGGATGATCCCTAGTCATAACTGAGTAGCACTAGAGATATTTCCAGGATTGTATTCATATCTGGGGGCTCTTTCGAGAGTTTTGGGATTTTCTACCCTGTTGATATGGTTAATCCTGCCTGCGACTATTCGCCTGAGCATTGATTATATTGAGGTGACCTTAGTGACCTTACCTAGGATATCAAGGGGGTACTTTGCAGGGGTTATTCTGCGGGTGTCCCGGCCAGGTTGGGGTTAGACAGCATAGTCGCTTTACGCGTTGAAGCTGAGGGCCACAATAATCAGTTACGTAACTCCACTTGTTGTGTATGGGAGTCTCAAGCCTCTCCTAGGTGAGACATACCTGCTTCATTCGGGAGCTCACTTATCCTACCCTTGATTGCTTGTGTTTGGATTTAGATTTTCTTGGTGATTGCTCTGTGCACGATAGCTTTCCTATAGTTTGCGTAGATAGAGAGTCTTTTATATTTTTTGAGTCATTATGGATTCGGGTGCGGCTCCTCATTATTTTCATCATTTAGTAGGACTTCCACCTTCTACATCTCCTCCTCCTTTGGGAGAGAGAAACAGACAGTCCAGGCGGACTACTTCGCACATTGATTCACACACCATGGGAGACCATATAGAAGGTATTCTTGAACCACCTTCTCCCATTCATGTGGAAGATGGGGAGTTTACTCCTAACTATGATCCTTCACTCAATTTGACTGAGTTAGGTCCTATGATTTCTGAGATAGGAACCTTTCATGATAGACCTGCTTACTCTAGGGTTGATTCCCCATTGACGATCGTCGATATGGAATGCCAAAGGATGATGAGACTCATTTTGAACCACGAGCACTAGTTATGGTAGTTATGGTATGTCTGGTTTTCCCACACATGATTTGGAATTTCATGTCGAATCTGAGTCGAGCCTAACACTATGCCTGGGGGAACTCTTATTCCTTACCATGCGGAGAGGTTTGGGAGCACTAGTCACATTGCACCTTCCATCCTAGTGGTGGAAGCTACATCACATATTCCTCCGAGCTCTAGGGTTAGTGATCCTATTAGGATACCAGATCCAAGATGAGTGACTATAGGGAATAGTACATACATAATTACACAGATCCCTTCATCCTCTGTCCCTAGTTCTTCGAATTTTCACCCTCCACCTCATTCATGTGGTCCTTCGGGCCGAAACATTGCTACGAGTTATGTCCGTACTGCGGTTACTAGACCGGTTGTGTCTCAGCTTCATGCACCACCCGTTATTTCAGGAGGTCATGTTCATACTTCTAGAGGTAACATTCCTACTTCTGGAATGTATATTCCTACTTCCGGAGTGTATGTTCCTACTTACGGAGTGTCTCATAGGACATCTCATGCGATGACTTATGGACCCTATTATGGGACACAGTATGGACAGGGTTCTTCACCTTATGGGGGCGGGTATCAACAACCTACTTACTCTCCAAATTACAGCTTTGTAGCTCCGAATAGTCAAGGTACACCACACTATGGTGCTTCCATGCCACCCTATACAGGTCAAACGGGAGGAGGGAACTATGGCCAAGGCCATGGTGGTAATCAGACCTATGTGAATCAGAATTATCGGGGACTGGTCCATCGAACTCATCATCCTAGGCTCCCTTTCCTTGCAACGCTAAATCTTCTTGACTTTTCAAGATTGACAAATGATCCTATATCTCATGACTCGGCTTGGCTGACTGTCCCTACTAAGCTTCCCTCAGACATACCCAAATTCGAGGGAAAACCGGGAGAGGATCCGAGCAAACATGTTACTACCTTTCACCTATGGTGCTCTTCGAATTCCTTATACTAGGACTCCATCCGTTTAAGGCTATTTCAATGCACCCTTATAGGACCTATTGCGAAATGGTATATAGAGCTACCTAGGGGGGCATTCGCTTTGTTCAATGACCTAGCAATGAATTTTATTAACCACTTCTAGCTACCAATGCGTTATGACATTGGTACTGAACTCTTGTTGACATTTCGGCAGGATAAAGCCACACATATCTCGGATCATATCCAAGAGTGGCGTAGACGGAAGAGGTTAATTAAAGCATTTATACCGCCAAAATTCCTCCTCGAATGGTTCCTTAAGTCATTATTGCGATATATAGCGAAGGATGTTTCTACATCCGGAGTACAAAATGAGGAACAAGTGATTTTTAGGGTGCAGGAACTAGATTTGATTTATGCTCAGTCCGGTTTGTTATATGAGATCATTCCCAATGCTCTGCGTTCTAGTTTTGACCCCAAAGTTAAACCTAGACCACATGTTGATGGAATTGTTGGTTGTGCGAGTGCTAAACTTGCAGATTCAGTTGCAAAACAAGTCAGTCAATTTTCAATCAACCAATATTCTTTGGGACAAGCTACGGCTTCGTCTCAACCCACCCAAACAGCGAGTGTACTTTCGGTGCAATTGTCAGACCAGAAGGGTAACCAACAACCCGGATGGAATAAAAAGAAGGGTAAGAATAATTGTAAGGGTGGGAATAGGAATGAGAATGCTAATAATGACAAGAACGCCCATAATGCTAGGGGGGACAAGCAAGCTAAACATAAGGTTAAATTCCCTTGCAAGTTGTGTAAGGACGATCACCTCACTTACTTGTGCCCTCGTATCGATGAAGCCTCGAGATTCTTGGCACAGGGCCCAGCTGTGCTGACTAACCCTTTAACTCACAATCAAAATATGAACTCAAGGACCCATGATCAGTCGAAAGGTAGTGGTCGTGGTTGCATTAACATGGTACGTGCTGCGAAAGTTGTGACCCATGTGAAAGATTATGGTTCGTCACAACCCAGCCCAGGAAAGGAACCTGATCCACCAGGGACTCTTTTGCGTATTGAGAAACCTGTGGATTAACCTGAAGCTGCACCTCGCATTCCTAAGGGATTCCTTAAGTGTTTGGGGCATAATTCTAATGCCCAAGCCGCCCAGAACTATTCTATTGTCGGGGATTTGGGCCACACTCCTTGTGCAATGTCTGCACTGGAAGTGATTCAGAGTTGTCCTTCGCAAAGGAAGGCTTTACTTTCTGTCCTTGGTGTGAATGATGATAATTCTTCCTCCGTGATTAAATTTGAAACCGCAGGAATTCAGCCTCGCTTGCCTTACTATGTGTCTCTTTTGATTCATGTAGAATGTCTTAACATGACCATCAAGCGCACTGTGATTGATGAAGGCATTGCTGCTTCTGTGATGTCTTTATCATGTTGGAAGGGTTTAGGCTCCCTTGAGTTGTCTAAATCAGCGACCATGTTAACTACATTCGATGGGAGATCATTTAGGCCGCATGGGATCCTTCCTTCCCTTAAGGTCCAATTGGGAGGGAATACCGTTGCGATAGAGGTCGAGGTGGTTGATTCCCCCCTTGACTACAATCTCTTACTAGGTAGGAATTGGATGTATAGTATGCAAGCCGTAGCTTCTTCCCTATTTCATGTTGTATGCTTTCCATTTAACGGGAAGATAGTCACGATTGATCAAACGTCATTCAAGAATCCATTAGTTACCGCATCTTCAGGAGCTTCAATCCCGATCATTGAGCACTCTCAGCCAGCAACTGGGAGTGTGGGTGTAGGCATGTACCCATCCCTCATGGGAAGCTTTAGTTGTCCTGCACTAATCCTTATGATAGGGTCTAGTTCCAGCGAGGCTTCGACATCTATGAGATTGGTGTCTTTTCGCACGAGTCATATGGAAGATCATTGAATTCTTCCTACACCGAGTACTCCGAGTGATCCCATCGTGACGGACGTGCCGTTGCCTGCAACTATGGTAGCTTATCAAGCTAATATTGAGAGTGTTGCAGAGCCTAGTCCTTCCTCTTTGTGGATGGAGGAGGAGGACCCTTATGTGCTACCTACATGGGCAGTACAGTATTCTCATGCACACGACTACCTTGATAGTCTTTTCCCTTCAGATGAAGTGATTATTGAGTCCATGTTGGGAGTTGAGCCACCATGGGAAGAACTCCATCATAGATCTTACTTTCTTCCCGAGCTTGACCGCTTGGAGCGTGAGGACTTTAGGGCGGTTCTTAGTGAGAGAATTGGTAGTCCTATGGTTCCATTAAGCTCTCCTGGTCCGATGGTTGATGGAAACATGGCAAACATATCTTCAACGGTTCCTATCAATATCTCTCACAATCCTGGAAGGATAGAGAATGTCTATATTGGGGCAGAATGTTCCCATGATGAGATTCAAGAATACACCAAGCTATTTAAAGAATTCCATGATATATTTTCTTGTTCTTACGATGAAATGACAAGGATCGATCCTCGTATTGTTGAACATGAGATTAAAACTTATCCCAACGCTAAGCCTGTTCGACAACGCTTGCGTGCGGTGAATCCGAGGAAAGCACCCGCGATTAAGGCAGAGATAGAGAAACTGTTGAAAGCCGGTTTTATCTATCCCATTCCCTTGATGGAGTGGGTTTCAAACCCCATTCCGGTGGATAAGAAGCAGGGAGCAATCCGCATATGTACTGATTTCCGTGATTTGAATTGTGCCTATCCTAAGGACAATTTCCCCACACCATTTATTGATCAGATTTTGGATGAGTGTGCGGGTAGCAAGGTTTTTTCCTTCATGGATGGCTTTTCCGGATATAATCAGATACAAATTAAACCTGAGGACCAACATAAGACTGCATTTATTTGTCCTTGGGGAACTTTTACATATCGGAAAATGCCTTTTGGCCTTAAGAACGTCGGAGCTACTTTTCAGCGGGCCATGACCTTGATCTTCCATGATCTCAAATCGATTATCGAAGTATTTTTGGATGACCTTGCTACTCATTATTGTATGAGAATGTGTCATTCCTATCATTTGAGATTGGTATTCGAAATATGCTGCCATTATTTGGTCAAGTTAAATCCTCACAAGTGCATCTTTTGTGTGAAGTTAGGTCACTTGTTAGGATTCATCATTTCTAAAGAGGGTATAAGAGTCAACCCTTTAAAGGTAGAGGCAATACTTCAGTTGTCTTCCCCAAAAAATATTCGTCATCTTCAATGTTTGCAAGGCATGGCAAACTTCTTACGGAGATTTATTGTCAATTTTCCCAATTTGACTAGAGGCTTCATGCATATTTTGAAGAAGGACACCACCTTTTGTTGGGATGAGCGAGCCCAAGAGTCCTTTGATGCGCTCAAGCGAGCCCTAGAATCGAACCCGGTGATTAGTCCCCCAGACTATAGTCGTGATTTTCTACTTTATGTGGCCACATCCATGGAGACGATTGGTATGGTTTTGGTTCAAGAGGATGAGGAGCTCCAAGAGCATGTCATATACTATCTGACCTGGAACCTTATTGACGCATAAATTCATTATTCTCATGTTGAGAAGCTTGTTTTAGCTACCGTACATGCGGTTCAACGGTTGAGACATTGTATTCTCCTTCGCCAGACCTTGGTTGTAGCCCATGTCAATCCGTTTCAATTCGTCCTCACTCAAAGGATGATTGGGGGAAAATATAATAAATGGATTGTTATCCTGCAAGAGTTCAATCTCAAGTTTGTTTCGGCAAAATCGAAGAAGTCATTAATTTTTGCAGAGCTTATATCGGATTTCCCAAGCGAGGCCGAAGAGTTGGTTTGTGAAGATACATTTATCGATGAACACATCTTCTTAATCTCAACTTTAGACCCATGGTATGGGGATATCATTATATATTTACAAACATTGAAGGTCCCTACTCACCTCTCACAGGATGAACGAAGACGATTACATCATGTGTCTAAGAATTACCTCATAGTGGATAACACTTTGTACCGCCGTGGGGTAGATTACATTTTACGACGTTATTTAACTCATGAGGAGGTTGAGGTAGTGCTGAATGATTTCCATAGAGGGGAGTGTGGTGGTCATTTATTTGGGCTTTCCACAGCCCAAAAAATCTTAAGAGCGGGTTATTTTTGGCCGTCGATCTTTAAGGATTGTGTGGATGCGGTCAAGAGGTGCCACCCTTGCCAGGTGTTTGCATGTAATATGCGCTTGAAACCTGCCCCGTTACATCCCATCATCACTGTCGGTCCCTTCACTAAGTGGGGGCTTTATTTTATGGATTGAAACCCAACTTCAGCTGGGGGGCATCATCATATCATAGTGGCTGTTGATTACTTCACGAAATGGGCTAAGGATATGCCTACAGTTAAATCCGATGGTGAGACATCCATGCACTTCGTATTCAACCATATTATTACTCAGTTCGGGATTCCGAAAGAGCTTGCACTGACCATGGCTCACACTTTCAGAATCGTATGATGGAAGAATTGGCATCAAAGTTAGGGTACAAGCAAGAGCATTCCTCCTCTTACTACCCTCAAGCGAATGGATAGGTAGAAGTAGTGAACAAGTCACTCAAATCCATTCTCCAACGAACCATCGCATAAAGCAAGAACAATTGGCACATCATGTTATATCCTACTTTGTGGGCGTATAGAACCGCTGTTAAGACTGCCACGGGTTTTTCTCCATATCAACTTGTACATGGAGTGGAGTCAATATTGCCAGTTGAATGTGAGATTCCTTCTTTGAAGCTAGCTTTGGAACTCTTACCAGACACTTCACCATTGGAGGAGTGTTTGGTCCACCTTGAGCAACTTGATGAGCAACGTCGAGATGCCTTGGTGGCTCTAGAAGTAAATAAACATCGCGTAGAGGTCCAGTACGATAAGTCTGTCTGTCCAAGGATGTTTAGTGAGGGAGACTTGGTCCTTTTGTGGGATCAACCAAAAGAAACCTTGGGGGTAGGAAAGTTTAGCCCCATGTGGCGTGGTCCTTACGTGGTCAAACATGTGTTAGATAAGGGCGCTTATGAGTTAGTGGATTATTAGGGAATGACCTTGGCGGAGCCTAGAAATGGGCTCTATCTCAAGAAGTACTATGCATGATTTTCAGCCAAGGCTGGTATTGTATATTATTGTACATTTTTTCATGGTTAGGTCTTTTTATTATAGTGATCAGGTTTGTGATTAGTTTCTATTTCTTTTGGCATATGTCAATGGAATCTTCCACCTACATAGGATTCGCGGATGGTACGATCCGTCACACTCAACACTCATCCTTTGCTGCTTGGGTGATTTCTACTCCTATGGGTTAGGTACTGTCTTTAGGAGGCGTATGTTTACGACCATATTCAAACAATGTTGTTGAATCTAGTGCCGTTATTGAGCTTCTACGGGATGCCATTTCACATGGCATTCTCTCTCTTGAGGTACGTCTTGATTCGGAGTTAGTAGTGTCACAGCTTAATGGTTTGTACCATGTTAGAGATCCGATGTTATTAAGAATATTCTTATGTGTGAGATTATTAGAATGGAAATTTTACAATATAACATACATACATATTCCAAGGATTAATAATCAAGTTGCTGACTCATATGCTAACTACGTGTTAGATTGGCATTTGTTTCATACACAATAAATTCATCACGGCATTTGTTTCATACACAATAAATTCATCACAAACACAAATTTTTACGCATGTAAATAAATAAACCGATCATCATAAAAATTTTATAAACATCCAAAATGTGGTAATACATAGTGTCATGATACAAAAATGGGGCTCTTGAGCCACCAAAATATAATACACAGTAATACAAAATGTATAACTCCCAGGTATCTAAGCCTGTGGAGGAGGAGGGGGGTTGTGATCATGGAAGGTCACTACGGATCTAGCTAGCAGTCGGAATAATCGCACCCATGCTTGTGGTACACCCACCACCTGGCGCTGCATAGCCTCAAACAAGTCCTCGACTTGTGCCATGGGAACTCTATGTGTCAGCCTCACAAAGTTGGTATGAATGCTCTGGAGTGTCCGCTCCACATCCACACCCATGATATCATCTCCTCTTCCCCTCCGTCTATAACGAGGGAAGCCTTTAGGCCGACGTGGTCCCACATCTGCATATAAATGGTAGATGTCACTATGTATTGTCGCACAAAAAATATGTCTTTTGATTCCATATAATCAGAAAACACAAAAAAAATTAAATAACTCAAAAATTTAAAGAGAGGGTCGAGATTCGTTACTTATGTCACCATATGTCAATCCTGGTGGTAGCGGCATGTTCGGGTTCCCTCGGAAATCAATCCCCGCATAGGGGTAGTCATCGATGGCAACTATCTGTTGTCGCCACCACAGAAAGAACTCAGCTGGATAGGTGTTGGACACCCTACCTCCCCCCAGTCTGCGCATTGCATCCGTCCAATGCTGTTGGGTCGGATCTCGAACCCCGTGTAGAGGAACGTCAACTCTGGGGCTCAATCCTGGAACACGCTCAAAGAAAAATGTGCTCAGTATACTGCTGAAACTAAAGTCCTACACTCTTCCCATCTTACACTCACTGAGATGATGTTTCATGTTGCTTAGTAGTGTAGTGTGGGTCTCATGCACTCCACTACATAGAACATCAGAGGCCGCGAGGCCTGGTGGAGTGAAGCCAAGCCTGCTATCATGCCCAGTGTTAGTAGGATGGCCTTTAGGCCTAGCACCTGTATAGAGTTGGCTGGGATCTGACTCCCCACCTTCTCCGTGTCCGGATAGCAATACACCACAATGCACTCATCTATAGTCAGGCCACCTCCGAGCCCGCGAGAATGTAGGTTCACTACTTCCCCCCGTTAGTAAAGTCCAGTAATAAAGTATATGTCCTCCAACTCTATGGTGAGGGACATCCCATCTATCTGGAAGGACTCAGAGTCTAGATCCCAGTAATCCACCAACATCTGCAATAGTCTTGGTTTGGCCCTCAAGCCACCAAGACACCAAAATTTATAGAGCCCACATGCACGTAGCGCTTGTTGAGCCATTATATCGGCCCTTACTGCCTCCTCTACATCATCATGTTCACGTTCTCTCCATTCTAGGACCATCCTGCATGAAAAATTGCAAGTTTGCCCATTAGAATACTCAAAAAATCTCATGCGTGGCCGCATACTCGATTGTTTTCCAAAAAACCACGTATGTACATGACTGTGAGGGCATTTTCCATGTATAACCAGCCCTATACGCGGAAAAACCCTCGATTTTCGTGTGGGCCACAGCACCTTTTTTAGATTGGCCTAGAAACCTCAAATGACCATGGAATTTGATAAAAATTGCATCAAAATGGAAGAGAAGAGCATGGGTAAGTACCTGGAAGAAACGGTAGTGGATTCTGTCGGCTGGATCTCCTGGAATTTGCTGTTGAAAATCTGAGCTTAATTGGGTAAAAATTTCAAATGTTTTATAATGTTTTGAATTTTTTACTATTTATAGAAATTTTTCAAATTTTTGAAAATTTTTACCCCCTTTCCTATAGTTTCGACCATTTCTAATCATTTTGGACCGTTTTTGACCTAATTCATGAGGTAGGAGACCTTTTTTAGTGTCGTTTCAGCCATTGGATTGACCTGTTCGTGTCGATCTCAGGTATCATGTCTAAACTGGCATATAGGTTAGGTTTCATCACCGTTTTCATTTTGCATGACCTTTTGACCATTTCATCATAACCTTAGGTATGAAACCACTCTATTATGTCATGGAACCTTCTTGCTGTTTTAGAAGTGGCATGGTATGAGTGGTAGAGCTTGACCTTACATGGGTACCCTAGTTAGCACCTTATTTGCATTTGGTGCCCATGCTGACCTTTTGTTCTTTAGGGTGTGGGAGTCTGTTGTATAGCACTGCCATGACATTTCACAAGAACCTCATAATCCTCTTGATATTTTGCTGGCCTATTTCCCTCAAGACTTCCTTATGTCAAGTTGTAATTGCATTATCATGAGCTTTTCCTTCCTTATTGTGCTTCATGCTGACTTCCCTGACATTGCGTTTCAGCCATATAGCCTGAGCTTGTCTCATGTCTAGCCATGCAGAGCCATTTTATATATCCTTTGCAGCTTGATTTCCTTTTTTACCGGGAGGGGATTTTCCCTCGAGTGTCGCTATCCTACACATGTGTCCTTGCATTGAGAATAGGTATGTTCCACTTCTTGGAACTAGTTTGTTTGCCCCTATGACACTCGTCTCCTCCTATTATGTAACTACAAAGCAGTTTTATTCTTTTTCAAGCTTTTTAAATATTTGAAAAAGTCCAAAAAAAAAACAAAACAAAACAAAAATCCGGACAAGGAAAGATGTTATCTTTGGCAGTTGTCGAGTCGTGTCGCCTTCGAACAGAGCACTGTATATCACATCCATTGGTTGGGTTTATAGTTTGACTTTAGGAGCTGTACTCATTTATCTGATTTTATCTCCACCGACTAGTTAAGCTTCTAGTCCCCATGGAGCCTCTGTTGACGCCTCCTGTGTCGCAGAGATGCCCCAATTTGTATATTGAGTCTATGCTACCTTTATTCAGTCACCATTCGTCATTATGTTCTTGTTCGAAGGAAGTTGAAACCTGATTCAGCCATTCCTCAGTTATCTTGACTTTGCATGTCAGTCATTCCCGGTACAGTTACTGGTTCATGCACCTTATGATCGAGTTCTTCCACATCATACAGCTTTGCTGAGTACCTTGTGTTGGATGATTGGGGATGCCTTAATGCCCTCCTTCCAGTGGATTTCATCCCATTGACTTTAGATCATTTATTCTGGGATTGGATTCTAGAGTCATTTTTGAGTGCCTTGAGACTTGCAGTCATCAGTGGCAGGTTCTCTCGCCATCAACAGTCTTTAGGAATACATCAATGTCCCCTGATCGATGGATCCTCTCAAGTGTTTGACCTTAACACATTTATTCACACTTGTTAGTTTGCACTCTAGTACCTTGATTCCCATTTTCATTATCGGTGGGTGATCTCACGTCTGTTAACGGTATACATCAATGACCGGTAATCAGACGATGGACTACTATGTTCGACCTCGACACCTCTATTCACATAGTAGGACATGTACTCATAGCGGTTTGTGTAGAAGACCTTCCAGATTGGTGGCATCTCTTATATGATACCTCCTTAATCGTGCCAGTGTTCACAAGATTTCAACTCTCGTGACTTGATTCCAGTATATGTCAGACATTTCCAGCCATTATGGAGATATTGATCCATTATATATCTTCAGCCATTATGGAGATCATGGTCCTTTGTATATATTCATCATGGAGATTCTGATCTATGTATATTGTACGTGGCGATGACCACTTATGTGATATCTTGTATCATGCCTATTCATGGCCATTATACTCTTATCTGGGACTACTATATGTATTTGCAGTATGTGTAGAGTTGTATCATTGTACTACACTGATTGGGTGGCTAGTCTTCCATTTGGGATCCTTCATCACTCCACTTCTAGGATGGACTTATAATGTATTTCGGCCATCGTATGACCCCTCTGACCTCACACATTAGGGGGCATCTATTATAGCTGATTGTACCACTCCAGGTGAATCACACTTGTATGGCCTTCCCCTATCCCTCTGCAGACTCCTTAGACCCTTTGGACCATTTTTTGTCCTTTGATGTTTCCTTAACCATCCCTAAAAACATGTGAAAATTAATACATGCGACTTTTAAACCTATAATCGAGTATATACGCGGGTTTGACCCCTAAAACCGTATACATCGGGATGTGTGCATAATCCAAATCCTTTTGGAGTTTTCCTTGACATGGATCTGACTCACTTGACTCCTGGCCTTCCCTATGCCTTGAGATCGCTCGGATTCGACCATTCATTACCCCTTTTAAAATCTATATAAGGGACTCTATGGTACACTGAAGGCATATGAGAGAATTGAGAGCAAAGAAACTATAGTCCATTGTTGCCGGACCTTGTGCTTGAGTCTGCATCCCTTTGTCCCTTGGAGCACTTTTGTGTTCTTCCCAAGCTCGCCTTTTGATTGTGAGCTTGCTATCGAGAGATGGAGGATTGAGGTGGTGGATGCCCAAGTGGGGGATTCAGTTTCTCTTATTCGCAGACGTGCCGACAGAGGTTGTATCCATTGTAATCTCTGATTTTATATTAATAGAAATATCTTTTCCTATCCAATAATGTATGTTTGAATGAATATTTTATCCATGGATGTTTTCAAATGTTTATACATTGTTGATTATATATGCTAGAATAGATCTAACACCAATATATATAGTATGCTTGTCTTGTTTACTTGTTTTTGAGGAAGTGATTAATCAATACAAGATGAAGTTGGAAAGCTCAACGGGGATCTACTTCAACCGTCCAGAATAAGGTATGAGGTCTGATCCTTTAGTGTTAGATATTTAATTTCTATTGCATATTGGAAAGGATTGATTTCTGGAGTCAAGCTATCTATTGTGGTACCCCAATCCATAGGAATTTATCTCCGTAACAACTTTCCTTTATCAGCTGGTGTTAAATCACTATTAGAACTATTAGCAGCTAGATTTTGCTTAGCATTAGGAATTATGGAACTCATGGCAGGATTTATAATAGGACTATTAGGCATTGGGTAAATTTGAAGAAGGTCATACATACTAATATTTGCACGTGTCTTCTTTAAATCTTCAATTATATCATATTGTAAATCCAACTTTGGAGCATTTTGAATAGGCTGAGCAGTCCTTACAGGCTGAGTTTGTTTAACAGATTGAGTTTGTTTATTTGGTTGTGAATTATTGTTATCGTTACTCGGGGTAGAACTTGATGATGCTCCAGGAGTATTTGCAAATGTTCTAATATGAGTATTATAGGCATGTTGTCCTAAAGGAGGACTTTTACCTTCATAATCTTTTACTAGACTATCCCAGAAATGACCATTAACATGTTGAGGTTCTTCCAATTCTTCTTCATTTTCAGATTCCTCTTCCTCTTCATTTTCATCAGTTTCTTGATTTGAGGGAGTTTCGGATAAATATAAGACTGCTCGAATGGTATTAAAAATTTCTTCATTTACTGCTATATCAGGAGGTGTACTTGTTTTATTATTAGTGTTAGGATTCTGTCTAAACTGATTTCTAAGATATCCTCTAGAAGAGGAAGCTTTAGAATTAGTTTTTTGTAATCCTATAAATTCATTAGTTAATGCTCGAATAGCATTCTGCAGTTGTTCTACATCAAATTCCTTATCCTTTTCTGAATTAGGTCTTTCAATCTTCCTATGAGGAAAAGTATCATCTTTTCCACTTCTATCTGGTTCATAGGACATAGAATCCTTCTCAACTTTAATGGATTCCTCAAAAGTTTCCACAAGAGTTGTTTTACCAGCTCTCTTAACAAACATCCCAGGATATTTTGGTAAGGCTGAAGTATAATTTTCTATGATTATATCCTCGGGTGGTTGAGAAGCAACAGGAATTTTATTTTTGAGTGTAATAAATCTCTGATTAAAATATTTAATTCTTTCTTTAGGTTCCATTTTTATTCGAGATAACTCAAGAGCTAAAAGAGTAGGTGTTTTATCCTCTCCAAATTTATCTAAGAAATCTTTATTGAATTCAGCCCAATTTGTTATTGATCCTTGGACTAACGAAAAGTACCAAGTAGATTCCTTCCCTTCAAAAGTTAAAGGGAACAACTGACAAACCACGTCTTCATGTTGAACGTTCATGGTTTGAACAGCTAACATGAATTTATCTACATGCACCTCTATAGGCTCTTTGTTATATAGATTAAACTTCGGAAGAAGTTTATCTGAATGTTTGGGTAGAGGATGTTGTATACCAGGCATAGCTACAACAACTGTTCTCAACCAAGGAAGTTGTGGATTGGGTGGAGGATTAGGTAGAGGATTAGGTGGAGGATTACCTCCTCCTCCTACAGGTATGTTTCTAGCCATAGGAATTCCTTCAGAATCTAAAGAACTCCCCGAATTAGATGACCTTGGACTATCGGGTGGTGATTCTGGAGGGGAAGGTGGTTGATAAAAAATTCCTATGGAAGTCAATCTTCTAGTAGTATTTGTTCTAGCAGTTTCTCTATGATGACTTCTAACTTGATAACTTGGAGTGCTATCAGCTTCTACTGAATCTTAAGTAACTATATTCAATTGAGGATTATGTCTTTGTTTTCTAGTGAGACCATAGTCTATTGGAGTTAAACCAAGTTGATGAGCATATGCTCTCGTAAGAATATTTTGTGATTCTTCTAAAGTTTGTGTACTCTGTTCAAGAGTGATTAGAGATTTAATGTGATCAAGCTTAAGGATGCTCCTAATAGTTTCTATGAATGGTGATCTACTAACTTCAGATTGTAACGGAGGTTGTTGACTGGTTGAATTTTTAGCATTAGTTTTACTTGCCATTAATCGTTAACATGCCCTCCTTCTAGCGCCATTTGTTGGCCGGATTTTCTGACTAGGCCAACTTAAGGAGATTAAGCCCACACAAGTTGCTTAAAGCAGCTTCCAGTGTGTTTGAACTGGAAAAATCTCGCAGGTTATGGTCTTGCTACCAACTGAATTTATCCTCTTAAGGAGAACTTAAAAATTTAGTAAAATTTATCCTAATTCTATTACTACTTAAAATAAACCCTAGAGTTAGTTTCCTAAGTCTAAGTTACCCTAAAATGCTTTCTTAAGGAAAGTCTCCAGTTTTAGGGTTTTGTTTTAAATATTTTAACTAAAAGACTATTTTAAATTTTATCAAACTAATCTAATTCTATTTAACAACTATTAAGATAAACTTAAATATTAAAATAAACTAAGCTAAGACTTAAAATTAACTAGCTATCCTATCTTAGCTGAGAGCAACTTGGAAAACTAAATTAATTATCAATTAATGATTCAAATAAACAAAGAGATAGGCAATAACAATTCAAATGAAAATATTTAAATCATTATCATAAAATCACTTTGTTGAATATGCACAACAACAGAAAACTAAATAGGTAACTACTTTTAATTTATTTTGTGATGCCCTATTAATTAATAACTAATATTCAATACTGAATATTTGAATAACAAGATGATATTTATTCATGAAAACATTGTAGAAAATACAAATGAAATCAAAAACAAATATGAAAGGTTTTTATTACCAAATTTCAATTATCAATACAAATATCAATTAACCAAACTGAATAATATTCTCAATCAAACATCAAATACTGTGTAAACAGAGTATAATTGCGGATAATAAATACAATCATATCACAGTACAATTGCATAAAAATATGTGGTGAGAAAACAATATATAGAAATATATATATATTAAGTTTTCAAAAGAGTAACATGCAGTGATACCAATTTGAGAACTCTAGTCACAATCCTCCATGAAGGTAAAACTTCAGTAAAGAAATTAAAACCAGACACTGTAATTATATTTCTAATAAGTCTTTTCCTTCAATACTCCATCGACCCTCTTTACACTGAGCTTACTAGCTTATATAATAAGACTAGTAACTCCCTCCAGTTTCTATGTAACAAACATGCTAAAAATATCCCTTTAGTTTCTAACAACCATTACATAATAAAGACAAAAATTCTATCCCTATTCTTTTGTATCGGATTTCTTCAAAGAAGGCACTTGGCAGATACGTTTTATCCTATGAAACAAAAATGTCAATTAAATGACTAGCCTATATTATCTTCTGCTCAGATGAATTGACCTATGAAGTGGGTGTCTTTAATATCCCATTCTTCCAGAAGCACCAGCGAATGCCAACGACAAGAAAAAATAGTTTTCATTCTTTACAGCATACCAACAATATGTACACCTATAACAAATATTAATTTCTCATTAAAATCATGATAACAAGAAAATTTCTTATTTTCAACTATTAGAAAAAGCTTATCCAACCCCTCATGATCAGTTATATGATCAGTCTCTTCTTTTACTTCTCCTTCACAAGGTCTTCTTCGTTTTGCATGAGTCTTAGGTAAGTAGGTAGGCCAAAATTGGGTTAACTTGAACTCATTTTCTTTTAAGAATTCATCCCATGTTTTTCCTACTGTAACTAACTAATACTAAATTAACATTTTGATCAGGCCGTGATGGAAAATACTACGGTCTTGATTACCAATGGTACACTTAACCATAACAGCCATTTTATGCAAACTATGAAGTAGAAAGTAGGGTAGATTTAATTTCAAACCCTTAAGAGCCATTAAAATTCTCAGATGATATAATTGGACATTTGAATACCGACCATCACAAGAGATGTACCTGGAAATGACTTCAAAAGGAGCATGCCATTGATTCCTCAAATATTTTACAAGAAAACTAAACTTAAGGTGTGCATCTTCCTTTGACAATGGAAGAAGGAACTGCTTAAACTTTTTCTTGTCAATTCGCGACCCTTTGAACCAGCGTTCACCAGTCCGAGGAATCTTCGTAGCTTTCGAAATAAACTCTTCATCTATGACTAGTTGTAAATAACCTATCTGAGAAACATTTCCATCAAAAGACAATGCAAACCATCTGGGAACTTCCTCGTTGTGTCCACTAAAACCCAAAAAGAAGAGTTTCCAATCAATTTTCTCAAATAGGGCAAGAACTTCAGGGTCAGCTTCTAACAGTTCAAGACCATAAAGCTCAAAACGACTTAAATGAGCCATCTATTCAACTATCAATTCTTTCTGTGACAGAGGATTGAAAGGCATTGTAAAGACTGAAGGAATAGGGATACGTGAATACACAGACATGTTATGAACTTTCACGCGATTCTGGAGGAGCTAATGAGTAACCCTAGACTGGTTTCTACGCATGACAACTTCACCATCAAACCACCGTGGGTATTCATCAAACAAATTGATGTGATCTAAAATCATTACAAGATATTCGACATTAAATATTTTCATGAATGTTATATGACTGTCAGATAGGATGGTGTTAATATTAACACATCTGACTAAGATAATTATTACATATTAAAATCCTTATGAATAGATGTTATCAAATCAACCATTCGTATCTTGTACCATACACACGACTGCAAACGTTAAATAGGAAAGGATTATACATGGAAGGCAATCGTGCTATTGAACCAGATGATGTGAATTTGTCATTACAAGCAATGATGTCTCCTAGGGTTTCGTAAATCCAACCAAGTACCAAGATCAACTTTGGATAATAATTTAAATGCTCAAAACCATATTTATGCATGTAATAGATTCAAACATAGTTTTGAATGAACTCATAAAATCCAAATCATCATATGACCTATTGCAAAGTATGATCGGATGGAAAATTCATTAAAGACTAACACTAGATAAGAATCAATTACTATGATTATAACACAATGGACATTCGAAATGATATATATAAAAATAAACTTTATCTATTTTGAGAAACATATATATACTTTCCACAATTTGTAAAATGACATAGTATTAAAAGATAAAGTTTTATGTAAAAATATTTTATTAGGGTTAAAGTAAAATATTTCAATTAATTCATCAACCCTAATCATATAAATTAGAAAAAACTAATAATGAATACTTTGTCCAAAGGAAATCAATAAAACCAAATTGTAACAAGTTCAAAATGCATTTTCAGTTTAATTCAAAGAACTATTTAGCAAACTATAATTTAAATATCTTGAATCAATATATAATCAGATGTATTGATAATAATAAAAATTGATTATATATGTAAAATTGCAAGATTAACAGCTGCTAATTTATTAAATTTATGAAAGTGTTCCCTAAACTTCCAGTATAACCCTTAACTCTTCTTCAATTGAGAGTACCTTCAGAATCAAAGATTCTGAAGGAACTCTTATATAATTTTTTGTGATAAATAATAGAAGAGAATTGATCATTTTTATTCAGCAAAGCAGAAAAAATTGAGAGGGTTGTTTCCTGCCAACTGGTCCAAAGTGGTTGGGTTTAAAGTTCCATTTTCCATTTATATGGTTTCCTATGGAGAAATATCAGCATTTGTATAGGTTAAAAAAAAAAGTGGAAAAACAAAGTTGGGAAGAGTTGATCTACCGAAACAGGGGAGAGAAGGAAACATCATCCTTCAACCTCAACAATTTTCATTGCAGAAGTTATGATACTGATTCAGACTTGAGTGAGTAAGGTTGCATGGGGACGTGAAATTGTATAGTTGGGGGGAGATGTTGGATGTTGTTCAAGAATTGACATTGTATATGGCATACTAATTTCTTAATGAGAATTGGCAATGCTTCATTAACTTTTTGAGGGTCTATTTCTTTTTAGTTTTTTTAAGGCGACTTTGTTAGGAGGAAAGGATCCATATTCTCACAGAGCTCACCCAGTTCAATTAGCTTTATAATTTCATAATTCCTTTGGTGTGATAATTTTTTGATATAGTCCTTGTCTATGGATTATGTGAGTAGTGTGTTGCTAGATCAATTAGTCATTTATATCATTAATAAATTGTTGAAACAATTAATTAATTAATGTGTGTGAATTGCATTGTTGAAACAATTGATTACTTGGAATGTGTGATCTCTCTTAGGGTATGCAAGTGATTTATTAATAATGAGAAGTGTTGAAATAAATTTACTTTCTTGTTGAAATAATATCACAGGCTGAACTCATTATGATTATTTACTGTTGAAATGGATCTAGATGAATGTGTGGTTGTATTTCATGGTAAAGTAGAATTGAGAATTCTAGAGCTTAGATATTGTGTCAATAGCATAGAACAAATCTTTCATTCCTGCACAAATGGTGATTGGATTTAACTTCTTGCAAAACTAATATAGGATTTAACTTCTTGCAAAAGTAATATAGATGATTTATCTTTATGAGCAGTTCTAGATTTCCATTCTTACTAGAGTGATTGCCTTTTTCCACAAGGAGTGATTTATTCTTGAAGATTGAATTACCAATAATTATTCTTGAAGATTGAATTAGCAGGTAGAATTAAGATGATTAAGTGAGAAATAAGTTACATAACAGTTTTAGCAATTACAGTATTCAATTTAGCATTGGTTTATTTGGGTGATTTTATGAGAATTAGTATCAGAGATAATTAAAATCAACCAATGCAAAATAAAAGAGATACCCACCTATCCAATAGTACATGACACTCTACTGAATGATCCTCCTCGTATCCCTTTTGGACAACTGAGGTGGTAGTTTTCCCACAGCAAGGTAATTCACAATATCTATGTACCACGGTGAACAAGCAGACACTATAAAAATATGCTCTTCAGGAAAATAATCTTCTCCAGATAAATCATCATCACTATTATTCAGTCGACATAGAAAATATACAGCAACATTCTCATTACTTGGTCTATAAATAAAAGCAATATCAAATTCTTGCAGCAGAAGTAGCCACCTAATCACCCCATCATTAGTAACAGGTTCATTCATTAAATACCTCATAGATGAGTGACTACATTTAAAATGTGTTTTCCTTCAAAGACTGGGATGGGGATCATGTGAATCAAATAATATGAAGATAAACCTATTAGAAGGTAAAGTGAAAACACAATAAATTGTGATTTCTTAGGTATCGAAGAGATGGTGAGTCTTCTTGGAAAAATATTCACCAATTTTTTAGAATATTTTATAAATCAGTGAAGGATTCGTCGGTTTTTACAACTTCGTATAATGCAATGGGATATTTGCCAATATTTTGTGATAGATTGTAATTTAGTGAAAGATTCACCAATATTTTACAACATTATATAATAAAATGAAAGATTCACCCAAAACATTAATATACATATTATACTATTGATAAAATCACCTTCAAATTTTCCTATATATCGGGGAGATTCGCCCATTTTTATATATATATAAATTGCGGGAGGGGGGGGGGGGGGAGGGTCTTAAAATTATCCCTATAATACATGCAACAATTAATTAGTGGAGGTAACAAAGAGCTAGTTCTACCGGTGATGGGTCCAATGATCTAATCAAGAAGACTTGGCAACACCTCCTAACATCAATAACTGACTTCAGGTTTCACTTGCACTTCAAAGTGTTCCTTGGTGATGCCCTAAGTTTGGACACTATGGTTACCTTACATCAAGTGCGGATAAAATGTTTTTCGTGGGTGGTATATTTTCATCTCCCTAAAAACAAGGTGTTTGCCTCATAGGGAAGAGCAGAGTATCTATACCTTGTCTTTTACCTCCTTGGTCTCGTTAGACTTCTGATTCAGGATTTGTTTGAACACTTGCTTATAGTAGGATTTAAAAGTATCTTAAAAGACAACAATGCTATGTTTCAAAAATATGCCTAATGAAACTATATTGGTGGGTGTTGTTTAGATGCCTAGCCCAATCAATCCTAACAAACTAAAATGATGTTTTATGGTCTCCTATTGATGATTTTAGTTTGTTAGAATTTATAATGGTTGCTTGTTTGAGGAAGTCGATTATTCAAAGGACTCCTCAATCTCTATATCTGCACTAATGAAAATATGTTGTTGTAAATTAAATGAGTGTGAGGGAGGTAATTAAAAATTCCCTCCCTTTCTGATTCGCTGAAATCATGAAGAGCATACTAATTGGTTGAAAATGTTCTTTAGGTCCCTTAGTGTGTACAAGTAGGAAAACACATGAGATGAAAGCAAATAATATTGTTGCAATTAAGTAAACTGCTAAAAAAAAATGATAGAAATTTTAACTTGAGCTCTAAAGAAACTAATGATGCTTGCAAAAATAAATGTTGTTTGCAATGGAGGTATTTCAGCCTTCAATCATTTTTCTAATTCACATAAATTGTGAAGAGCATAATTGGGGAATGGAAGAGTATTTAGGACCTTTCTTGTGTGAAAAAGGTGTATTCTACACTAATGTAAACTAAATATGTTAGATTAAAAGGAAAGAATCATAAAATTTCCTGAATACTAGTGACAACTATGGAAATTAAGCCCAGTCTTAGATCAATTGAACTCACAAAAATTGTTAGAAGACATGCAAAGATCCACTCAAAATTGGAGACTGAAATTGGTGCATAACACTAACTTACATAGCATAAGAGTACATCAGACAACCTTATATAGAAATAGGTTGTCCAAACATATCATTACATTAGATATTTATATGCTTAAGGAGGCAAGTTGAATCCTCACAATAGTAGGCTTACTAAAAGTCAAAAATCCCCCTAGGTGCATAAAACACTTTCCAAATCAGTCCAGGAAGGTCACAAATTGGATGAATGATGTATGTTAGAAAATAAGTAAGGGATGGAAATTCAATATACTCATGCTTTCAAGAGAGAAAAATAAGGAGGATGAGTTGTGCAAAAACATGGCAGTTTCTATATAACTAGCTTTCACCATTTTACCTTAAAGATGTTGAAAAGAAGTCTAAGCCTAGATAAGGCGGGGAATCAGACTTAATAAACTAGGCAGCCTATGTAGTTTTCAAAATATTATCCATAATATTTTAAAGGCACTCCTGGAGGTAGTTTTGGCAAGTTTTGACAAGTGGTGCAAGTGGATGCCAACTAGCTAGTGTATGACCTAGGAAATTACTAAAAAATATAAAATGTATCCTAAGTATGGGAATGGATTTTTTATTATTCTAAAACCCCCCCTTAATACTGAATCATGTGAAATATCAGAAATATAGGTCCTAGAAACAAGGCTTAGTCACCCTTTACATACTCCTTGTTCATGAAAAATAAGGAAAGAGGAAAAACCACAAGGGGAAAATCCTCCCTCAAAACATGAACATGAAACAAAATTTGTGAAATATTGTCTCCAATCAGTATTCACCATGTGATCAGCTATCCCAAGCAGTGATTTGATATTTCTAAATTTATTCTCATAGAAATCCTTGGTGAAGATGTCTGCAACTTGCTTAGATGACGTGTAATAGTGTAGAGCAATGACCTCATCGTGCAGAAGTACTCTGATGTAGTGCATGTGGATATCTATGTGTTTGGATAATTGCATCTATACAGGGTTTATAGAGATTCAAATAGAACTTTTATTGTCACAAAATATGACACATATCCATAATTTTATTTTCTATCAATGTTATCACCTTCCCAATCATATTCAGTAAAACCAACTAACTCTAGGTCATATTTTGCAACATAGTGAATCGCATGTGCCTTGGTTCCTTGCACAAAGTGCAAGACTCTTTTCTAACCTCCAATGGATATCATGCAGCTGCTCCATATGTCTAGATGCTACACTTACTACATAAGAAATATCAGGTCTAGTGTGAGTCAAATAGAGAAGACAACCAACTAGTTGTCTATACATAGTATTGTTTTCCAAGAGAGTTGTTTTTTCTTCTTCAAGATTAACTCCTAAGAGGAAATGAGTCTTTCTTGGATTACAATATTTAATTTTAAACTTTTTTATCAAGTTTAAACCATATTTTTACTGATGTAATTTGATTCCAAAAGCTGATTGAGAAATATCAAGCCCCAAAAATTAGCTCAACAATCCCAAATCGGTCATGGAGAAGGCATGGTTCAAAGTATCCTTCTATTAGAATTATTGTGCCATTAGATCTTCAAGAAATGAGTGCAATAATATTTAATTATTATGAAGTGTAAAGGAATGAATAATACACACTAATCAAAACAAATATCACAGGAAATAGACAAGTATTTCTCAGTATAATTACAGTATAAACTTCATTACATCCCAGCAGTATACAATGATAATACATAAAGGAGAATTCAAATCATGAGAGATGAATTTGTATATACCAACTCAATATGACTACATGGATAACTAGAAGTGTCTAAATCACTATCAGAGTTCAAATGGATAACTCCATATGTCTAATCTAGTCTCTCAATCAGTTACAATCAATCAAACCAGTCTAACTGCAGTGGTAGGTGAGAAGCAAGTGAGAACTGACGCCTTCCCACATGCATCCATGCATAACTAGTGGTAACTGAGCTGGAGGATATCTAACTTAATGTAATTGAAGCATAACTAGTCTTGACTAGTTACAAACTGTCAACAACTAAAGGAGGTTGGTGTCGACACTCCCAATGGCTCTTAAATTGTAGGGATTGGTCTAGGAGGGGCCTAAACTGATGCATGCAGGTGCAGTCAGTTGTTGTTAGCCTCTATCGGTGTTCCCCGCACTCTAGTTACTGGTGCATGTGGCCCCATTATTACAAGTGGAACCAACAATAACTAAATGACTCCTCAGTTAGGCAAATATAATCTAATAGATAGCTTGTACAAGGGAGGATTATAAATCCTAACACCCCCCCCGAATCCTAACGAGGACAACTGTGGGCCCTAGAATTAAGGCCAAAAGTCACCCATATACAAATATAAAATATATAAAAAGGTTACTTAATAAACCAAGGAAATAGGGAAAAATCTCATTGGAAAACCGCCCCTCACAATAAGCAGGAATAGGAAAATACAAGCTATCTTTAGAAGAAAAGAAGTTTCCTCCTTAGAAAATAACTTGCAAAAACTCTACTACAAATTTGCATCTCTATGCAGAAATATGGTTCTTCTGTGCAGCAACATCCTAAATATGTGCATGTGAACCTCTCCAAACTAATGGCTCCTTCTGGAGGAATTTTCCTCTTTGGAAGAAGAAGAAAATGCTCAACCGAATCAGAAATATAGACAGTTGCACGATGAAAACTGGACCCATGTGGAGCAACTGAAATCAACTAATGAGAGAGAAAAATTTCTCAAGAATTTGAACCATGTGAGGAACACCCAAGAAACTGATATATTGCAGCCTTGAAAATAAAACCATGTGAGGTATAATCAGCCCCAATTGTTAGGAGCAAGTGTCCAGGCGAATGCAGAATGTCTCCATCTTTACTAGTTCTGTGAGGGGATGAGCATGTGATCAAATAGATAGGTAGAGAAGCCCTAGGAATATGGAGAGTGGATGCTTGAGATCCATAATTTGATATATCTTCATAAATAACCAATTATTCACAAAATATAATATCAGAAAACTCATAAGAGGAAACTAACATCAAATCCCTAGAAGCAAGTTTGAAGGAGACTTGCGGTACTTGATTTGTCACACCAAAATTGATGAGACCAGTTACAAGCATGACTGAAGGCTCTTGGAACTAAAAAATTGAACCAAATAATACCATATCATATCCAAATAATATCATATCGGATCCAAATAATTTCATATCATATCCAAGCGTGTGCTCCACCGAGATGGTAGATGCACAATTTTTTCCTTCTTCAAAATTTTGAGAATTGGTGCATGCGATCATGTAGGAATTTACTGGAAGATCTAGATCAATGAGAGTAAATGGATCACTCCTAAAACCTGATATCATTTTTAAAATATCCATGGTATTACTTATCTACACACCAGCAACATCATTAGAGATAGATAAATCAAATTCCTCTTCGTTTTCTGAAACAATTACGGGTAAACTATGCACATAATTTAAAATAGAAGAATCAATGGAGAAAATTTGCATAGAATGGAAGGAGAGTTTTTCTTCAAAAATAGAGATTCAAATTTCTTCTTTTGGATCAGCCATGTGAGAATATGAGATATCATATATATCATAAACTTCCAGAGCAACAGGAGAAGGAGTCACTCCAAGGAGACTTTCTTCAATTCGAATTGACTGTGTGGAAGATTTTTCTTCTTCTTCATCTTAAACAAATTTGCTTTGATGTAGGAGAGGGAAAATGGAGTTCATTCTTGAAATCTGCATGCTAGATTTTATCTGAACCTTTCTCAGCATCTTATATTTTAGAGTCATCTCCCATATGACTTCTAGGTCCTCCTGATATAATGGAAGTGATGAAGGATTCCCTCAAGGCAACCATGTGGTTGGATGCTCCATAATATATCAAATAAACTTTCGATGGAATGAGGCCTTCCTTCAAGGCATGGAATCTCTCATGTTCTTTAGTTTTCTTTCCATCATCATACATCTCAACACCTTGTGGAAGGGCAATATTGTTCTGCACAAGGAGAGTCTTCAACTGGTCGAGGGTTTTCTTCATGCATGAGTCTTCAGGGTGAAAACCCCTCATACAATAGGGACACTTTTTATTTTAAAACCTTTTCTTATTCTTGGATCCTGAATCTCCTCCAGATATATTCTTACTCTCTTTAGGATTTGAATCATATGCCTTAGGATTTGTCCCTTTAGGTCTCCCTTTAACTTGCACTTTGGTAGAGTCTGTCACTAGGAGAGCTTGGATTTTGGAAGTCTGGATGACTCCCATCTGGACCAAATTCTCTTGCTCCTATATTAAGGAATCGACAAAGGAATCAAGTGAGGGAAGCTTCTAATTTGGAATGGAAGCTCTTCCAGAAAGTATATTGAAACAAATACATAATACTTAGTACCTAGTTTGCTGAGTATGGAGAGAACATGTTGCTCCTCCTTTCTTTCTATTTCACACGGTCTGCATTAAAGTATAAGAGACTTGAATTTTGTAAAGAATTGTTGTATGGTCTAGTGAAACTTCTGGGATGTAAGGCTATCAATTAATTTTCCAAAATGTATCCCCGAAGCTCATCTTGCTTTCCAAACAAGAATTCAAGCTTCTCCCAATCTTCTTTGGGAGTCCTCAAACCTTCAAGGTGAAAGAGGAGTTCTCTGGAGATATGAGTACATAGATAACCAAAATATTCATCTAAGCGGTTCATAAACTTGTTTTTCTCAGCTAGATGATGGGGCTCAACCTCCCTTCCTAGTATTAACCTAAAGAATCCGTTGTTGCATAAGGAAACCTGCATATATGCCCTCTAATCAACATAATTGAAGGGTGTTAGGATTCTGGGCGTGAAAGGTTGAGAATCCATAATTCTCCCACTGATTAGACAATATATTCAATCAAGCTATGTATCACTTGTATAAATTCACTGCAAAAATAAAAACATCTGCACTATGTCAGAATCAAGCTTTCCCTCTCGACATGTACACTTTCTTAGGGTCCATCATGCCCGCACCACCACTCTGAATAAATTCAGAGGAAGCAAGGAAATATTTGAGGGACTTCTGTGGAAACCTAGCTGCTTCTGGTGTACAATGGAGAGTAGACCAGCTTGAAGCTTTCCTGAGGAGGATTTGATACCATATTAGAATTATTGTGCCATTAGTTTTTCAAGAAATGAGTGCAATAAGATTGAATTATCATGCAATGTAAAGGAATGAATAATACAAAGTTATAAAAACAAATCTCATAGGAAACAGATAAGTATTTCTCAGTATAATTACAATATAAATTTCATTACATCCCAACAGTATACAATGATAATACATAAAGGAGAATTCAAATCATGAGAGATGAATTCGAATATACCAACTTGACTACATGGCTAACTAGAAGTGTCTAAATCACTATTGGAGTTCAACTATCTAAATCCAGATGTCTAATCCAGTCTCTCAATTAGTTGAAATCAATCAAACAAGTCTAATTGTAGTGGTAGGTGAGAAATAGGTGAGAACTGGTGCATTCCCACATGCAGCCATGTATAACTGGCATGAACTAAATTGGAGGATATCTAACTGAATGTAAATGAAGTATAACTAAGCTTGACTAGTTACCAACTGTCAACAACTAAAGGAGGTTGGTGTCGACACTCCTAGTGGCTCCTAAATTGATGCATGCAGGTGCAACCGGTTCCAGTTAGCCTCTATCGATGTTCCACACACTCTAGGAATTGCTACATGTGGCCCCATTAGGACAAGTGGACCCAATGGTAATAGTGGACCCAATAATAACTAAATGACTTCTAATTTAGGCAAATATAATCCAATAGACGGTTTGGACAAGGGAAGATTATAAATCCGAACAGCTTCAAGGAGGCAATTCTTTCATGGAACCACCTGTCATCAAAAAATCATCCACATATAAGAAAATTATAATGATTGAACCATGAATAAGCTTAAAATATACATTTGGATCATACTTTCATCTATAAAAGTTTTTTGATAGCATAAAGCGCTCTGGGAGCTTGTTTTAGCCCATATAGTGCTTTCTTCAACCTGCACATAAGATATGGATTGGCAACAAAAAATTCTAAATGTAGAATACATATATATTTTCTTTGATATCTTCATGTAGAAAGGCACTCTTCACATCCATGTGATGTACCTCCCATTGCTTAGAAGCTAAAATGGCCAAAACTAGTCTTATAGAATCCATCTTTGCCACTAGTGCAAAGGTCTCATTGTAGTTAATGCCTTGGAATTGGAAGAATCCCTTGGACACTAAAATTGCCTTATACTTCAGAGGAGATCCATCAGAAGAATTTTTTTTCTCAAATACCAATTTTCACTTCACTAGCTTTCTCCCTAGTGGAATATTTACTAGTTCCCATGTTTCATTCTTCTGGAGCGAATGGAATTCTTATTTCATGGTTTTTTTCCATATTGGATATTCAAAACATTCTTCATATGTTTTTTTATCATATTAAATCATCATATAACACTTCTCAGCAAAGCATGGGTCTTTGACAGAAAGGGAACTCTCGAATTGAGATCTAGTTCTTCTATTATCACTATCATTCCTAGCTATTTCCCTAGCTGCTTGAATGGAATTTGCTGCCAATTTCGGTCTTGTGGGAGTGTTAGGGTATGCATTTAAATATTCATTATCAGAAATATTAGAATTAAAAACTTATTAGATTCTTCACTTACAATCAGAGGTGGTAGAGGTGAAGATGATTCTCCAATTTCTATTCCTAGCATAGCCTCTTCTTCAAACTGAACACTCCTTTCAATGAAGGTTGTTTGATTTCTCATGTTTATCAATTTGTACCCTTTGGAATCTTTTGAATACCCAAAAAATATGCATTCTTGACTTTGGGGTTCCAAATCCTTTCTCTTTTTAGGTGGAATTCTAGCCCAAGCTCTAGAGACAAAAATCCTGAAGCATGACACATCAGGATTGTGTCTACTCCAAGCTTCAAAAGGAGTGATTCCATCCAAGGATTTGTGGGGAACCCTATTCCATATATAGGCTGCATAGTTTATTTCTTCAGCCCAAAAATTTGGTGGAAAATTTTTATACCCCATCATGCAAGTGGCCATCTCTTTGAGATATATATTCTTCCTTTCAACAACACAATTATGTTGAAGTGTGTAAGGAATAGAGTGTTGCATATGGATAACTGCATATTTACAAAATTGTATGAGGAATTGGATATTTTATCTTTATAATATCTGAGGACTTTGATCTTCTTCCAGAGTGTTTCTCTACTAGTGCTTTAAAACTCCTGAAGAGGTCAAAAAATTATGACTTGTGCTTGAGGAAGAAGACCCAAAAACATTTGTAAAATTCGCATATTTATCTTGACTCATTTACATATGAGGAAAAGGACCAGCTATATCACTATGAATAATATCAAGAGGTGCAGAGGTTCTCTCATGACTATCTCTTTCATACTTTTTCTCTGGGTGTTTTCCTGGAATACATCCTTGAGAGACTCCTTTAGAAAAATTGATTTTGGGTAACTCTATGACCATGTCTTGTCACATAAATCAGATAAATATTTGTATTTAAGATGACCAAACCTTTCATTCCATAGCTTTCTAGCTTCATTAGCATGAGAGAGGAGAGGAGAGGGGTTAGAGTAGGGCATGAAGTGTGAGAACTTGTATACTTTAGAGTTGTGATCAACATAACCTTTTGTTGTGATTCTACCATTCGACATATCAGTGATTTCAACATTATTGGGAGTGAATACAACCTTCTTAGGTGACCCAGTGTGATTCATCTAACAGACTGACAAGAGGTTGGAAGCAAGACCTAGGACATACAAAACATTAATGAAAGAACCATGGTCAAGATCTATTCTACCCTTCCCTTTACATTCAATTTCATAATCATCCCCCAATCCAATATTAGGACCATTGGAATCATCAAGAGAGGAGCTGGCCTCCCTTATCGAATCCATGTGTTTTGAAGCTCCAGAATCAATGATAAAGGAAGAGGATCTTACAAAGATTGCAACAAGTGCATGAACTCTCTTCGTGTCTTCAAAATTTGATGCACCTTCCTTATTATTTCCGCCTTTCGGAAGAGAGATGTTGTTATTTTTAATAATTTTAGTCAACATATCAATTTGTTTCTTCATACAAGATCTCTCTAGATGGTATCCCTTTCCACAGTATGCACACTTGCTCATTTCACATTTACCTTTCTTCTTATGGGAATTCTTCTTGGAGCTTGAATACTCCTCATGAGACTTGGGCTTGTATTTATTTTGATAAAGAGGACTCTTTGGATTAGACTTATTCTTTCCTTTGGAATCCATCTTTGAATCTCCAACAACCAAAGCTTGATCTTTGGAAAGTTTGATGGTGCCCATCATGACCAAATTATCTTTCTTCTGGGTCAAGGATTCCATAAACTTTGCAAGTGAAGGCATATTATAGTTTCAAATTATCAACCTGGTGTCATGGAAGGTTGATATAAACACATAATAGTCAATACCAAGATTTTAAAGTATGGCCAAGACTAGGTGTTCATCTTTCTTTTCAATACCACACTACTTTAACTAAAGAACACGAGATTTGAACTTGGAGAAGTAGACTTGTAAGGACTCAAAATTTCTTGGATTCAGTGAAACAAGCTCATTCTCCAATGATTGTCCCCTCATTTCATCTATCTTCCCAAATAAGGTTCGGAGTTTCTTCCATACTTCATTTGGTGATGTCAATCCTTTTAGATTGAAAATAAGGTCTCTGGAAATGTTAAGACACAAGAGACCATAAGCCTCATCCCTCTTGTTGTGCCACTTGATATTCTCTATAACAACATTAGGATCAGCCTTATTTTCCATGGTCACTCTGAAGAGTCCCTTTCTCCTCATCAAAGTCTCCATCTGTGCCTTTCATTCGAAGTAGTTCAATGGAGACAAGATGATATGGTGAGATTGATCCGTTTCTTCGTCAACTACTCCTTGAGGAAGACTAAATGCGCTCATTGAGAGAGTGATTATTGATCCTCCAAAATAAATAATAGAGGATAACAATTGAGTTAGAGGAACTTTGAAATTTTTATAATGTAAAATGGAACTTCTCTGCCCCAGTACTAACACCCAATGTGTCGAAACAAAAAAGGAAAAAAATGGATTGAAGTAGCCAAAACACTATAGATGGGCATGACCTTTGATACATCATTACCTTACCAGCTGGATTTATTTTTTGTATGGAAATTAGGTTGAATACATGAATATTTGCATAGAAACCCGCGTATCATATGTGAGTATGTGCATTTCAACTCACATATACATCATTAGGGCTTGCACCCACGGTTTTCCTTAAAGCAAGTCGCGTATCATATGCGACTTTCCAGTATCAATAGTCACATATGCCTTAATCCAGATTTAAAAAATATAAACACGATTAGTCGAGGACTATTGGGCCCTTAATCATAACTATCCCAACTTCCTCAACCATCTCAACCTTCATAGCCTCTCTCTTTCCTCATGTATAAATAGAGGGTAGGGATTGAGACTAATCAATCATAAGTTATAAATCAAAGCTATGCTAGTGGTTTGCCTTTAGATATCTTGGAGTAGCAGAACTCAGTGTCCTTGGTTTATAGAGGAGCACTTGTCTCAAATGTTGGGTTGTAATCTCACCTTACTTGTTTATCAATAAAGAAAGTTCTTCTTCCAATATTATGTCTTTGCACTCTTTTATATTGTGATTTCTGAATTATCTTATTGTTTTATTATGAATATGTTATTTCATTAACCATTGATATCATATATAAGATATTGAAGGAAGGATCTTGTTATTTGCAGGTTATTGGAGATACCCTTGAAGCTGTGGAAGCAACTTGAAGAGAAGAAGAAAATCTAGGATCGACCGTCATAAATAAGGTATGCCTAGTTTTCTTCCTATTTCTATTTCTAAAATGGCTGATTGTCTGCAAGTTATTTTAGTAATTTGGTAACCCCAAAGACCCTAGGTTATAAGGGTGTGTTTTCCTTAACAATAGAACTAGCGACCATACTGGGGAGTCCAACTTGTTGTGGGTCCTCTCTTAGGATTTTCTGACCAGTTTTTGGTATGGTTGGTTCTGTTTCTGACTTGTTTTAATTTTATCTTTGATTTCTAGTATTGCATGTTCAGAGCCTGTCTGTTAGTTTCTTTTATTTTTGAATATTTTTTATAGCATACGCAGGTTTCCTTTGCAACAATTGCGTATTGCACTTTGTATACACGATTTTATTTAGTGACAGTTGTGTATGGTACATGAGTTTCCTTTAGGACAGTCACGTATTCCTGTAGGTGTCTGTGAGTCTATAGGGTTCTTTCTTGTCCCTACTTTTATGATTTCTTAGATGCTTGTGAAGGTTCTTTTTTGACATGATATGGTGGTCTTAGGTCTGTACATTTCCAGTTTACTTGATTAGTCAAGTCCTTGAGTGTTTTTGTGTTTGAATTTATTCATTAGTGAATGTGTTAGGTCCTCCTACTTGGATTTTTGGGTCTGAATGCTTGTGTTTTAAGGTCATTTATCAGTCCTTTGTAACACTGATATGATCTGTACTACTGTTAATGCTCTGAGTTAAGCATTGTTTCTATTTTGGATCTATTTGTCCTTGATTTGATAGTTCCTCCAAGTCTAGGTTTTGTGCCATTTCTTCTTGTTTTGGTGAAGTGTGTTACTACATGGTCTGTTTGCATCATTTACTGTTATATGTTTATATTTTTCAAGCTCACTCATTTAAGCTAGCATTAACTTAGGATCTTAATTGAGAGAATAACAAGCACAACAATCAAACACATAAGACAATGAACACAAAGATTTTCCTTAGGGAACCATAAAGGAGAAAACCCCACAACTTCCCCAGAGATATAATCAGCACCAATAGCAAATCCACAAAAATAGTAAAGATGATATCCCAACAGCAGTAGCCTCTTTCTCTCTAGCCCTAACAACTTCTTCTTCCTCAGCTATGCGCTACAACTGAGTGTGAGTGAGTGTGTGATAAATAGAGAGGCTCACTCTCTATTTATACTAATTCCCAACATGACAATGTCTCACTAGGGCCAACTTCTTTAGGAGAGTCTAATAACCCTAGGGCCCTAGAACTGTAGGGACTTTAACCCTTGAACAATAGGAGGCTTACCCACAATGACATGACATGACTTGTTTACATTATAGAACCTCCCGATAGGAACATTGGGGCATGACATGACTCAATTGAATTACAGGCACTTCCTGGAATAAACATCAGGGTACAATACATGAAATATACAAGTGAATACATTCCAAAGTTACAAATACATCAACACTCCCTCTTAACTAGGAAGGTATTCTTTCGACACAATTTTTAGCACTGGTCTTCTTCTCTGTATTGATTGGATCATCTTCATCTTCAAGTTGTCTTCATATTCAAGTCTTCTTCATATTCAAGTCATCTTTGTCTTTAAGTATTCTTCATCTTTAAGTCATCTTCATATTCAAGTATTCTTCTTCTTAAAGTTTTCTTCATCATGGGATCTGGATCATCACTCGATCTGGATCACCATTGCTGGATCAGCATTACTGTATCATCATCAAATCTGGATCATCACTTGATCTGAATCATCATCAAGTCTGGATCATCATCACATCTGGATCATCATCAAGTCTGGATCATCATCGGTGCTATCTCAGAATGGTGCTATCTCTCGATTCTTCTCGTCACAGGAAGTTCTACAGAGCCAACCCTTTTTCATTCCGGTTGTAGGCCTACCCTTCATGTAGATCTTCAGTGCTTATATCTGACCCTAAGTTAGAATGGATCATCCAACTCTTACATCTGACCATGTGGAAACACATCATGCTAGAATGGCTCAGCACTTATATCTGACCATGTGCAAACACACTGCATTGGAAGGGCTATGCACTTACATCTGACCATGCTTGAAAACACCGCATCGGAAGGGCTCTACACTTACATTAGGCCATGTTTGAAAACACCGCATTGGAAGGGCTTTGCACTTACATCTGACCATGTTAAAAAACACCACATCGGAAGGCCTCTCATTCCTAGACTGAGGATTCCTGGTAACTCACCAGGTGCCTCCATTCTCCTAGAGAATGGCGTCGGCCCTTATATCTAATCAAGGGGGAGAACATCCCTCAATCACATCAGAATGTCCATGCACTCATATCTGATCCTGGAAGACTACATCCCACAATCATATCAGAATGGCCCTCAGTCCCAGACTGAGTATTCCTTGTAACTGACCAGGTGCCTCCATTCTCCCAGAGAATGGAAACTCAGCACCAAGCTGAGTGTTCCTCGTAAATGACCAAGTGCCTCCATTCCAAGAATGGCATTCAACACTTATATTTGATCATGTAGGAACCAATCCTATAGTCACATCAGAATGGCTCAGGACTCACATCTGACATGGAAGGAACTAATCTCCTGACCATGACAGAATGGCTCAGCCCTTACATCTGACGATGGAAGGAACCTACTCCTCTCACCATGTCAGAATGTCTCTCGGACTCATCGTTTCCCCTTGGAGGGAACCTCGATCTAGAGAACACCAAGCTTCTCCCTGAAGTACTCAAACTTCAATCTGGCCAATGGCTTCATCAACACATCAACTATTTGTTCATCCATTGCAACATATTGGAGCTTCACTGCTCCTCTTTGAACCATATCCTTGATATAGTGATACTTGATCTCAATATGCTTCGACTTGTCATGGAACACTGGGTTCTCCAAAAACTTCACACAACTCTGGTTGTCGCAATATATACAAGTAGAATCCAACTGGAGATCAAATTAATCAGACAGTAGCTTTCTCAGCCACACTGCCTTGCAACTAGTTGAACAAGCTGTGACATACTCTTCTTCGGCTATACTCTGTGCCACACAGGAATTATTCTTGCTAAACCAAGAGATCACACCTGATCCCATACTGAAGCAGCATCCTGAAGTGCTCTTCCTATCGATGACACTGCCTGCCCAATCTGAATCAACATAACCCTATAGGTTAATCTTCTGATTTGCTTCGTATTTGAGCCCAAAATCAATTGTACCCTTCAGGTACCTCAAAATATGCTTTGCAGCAATCAAGTGAACATGTATTGGATCTGTCAAGAACTGGCTCAAGGTGTTCACAGCAAATCAAATATCTAGTCTCGTGTTCGTCAAGTACATCAAGGACCTAATAATCTGACTATACATCGTATCAGCAACTACTTTTGATGAAGCATCACTCAATAGCTTTAGGTTCAATTCCATAGGTGTGGTTATGGCCTTGCATTCCATCATCCTGAATCTCTTCAGAATCTCTATTGCATACTTCCCTTATCCAAGGAACATTCCATCCGCATTCCGCCACACCTCCATGCCTAGGAAATAGTGCATCATACCCAAGTCTTTTATTTCAAACTTAGCAGCCAGATTCCTATTCGTATCAGCAATCAACCCATCCATACTTGTTACAAACAGATCATCTACATATAGTAGGAGTATCACTGGGTTACCATCTTCAACCTTGTAGTAACGGTTGGAATCTTCTTTACTCTTGGTAAAGCCCAAACTAGATAGAAAGCCATCAATTCTGCCGTACCATGTCCTAGGTTCATGTTTCAAACCATATAGGGATTTCTTCAATCTACACACATGAGACTCCCTGTCATGTGTCTCAAAACTGGGTGGTTGTTCCACATACACTTCCTCTTCTACTACACCATTCAAGAAAGCAATATTGACATCCATCTGGTGTATCTTCCATTTCATCACTGTAGCCAGAGCAAGTACTGATATGATGGAAGTGTATCTAGCTACAAGTGCCAAATTTTCTTCATAATCTATTCCTTCTTTATAGGAGAAACCACGAGCCATTAATCTTGCTTTATATTTATCTATGTTGCCATCTACAACATGCTTGATCTTGTAGATCCATTTGGAAGTTACAAAGGACTTCTCTTCTGGTCTTGGAAAAACATCCCAAACATCATTCTTCATGATCGATTGATACTCTTCGATCATAGCATCCTTCCATTCTTTCCTTTTTTCCGCTTCTTCATAGTTAGAAGGTTCTTTATCAATAATGTCACATAGCAGGGCTACATAACTGGAGTAGGACCTAGTTCTCTTCCTTCCTCTGTGTGTTTCTTCTGAAGCTCCATATATTTATGCAGCTTGGATAATTTCACGTACCCAAGTAGGTTTCCTCTTGTGAGGAATATTCTCCTGAGGTGGATCCACGGGTTCTTGAGGTTCTTCTAATTCTCGATCCTCTTCTTTAATTTCTTCGTTCATGATTGTATCATGAATTCTAGGTGCTTCTGTTTCTTCAGGTTCTTCAGTCGGTCTCTTCCTGGATTTGATGTAGGCTAAATCTTCATCAAATGTTACATCTCTGGTGATGTCAATCTTCTTGAATCCTGGGAAGTATGTTCTGTAAGCCTTCGAGCTTTCATTGTATCCCACAAATATACCCTTCTTTCCTGAAGGATCTAACTTCATCCTCTTTTCTTTCGTAATGTGTATGTATACAGGACAGCCAAATATTCTGAGATGGATAACTTGTGGTTTCTTGCCAAAGAAGACTTCTTTAGGTGTCTTGTTCTTGAGTACTCTGTGTGCAGTATGGTTATGTACATATACCGCTATTCTGGAAGCTTTTGCCCATAGATGCATGGGAATATCTTGATCATGAAGCATGGCCCTTGTTGCTTCCATGATCGTTCTATTCTTTCTTTCTGCAATCCAATTCTGTTGTGGATTATATGGAGTGGATAATTCCCTCTTTGTCCCTAAGTCTTTGCATAACTCTTTGAATTCATTTGATGTGAACTCTCTACCATTATCTGATCAAAAGTTCTTGATCTTCTTTTCTGTCTGGTTCTCAATCAAGGATTTGAATTCCTTGAACTTGCTGAATACTTCATCTTTGTTCTTCATAAAGTATTTCCATATATTTCTAGAAAAATCATCAATAAAAGAAACATATTATACATACCCACTTAGTGTACTAGATGACATTGGACCACATACATCGGAGTGGATGATTTCCAAGATTCCTTTTGCCTTGCTCTCGCTACTTGGAAATGTCTTCTTTGTGTTCTTCCCTTTTGCACATCCTTTGCATACACCTTCATGTTTTGTCTGCATTTTTTGGAGACCTTCAACAGCTTTGCTTGCAAGTGGTAGTGCTCTGTAATGCACATGTGCAAGCCTTCTATGCCAAAGCTCATTTGGTTCTATAGAGTCATGAACCAAAGCTTGTTCTAGTTGTCCCTTCAGTTTGTATAGTCCTCCTTCTTGTTCCCCAATCACTACTGCATCATCAAAATACTTTCCCTTTGGCCACATGAGGACTTGGCCATCTACAAATGCAACCCTCATGCCTTTTGCATCTAATGCAGATGTGGAGAGGAGGTTTTTCTTTAGTCCAGGTACAAAAAATACATCTTTCATCTTGATAGAATTTCTAGAGTCTAGCTTATATGAGGATTCACCACTAGCTTTTATTGGATTCTGGTAGTCATCTCCAAGTTTCACCTTGTGAGGTGATTCATGTTCAGATAGTTTCACAAAGGATCCCTTGAATCCTATCATATGTTTGGAAGCACCATTGTCTATAAGCCAATCATTGTTTCCATCTATGATAGTTCCCGTGAGAGCGGAAATCAGAACATATTCTTCATCACTTGAAGAATCATCATTGTCTTGTCTGGTTCTCTTTGTGGAAGGTTCATCATACTCTGCAGCATGAGCATGATGTCTTCTCTTGTTTCCCTTATTCTTGTGAGAGATAAATTTTTTTCTAGGGAAACCTCTAGAAAAGTGTCCTCTTTCATCACATGTACAGCAAATGTACTTAGACATATCTCTAGGATTTATAAAGTTACTATTTTGGTGAGAGTGCTTACCTCTGTGGTGGCTAGATCTGGTTTCTTGGATTGTACTATGAGAGCTTGATCTTCACTTCCCATCTTTTCTTCTCGAGCTGCTATCCGAGCTTCTTCTTGAGAAAATTATTCCCATAGTCTGTTGAACTTCACTAGCTTCTTTCTGGCATAGATCCATTGAATGAAAGAATCCCATGTCCTATGGAGACCATTCAAGGTGGTCATTACAATCTCTGCATTCTCCACTTCTTCAGCCACTGCTTCAAGTTTTTCTTTGATCTGGGAGACCCTTGTGAAGTATGATTGTATGGTCTCTGCATTCTGGATCTTCACATTCTTCAATTGGTTCCTCAAGGTCATCTTTCGGTTTATGTTCTTTCCTTCGAATAGTTTGGTTAGGGAATCAAACATAGATTTAGGTGTCTTTAGGGAGGACACCTGTGGTATGAGGTGATCCTTGATTGAATCGAAAATAATCCTCTTAGCCATAACCAATTTATTCTTGTGTAAGGCCTTAGCCTCATCTCCCTCTGGAACTAGAATCTCCTCATTGATGTAGGAGTCCAACTCATTTTCTTCCAGGACCACGGAGATCCTATACTTCCAGGTTCGGAAGTTATCAGCCCCCTTCAGCTTTTCATCAATTTTGGTATTATGAGACATCTTAATTGAGAACCTCAAATGGAAATACAAAATATTTAGATCTTACCAGGTTATGATGTCGGATCTGGATCTGGAGCTGAATTTCTGTAGTGCTCATTCATGAGAAAATTAGGGTTTGACTTTCCCAAAGTTCTGTCCAACCAAAAACTTTGATCTTTATCTCTAAACTTTGATTTTGAGGAGGAGATCAATCTAGGTCTAGGCTCACTCAAAAATTTCACTTTTGTGGAAAGCACTAATTTTCGACAGCATTGTCATGTCCAAAACTGAAAATGCTCAGAATCAGATTCTGTTTCGACAGAAAGATGCGCCCTAGAGAGGAGGGTCAGCCCAACCTTCTTTTTCTGAAAATATGTGGAGAGAGATCCAAAAAATAGGAATCCCTAGTTTCCATAGCTGCACAGTCTCTTCTTCTCAGGTTAGCTCTAATACCATGTTAGATTTTTATCATTTAAGCTAGCATTAACTTAGGATCTTAACTGAGAAAATAACAAGCACAACAATCAAACACATAAGAGAATGAACAAAAAGATTTTCCTCGAGGAAACCATAAAGGAGAAAACCTCGCAACTTCCTAAGAGATAGAATTAACACCAATAGAAAAGCCCCAAAAATAGTAAATATGATACCCCGACAACAGTAGCCTCTTTCTCTCTAGCCCCAACAACTTCTTCTTCCTCAGCTATGCACTACAACTGAGTGTGAGTGAGTGTGTGATAAATAGAGAGTCTCACTCTCTATTTATACTAATTCCTAACTTGACAGTGACTCACTAGAGCCGACTTCTCTAGGAGAGTCTAATAACCCTAGGGCCCTAGAACTGCGGGGACTTTAACCCTTGAACAATAAGAGCGTTACCCACAATGACTTGACATGACTTGTTTACATTATAGAACCTCCCAATAGGAACATTGGGGCATGACATGACTCAATTACATTACAGACACTTCCTAGAATAAACATCGGGGTACAATACATGAAATATATAGGTGAATACATTCCGAAGTTACAAATACATCCACACTCCCTCTTAACTAGGAAGGTATTCTTTTGACACAATTTTTCAGCATTGGTCTTCTTCTCTATATTGAGTGGATCATCTTCATCTTCAAGTTGTCTTCATATTCAATTATTCTTCATCTTCAAGTCATCTTCGTCTTTAAGTCTTCTTCATCTTTAAGTCATCTTCATCTTCAGGTCTTCTTCTTCTTCAAGTATTATTCATCACGGGATCTGGATCATCACTCGATATGGATCACCACTGTTGGATCATCACTCGATCTGGATCACCACTGCTAGATCATCACTCGATCTGGATCACCACTGCTAGATCTTCACTGCTGGATCATCACTTGATCTGGATCATCATCAAGTCTGGATCATCATCACATCTGGATCATCACTTGATCTGGATCATCATCAAGTTTGGATCATCATCACATCTGGATCATCACTTGATCTAGATCATCATCAAGTCTGGATCATCATCGATGCTATCTCAGAATGGTGCTATTTCTCGATTCTTCTCATCACAGGAAGTGTAACACCCTGGTTTTGACCCCGTTTGCATGATGTATATATTGTAATTAATCGTGGTGAGGAGCTAAAGTCAAAATCCCCACCATCGATTTGGTTGTCTATGTTTCGGCAATAGGGGTAGTTGCCGATGGTCTATCGTGCTATGTGGCACATTATAATTTGGCATCATGTAAATATGCACATCAATTAAAAATAAACCACAACCAGCTACGGCAGTGCAATGTTAAAGATGAAAAGGGCATGATTCCAAAGGATAAGGGGTGGGGGATGTCAAACCTTGGTCTATGGGGGAAAAACCCATGTGTTACCCTTGTTTTGATTTGCTATCTTCCTTGTCTCGTTCAACCTCTTTATTGTTTTGTGAAGTTGTTGAGGGCAGTTATTGCATGAGGAGACGTGGGCATGGGGAGGAATCAGTTTGGCAGGTTGACCTCACGTTGGAAGCAACCTCCACCGCCATTCTCTCCTTTGCCTGCTCACTCTCACGCAGGGACAGTCTCTCCCCTTCTCACGCCTGGTCTCACCTTCACGGTGGTCTGTTCATTCCTCCCATTGGTCTGCTCGCTCTCACGCAGAGAGAGACGGTCTGTTTTTCCTCACGTGCTCTCCACTACGCATGCTCTCGGTGGTCTACTCACTTTCGTCATGATTGGTCATTCATCCGCATGCCTGAGTGGAGCTGTTCACTCTCACGCAGGAGCGGAAGTCTTGCTCATCCTCGTGCACAGGCAGTGGTTCTGCTAGATCTCACGCAACCAGGAGAGGAGCTGCTTATTGGTGGTCATTCACGTTCTTCCACGGAGTGGAATCGGGTATGTTTTCCTCTGTGTTTTGTGGTTTGGTGCAAGTTTCCCTCACGCGTAGGCCATTGGAGTCATTTTCCATGTTGTGAGCCATGCTCACTGATTACGTTTTGGGACCGTTGTCTTCCCTGCGTTTGGTTGGCTGTGGTGCTCAAATTCGTTTTGGGCCACTGTGGATTTCCAATCCGTTGGTTGAGTTTCCCTCTATCCACGCCGAGAGTTGGCTTCTCCTTTGTTTGAGACTGTGTAAGTCACCCAGCCATCACCTTGAGGAATTGTGTGTGTTGTGGGCTGTTGATTTCCACAACTGTTGGTTGAGTTTTCCCTATTTTGGGACTGTGGATTGCTGCTATCATTCATTGTGGGTTTGTGGCTACTGAAGTACCCTGGTTTTGGGTTGCAGCTGAGTTGTTTTTGCCACGTTAGGGCCAAGAACAACTCTGAGTTGTCTTGTGGCTCGAGCTGTGTTTCACCTATTATTTGGGACTTTCACCTGTCAGTTGTCTTTGCCTTCTTCACAAGGATGTGAAGGGATTGTTTTGCTGCGTGTATGCAGTGGTTGGTCCTCGAACTGTGCTGGCTTGACCAGTTTGCTGATGGCTTGGTAAACCCAGCTGTGTTGGTTGCTGATTGTGTCCCTTGGCTATGTGTAAGCCTGCATTGACCCTTATCCTTGGAGGAATCATGCCCAGCTCGGGGGTGGCAGTGTTGCTGAGAGATTGATGAGCACGCTGGCCTATGGTTGGGTGGAACGTTGCAGCGACGTAGCTGGTTGTGGGGTGAATTCTTCATCAAAGATAAGTATTGATATTTCATCTCTGCAATTAATTTACTGTTTCATGAAGTATGATGAACATGTTAAATGCTGGAATGTGGGTGTGTTGCTTCCATTGATTGTATGATGGACTATGCATCTTAGTATGCATTCTGTTAAGTTGTTTTAATTTCAGCATTGATGTCTGTTTCTGTTCATGATCATGGGGATGTTTTCCCATATGCATTGGTGTGTGGTGTGGGTCGCGTCCTCTTCGCCGGTCGGATGGTCGGGGATGTGACAGAGTGGTATCAGAGCTCATGTTGCAGCATGGGCCTGGATGGACCACCAAGGTGCATTGACAGAGGCATGACTTCATTCTGCCAAGCAGAAGTCATAATTTGAATGACTGTAAAATTCCACAAATTTTTTCTAAGTGTTGAACAGTTGGCTCATCGAAATGCTTAGTGGTTTGGACTTCCGATGCAGCAGAAGAGTAAGACAGAAGCATACCCGATGGAGGAAATATTTTGAAGAAAATCACGAAAACTTGTCTAAGTGTCCGTCGAAAGAAAATAGCTCTTCGAGCATCCGCAGTTGCGGAAGTCTAAATGACTACGCACCCGACGAAAAATTCATCCGACCGCCGACGCCATGAAGGAAGTTAAGTCCAAAAATTTTCTAAGTGTTGGAGGTCGTCGAAAGACTTAGCGGAATTGACTTCCGCTGTAGCAGAAGAGTTTAGCGTTTGAGAGTCCACCGTTGCGGCTGTCGAAGGGACTAAACTGTCGATGCATAGCAGTTAGTGGTTCCGACCCTCGATAGATGTTATGTTCCACGGAAAGAAGAAGAGAAAGATTTTTGAAAAATTAGTTAAAGTGTTGAAATCGTCCGTGGAAAAAGGCTGAACGAGTGCCGCCATTGCGGGTGGAGAAACGACTAGGAGTCCGATGAGAAAGACTTCCAATGTCGTCAACGGAAGAAAGAAGAAAGGGGAAAATTTTGAAAAAATTGACTAAGAATGGAAACTGCTGGAAATATTTAACTATTTGGGGATTTGAAACGTCGGACTGATAGTCGAAATAAGAGCCGATTCTGTAGAGGAAATTTTGAGATTTTCAAGTGGGATTTTCCAGCAGATTTCAACTGTTTTCAGCCGAATTTTTTCAGCTGTCTTTCAGTGGAGTTACAGGTGGCTGAAGTTGTCACCCAGTCCAAAATGCAGTGGTGTGTAAAAATGCCGAGATTTGGTGAAAATATTCATTTTTAGAAGTGGTGTGGTTTTCACACCCGAGGTTGGAATGAAGCATATGGATAGGCATTGGAAAGCTTATCCAGTAGGGGACAAGGGTAAGTCACCAGAATCTGAGCATGGAGTAGCAACGTGCTAATGATGGCCGCTGCTATCAAATGGACAAATCTGGACAGTTGCATGCCCAAGGGTAGCAAGGACTATGAAGGCTAACCAACTGTTGTGTGGAAGAGGATTTCCATGCAAGGATGAAAGACTTGAAAAGGGAAGTTTCCTTAAAACCCTAACTTGCTGATTATAACTACATTTCCTAAGTTTTATGCTTGAAATGTATGAGGATATGTTTTGTATGAACCACTAATGATACTCATTGCTTTGATGTTGGCATTAGTGGAGAAACCAACGACGACATGGACCTAGCTGAATATGTTGCTGATGCTAATGAATGTGACCAACACCCCTATGAAGAAAGGGATAAGGAAACAAGTCCATAACAAAAGTTGGTGAGCAAATTCTGCAATCTCCTGCAAAGGACCAACCAAATTGGTCATGTCAAGGGTGTAAGTACGACCCATGCAGGTAAGAGTTTTCTTATGACAAATTCCATGGAGTGGTAAAGGTAAGAGACCTCATACCATGTGGATGTTTGAATATAGAACGATGTCATTCCTATATATATTGAATGAGCTTAGTAGCCCAAGGAAAGTAAGTATAGGGAAAATGTTGTGATGTATTGCATGAATGCACTGAGATGAGTACATATGATATTATGAATAACTAATGACTGAAATGATGAAGTGATTACAATTCAGGAACCATTTCAAAGGTTGTTATGAATGCAGGATAGTCATGATCAATTGACTACCAGAAATGCTCTATGGAAGAGCAAGGTGGTATGAATGATACGCTGTGAAGTAAGGAGTATCTAAAAATTTCATTTAATTGCATGAATGATATGACTATACCTTGCAATGTTAGTATGATGATGATTGCATGAAGTAAATGAGTTTTGGTATATATTGATGTGACTAACAGCTGGAAGTATTTGAATTTTATAAATTCTGAAAATGCTTCAGTGATGGTTGTGGCAATGAAAAGGTTATATGCATCCAGACTTACCAAGTGTTTGGTTGATTGCAACTCATGTTTCAGGTAGATTATTTCAAGCATGGTAGTGAGAGGTAAGACCCTGAACAATGCCAGAATCTACCATATGGTATGCATAATAGGTTTCTAAATTCGAACTGTGAATTTCGGATTTGAGAAATTGCTGACAACTACTAGTCACTATTGGCTTGCGTAAGATTGTGTTGGATGATTGAAGCTCAGGTTTCAGGTAGATCATTTCGAGCATGGAAGTGAGAGGTAAGACCCTGACCAATGCCAAAATCTACCATATGGTATGCATAATAGGTTGCTAAATTCGAATTGTGAATTTCGGATTTGAGAAATTGCTGACAACTACTAGTCACTATTGGCTTGCATAAGATTGTGTTGGATGATTGAAGCTCAGGTTTCAGGTAGATTATTTTGAGCATGGCAGTGAGAGGTAAGACCCTAACCAATGCCAGAATCTACCATGTGAAAGAGCCAAACCTTATGAGAAGAGTCTTATGCATAATGGGTTGATTAAATTTGAATTGTGAATTTCGGATTTAAGAAATTGCTAACGACTACTAATCACTGTTGGCTTGTATAAGATTTTGTCAGGTGGACGCATGGTAAGTGGGTATTCATGTTATGATAGTAAGCATAAAATTATAATGGGCATAGTAGTTCTTCTTACAAGAAACCCACAATTGAGCAAGTCAATTTCTGTAGTAGACAGAATTACAAATTCTTATTAAATTTGATTACCAATGTCATTGCTTGGTTATGGAACAATCAATTTGGATTGTATTATCAGGTAATGATTGACTGTTTGGCTATTTGATGAATGTGTCAGGGATACACACTGCAGGAAGATCATGTGTGATGGCCTACAAGAGCCAAACTTCACGGGGAGGTTTTCCCTTGGAAATGGGTTTCGGGTGAAACACCATTGGACATTTTGGAAATGTCTCATCTGCACTACATGTTCGGTAGTAACATGAGTGAGATGGTATAAATTATGTCGGTAAGACATGTGTGGTTATGAAATGCAAAAAGGAGCTGGGATGGCTAACTGAGGGACTGTTAACTCAGGGAAGGAGCCTCCATTCCTCCTTAACCAAGGCATACTGCGATGACAAATGGATAAGTGTTCTGTGACCCTTGCTATGAATATGCATGTTTAATTATTAAATTCCATATGCAGAACATGTTTTGATTTATTTCCATGATGACCGATTGCTTGAGTATGAATAGGGCCTACATGGCACACACCGGGAGAGGGTGCACACTTTTCCGATGTTGAGTCATGAAAGGATTTTCAATATTGATTACACTCTAGGGAGTGGACGCACTCCTGGTGTCTCAATACTTGATAGTGAATGATATGAAATACGACTGCCGTATTAGAGCAATAACGCTGATGAGTTTGCTTGTATTGCTTGTATTGCTTGTGTTGGCAGGTAAAAAGGGTAAAAGGTAAAAGGTAAATGGTTGTTGTGAGGGGTTGCAGAGTAAGGGGTATTGTTGATATAAGTGTATGTTGATATAAGTGTACTGTTGGTATAAGTGTATGTGTTATTGTTGATATAAGTGTATGTTGATATAAGTGTAGTGTTGGTATAAGTGTATGTGTTATTGTTGACATGAGTGTATGTTGGGCTGTTATATGCTTGAGGATCCATAGTAGATCCTAGACCTAGAAATGGTCACGGTAAAATTTCAAAGCCTAGTTGACATGATTGTGTACTGGCTGGACATTAATTAATTGATGTTGTGGAGCAGCTGGCGTGCTGACCTAACACCTAAGTCCATAGGAGATCCCAAGGCTTGCAAAGCGAAGCATGATCCTGTGGACGAATGAGGAAATGCACAATACAGATAAGTATTGGATTATTTTGCTTATGAATATACATGTGTATATGATTTGGTTATGATGTTTTAAGCTCTTGTTCTAGAGATAAAAATTGATGAAAATAAACTAAGCATGTGAATTTATTCAATGTTTGGATATAGGTATCGCTGGAAGCAAGGGCTATGAGAGCATCCTAGGGGTGTATGTGGACATGTGACTGTCTTGGAAAGCTCGGAATGAGCGGCAATGAAAAAGGTGCTAGTGAGACCGTGAGTTTCCTAGTAGTTGAGACAAACCATGTGGAGAGACTCCATGGTTTAGAGGTCTGGAATAGACCGAAGACACTAAGTGTCATGACCAAGAGAGATTGGTCCAGCATTCACGGTAAAGTGAAAGAGGCTAAGAGCATGAAAATACACCGCAGTGGTGTGGGTTATAGAAAGGAACAAAACAAAGAGGGAAAAACTCTTGCTGCTCTCTCTTGCCTTTTGATTATATATATATATATATATATATATATATATATATATATGTGCATTGTGAAAACAAAAGATTGTTGAATGTATGTATGACTGAAAATGGAATGTGTGTTTTGTTGAAGGTAAATTGTGAATGCTGAAGTGGTTAATTCCCTGCCCAGGAATGGACATGAATGAGCTCATGTGCCTGTTGGGGAAGGCATGAAAAATATGGAATTCTCCTTGATGAGGCTTGGAATGTCATGCCAATTGGGTAATTAACTGACTGATTTTAATGTCTATATTATGCTTGGTCTGATAGAATTTCAATGGTGCATTTCACAGGTGAGAAAAGTGAAACCAGGTGGTGCACGTTGAATATGGCAGTAGATAAAAATTTGCTAGACTTAGCTGGAAGTCTCCTTCAAATGATTGCCAAGACCCAAGATAATCTTGGGGAGATGCTTAAGATACAGAAAAGGCAAAGTGAAATGAACCACCAGATTTTGCAAGACTCTGTTGGTTTGCAAAGGGAGGTGAAAAGCCTTCTGGGAGCAATCGGCAAAGGAAAGGAAGGTGGATAAATGATGGGACATTCGTCCAAGCGACCCGATAAGAAACAGTCCAGGCACGAAGACTCAAATGAAATTGAGTAGGTAAAGATGAAGCAGCCAGTGAAATGCTGGAGATGCGAAGGACATCATTTACTTCGGGACTTCCCAATGAGGGAACATGATGAGGGCAATAGCCACAAAGTTCCTAGACTTAGGGATAAGCTGGAAGCTGAGAACCAACAGGACAAGTCCGTGGAAGTCGAGGGGCTTGGTCGTGAATGTTCAAAGTAGATGATTGAATGTAGGACAGATCTGCAAAATTTTGAAATTTTGATGTGCAATTGTATATGTATTGTATATATGTGATGGAACACCGAGGATGGTGCTATTCTAAGGGGAAGGGGAATGTAACACCCCGGTTTTGACCCCGTTTGCATGATGTATATATTGTAATTAATCGTGGTGAGGAGCTAAAGGCAAAAGCCCCACCATCGATTTGGTTGGGTATGTTTCGGCAATAGGCGTAGTTGCCGATGCTCTATCATGCTATGTGGCAAATTATAATTTGGCATCATGTAAATACACACATCAATTAAAAATAAACCACAACCAGCTACGGCAGTGCAACGTTAAAGATGAAAAGGGCATGATTCCAAAGGATAAGGGGCGGGGGATGTCAAACCTTGGTCTATAGGGGAAAAAACCATGTGTTACCCTTGTTTTGATTTTCCATCTTCCTTTTCTCGTTCAACCTCTTTATTGTTTTGTGAAGTTGTTGAGGGCAGTTATTGTATGAGGAGATGTGGGCATGGGGAGGTGTCTATTTGGCAGGTTGAACTCACGTTGGAAGCAACCTCCGCCGCCATTCTCTCCTTTGCATGTTCGCTCTCACGCAGGGACGGTCGCTCCCCTTCTCACCCCTGGTCTCACCTTCACGGTGGTCTGTTCGTTCCTCTCGTTGGTCTGCTCACTCTCATGCAGAGAGAGACGGTCTGTTCGTTCCTCATGATTGGTTGTTCATCCGCGTGCCTGAGTGGATCTGTTCACTCTCACACAGGAGTGGAAGTCTTGTTCATCCTCGTGCATAGGCAGTGGTTCTACTGGATCTCACGCATCCAGGAGAGGAGCTGCTTATCGATGGTCATTCACGTTCTTCCACAGAGTGGAATCGGGTATGTTTTCCTCTGTGTTTTGCAGTTTGGAGTCATTTTCCATGTTGTGAGCCGTGCTCACTGATTACCTTTTGGGATTGTTGTCTTCCCTGCGTTTTGTTGGCTGTGGTGCTCAAATTCGTTTTGGGCCATTGTGGATTTCCAATCCGTTGGTTGAGTTTCCCTCTGTCCATGCTGGGAGTTGGCTTCTCCTTTGTTTGAGACTGTGTAAGTCACCCAGCCGTTACCTTGAGGAATTGTGTGTGCTGCGGGCTATTGATTTCCACAACTGTTGGCTGATTTTTCCCTATTTTGGGACTGTGGATTGCTGCTATCATTCATTTTGGGTTTGTGGCTGCTGAAGTACCCTGGTTTTGGGTTGCAGCTGAGTTGTTTTGGCCATGTTAGGGCCAAGAACAACTCTGAGTTGTCTTGTGTCTTGAGCTGTGTTTCACCTGTTGGTTGGGACTGTCACCTATCGGTTGTCTTTGCCTTCTTCACAGGGCTGTGAAGGGATTGTTTGCTGCATGTATGCAGTGGTTGGTCCTCGGACTGTGCTAGCTTGACTGGTTTGCTGATGGCTTGGTAAACCCAGCTATGTTGGTTGTTGATTGTGTCCCTTGGATATGTGTAAGCCTGCATTGACCCTTATCCATGGAGGAATCATGCCCAGCTCGGGGGTGGCAGTGTTGCTGAGAGATTGATGAGCACGTTGGCCTATGGTTGGGTGGAACGTTGCAGCGACGTAGTTGGTTGTGGGGTGAATTCTTCATCAAAGATAAGTATTGATATTTCATCTCTGCAATTAATTTACTGTTTCATGAAGTATGATGAACATGTTAAATGCTGGAATGTGTGTGTGTGTTGCTTCCGCTGATTGTATGATGGACTATGCATCTTAGTATGCATTCTGTTAAGTTGTTTTAATTTCAGCATTGATGTCTGTTTCTGTTCATGATCATGGGGTTGTTTTCCTATATGCATTGGTGTGTGGTGTGGGTCACGTCCTCTTCGCCGGTCGGATGGTCGGGGATGTGACAGGAAGTTCTACAGAGCCAGACCTTTTTCATGATGGTTGTAGGCCTACCCTTCATGTAGGTATTCAGTGCTTATATCTTACCCTAAGTCAGAATGGCTCGTCTAGCTCTTACATCTGACCTCATCTTGTCAGAAAGGCATGCCCAACACTCACATTTGACCTCATCTTGTCAAAAAGGCATGCCCAACACTCACATCCAACCTCATCTTGTAAAAAAGGCCCAGCACTCACATCTAACCATGTGTAAACACATCACGCCATAATGGCTCAACAATTATATCCAACCATGTGCGAACACACCGCATCATAAGTGCTCTGCACTTACATCCGACCATGTTCAAAAACACCGCATCGGAAGGGATCTTCACTTACATCCAACCATGTTCGAAAACACCACATCAGAAGGGCTATGCACTTACATCCAACCATGTTTGAAAACACTGCATCGAAAGGGCTCTCAGTCCTAGACTGAGGATTCCTGGTAACTGACCATGTGCCTCCATTCTCCCAGAGAATGGCATCAGCCCTTATATCTGATCAAGTGGGAACACATCCCTCAATCACATTAGAATGGCCATGCACTCATATCTGATCATGTAAGACTACATCCCATAGTCATATCAGAATGACCCTCAGTCCTAGATTGAGTATTCCTTGTAACTGACCAGGTGCCTCCATTCTCCTAGATAATGGAAACTCGGCACTAAGCTGAGTGTTCCTGGTAACTGACTAGGTTCCTCCATTCCAAGAATGGAATTCAGCACTTAAATCTGATCATGTAGGAACCAATCCTACAGTCACATCAGAATGGCTTAGCACTCACATCTGACATGGAAGGAACCAATCCTCTCACCGTGAAAGAATGGCTCAGCCCTTACATCTGACCATGGAAGGAACTTGATCCTCTCACCATGTCAGAATGGCTCTCAGACTCATCATTTCCCCTTGGAGGGAACCTTGATCTAGAGAACACCAAGCTTCTCCCTGAAGTACTCAAACTTCAATTTGGCCAATGGCTTCATCAACACATCAACTATCTGTTTGTCCGTCGCAACATACTAGAGCTTCACTGCTCCTCTATGCACCATATCCCTGATATAGTGATACTTGATCTCAATATTCTTCAACTTGTCATGGAACACCGGGTTCTTCGATAACTTCACACAACTCTGGTTGTTGCAATATATACAAGTAGCATCCAACTGGACATCAAATAAATTAGACAGTAGCTTTCTCAGCCACACTGCCTCGCAACTAGCTAAACAAGCCATGACATACTCTGCTTCAGCTGTACTCAGTGCCACACAGGACTGCTTCCTGCTAAACCAAGAGATCACACCTGATCCCATTCTGAAGCAGCATCCTGAAGTGCTCTTCCTATCGATGGCACTGCCTACTGAATCTGAATCAACATAACCCTCTAGGTTAATCTTCTAATTTTCTTCGTACTTGAGCCCATAATCAACTGTACCCTCAGGTACCTCAGAATATGCTTTGCAGCAATCAAGTGAACATGTCTTGGATCTGTTAGGAACTGGCTCAAGGTGTTCACAGCAAAGCAAATATTTGGTCTCATGTTCATTAGGTAGATCAAGGACCCAATCATTTGACGATACATTGTTGCATCAACCGCTTCTGATGAAGCATCACTCAATAGCTTCAGGTTTGATGCCATAGGTGTGGTTATGGCCTTGCAGTTCATCATCTCGAATCTCTTCAGAATCTCTACTGCATATTTCCCTTGTCCAAGGAATATTCCATCTGCATTCTGCCACACCTCCATGCCTAGGAAATAGTCCATCATACCCAAGTCTTTTGTTTCAAACTCAGCAGCCAACTTCCTCTTTATATCGGTAATCAACCCATCCATACCTATTACAAATAGATCATCTACATACAGTAGGAGTATCACTGGGTTACCATCTTCAACCTTGTAGTAAAGGTTGGAATCTAATTTACTCTTGGTAAAGCCCAAACTGGATAGAAAACCATCAATTTTGTTGTACCATGTCCTGGGTGCCTATTTCAAACCATACATGGATTTCTTCAATCTACACACATGAGACTCCCTACCATGTGTCTCAAAAACGAGTGGTTGTTCCACATACACTTCCCCTTCTACTACACCATTCAAGAAAGCAGTCTTGACATCCATCTGGTGTATCTTCCATTTCATCACTATAGCCAAAGAAAGTATTGATCTGATGGAAGTGTATCTGGCTACAGGTGCAAAAGTTTCTTCATAATCTATTCCTTGTTTATGGGAGAAACCACGAGCCATGAATTTTGCTTTATATTTCTCTATGCTGCCATCTGCAGCATGCTTGATCTTGTAGATCCATTTGGAAGTTACAATGGACTTCCCTTTTGGTCTTGGGACAACATCCCAAACATCATTCTTCATGATCGATTGATACTGTTAGAATAATCAACCCATAGTTACCTACCTTAGACATTATTTAAATCATTTTTTGTGTTATTACCTAATCTCCTATATTCCACTCTATGTCAATTTCCTTCTACATGTCATAGAAGTCAACACTTGCTAAAAATGAGTCATGGAGTGCTTGGGAAACCTCCTAGAAACCATATTTAGCATGTCTTCTTTATTCCAGATCCTCCAAAGCACATATCTACTTTTTCTGTAAAGCTGCCTGTTTTATTGAGAATTAAGGCAAAAGGGAAAGCAAGACTAGGTGTAGTTGACTTGTTTTTTTCCCACATCATAATCCATCCTTTTCTCCTAATAAAAGCATGTATTATTTGTCTTTCCATCCCTTATTATCTTTCCTACTTGACTTTTCCAATTCGTGAGCATCCTAGTGGATTTGGAAACTGCTTTATGCACCTATGGGGGATTTGACTAGATTTAGTAAGCCTACTTTTTGAATATTTCAAATGGAATCCTTATGCATTCAAATATCTCATGTAATTATATATTTCAGCAGCATATTACTTCACAAGGTTGGATATTGTACACTTATTCAATACAGATTAGTGTTATGCTCCAATTTCAGTCTCCTTTGATGTCAATTTTGCATGTTTGATTAGCAATTTTGTGAGTGTAATTGTTCTATCACTTGGGTTCAATTTCCACATGGTATTATAGCCTTTGTATATTGATTTCTTTCCTTCCATATTGCTATTGTAGGTTCGACATCTTGACTAGGAGCATATTCTGCTGACTGAAGGGCACAGTTTCTGAGCTATGGACCAATCTCACAAGATCATCTTGACTCCATTTAATTTCTTTGAATGGAAAGTTGAGATGGAGATATTGTTGAGAGAGAAAGGTCTCTATAGGGTTACTATGGAAACTAAGGTAGAGCCCAATGCAGGTGCAGAGAAAATAAAATGTCACAACATGAGGGATGAGGCCTATGATCTTTTGTGTTTGAGCATTTCAAGAGACCTCCTTTTCTATCTTGATGGATTGACATCACCTAATGAAGTGTGGGAGAATCTTGTAGAGCTTTTTGGTAAGACAAATGATATGAGAGGACATCAAACTGAGAATGAGTTGATCTCCTTGAGTCCCTGCAGCTTTGAATCCTTGCAACTATCATCCTAAAAGCTCTTGTATGAAGAAGCAAATTGACATGTTCTTGGAGAAGAATAACATCTCCCTTCCTGATTGCTCAAAGAAGAGGGAAGGAGGATCAAATTCAGAGGATAGAGAGAGAGTACATGCTTTGGTTGCTGGCACATCAAGCTCACCTAGCTTCATCATAGACTCTGGAGCCTCTAGACATATGGTTTTGACAAAAGAGGCAATCTCCTCTCTTGACATGTCGAAAGGTCCACCAATAGTTTTGGGAGATGACTCTTTCACTGACAGTTTGGGGAAAGGAAGGATTGACCTTGACCATGGTAAGTTCAATAATGTGTTGTATGTTCCAGGTCTTGCCTCTAATCTCTTGTCAGTGTATCAGATGACTCACACAGCGTCTCCAAAGAAGTTCATCTTCTCCCTTGATGATGTTGAAATCACATAGATTTTGAATGGTAAAGTCATAGAAAAAGGTGTTGTTGATCACACTTCGAAGGTATACATGTTTTCCCATTTTCTACCCTACTCAAACCCCTCTGCTCTTCTAATTCATGCTAATGAGGAAAGCAAGATTTGGCATGAAATATTTTTCCATCTTAACTACAAGTATATTTACAATTTGAGTGAAAAATATATGGTCATAGGGTTACCAAAGATCAAGTTTTCCAAGGGAGTCTGTCAAGGTTGTATCCTAGGAAAACATCCAAAGCACAAATTTGAGAGAGCTAGTCATGAGAGAACCTCTGCACCTCTTGAGTTGATCCACAATGACATTGCTGGTCCATTTCCTCATATGTCCATGAGTCAATCCAAATATGAACTGACATTCATAGATTAATTTTTCAGGTATTGTTGGGTTCACTTCCTAAAGCATAAGTCTGAAGTTTTTGACCTCTTCAAAGTCTTTAAAGCCTTGGTTGAAAACCAGTTTGGGAGGAAACTCAAGATACTTAGATTTGACAATGGTGGTGACTATGTCAACTCTAAGTTCATTCATTATTCTAAATATGCAGGTATTCAGATGCAACATTCGATCCCTTACACACCACAGCAAAATGGTGTTGCTGAGAGAAAGAACAGGTCATTGAAGGAGATGGCAACCTGTATGATGGAGGCTAAGACTTTTCCACCAAATTTTTGGGTTCAGGCTATAAACTATGCATCCTACATATATAATATGGTTACTGATAAAAAAATTGATGGTATGACTCCTTTCGAAGCTTGGAGTGGCCACAAGCCAAATGTGACCCATTTTAGGATTTTTGGCTCAAAGGCTTGGGCTAGAATTCCAACTGAAAAGAGAAAGGCTTTGTGGCCCCAAATCCAAGAGTTCCTATTTGTTGGGCATTATGAAGATTCAAAAGGGTACAATTTGATAAACTTGAGCACTAACAAATCTTTCATTGAAAGAAGTGTTCAGTTCCAAGAAGAGCCTTTAGTAGCAGTTGAAGTTGGAGAGTCCTCTTCACCACCAGATCCATTGATTGTGAGTGGAGAGACTAATGAGTTTTCTGATTCTGATATGTCTGATAATGATGATTTTATTGCAGATCCTGATATTCCTACAAGACCAAAATGGGCAGAAAATACCATTCATGCAGCTAGGGAACTAGCTGGAAATCCTAGTGACACTAGGAGGACTAGATCTCAGTTTGAGAGTGCCCTTTGTATGAAAGATCCCTTATTTATTGAGAAGTGCTATCGGATGGTTGAATCAGATCCATAGACATATGAAGATGCAGTAAATGATCCAATATGGCAAACAGCCATGAAAGAAGAATTCAGCTCGCTCCAGAAGAACAACACTTGGGAACTAGTTGATCTTCCCCCAGGGAGGAAGCTAGTTCAATGTAAGTGGGTTTTCAAGACTAAGTTTGCTGCTGATGGTTCACCTTTGAAATATAAGGCAATATTGGTAGCCAAGGGCTACTCACAAGTACATGGTATTGACTACAATTAAACCTTTGCACCAATGGCAAATATGGACTCCATAAGGTTAGCTCTATCCATTGCAGCTTCGAAGTAGTGGGAGGTACATCACATGGATGTGAAGTGTGCTTTCCTAAATGGATATATCACTGAATATATTTACATGCAGAAACCTCAAGGTTTTGTTTCTAATCCATCTTTTGTGTGCAGGTTAAAGAAATCATTGTATGGGCTCAAGCATGCCCCCAGGGCTTGGTATGCCAAGATTGATGGCTTTTTGTTGTCATTAAGTTTTGTTCAATGCAATTATGATCCTAAAGTTTATTTGAAGCTGATTCATGGTTCTTTGATGATTATTGTCTTGTATGTGGATGACCTTCTAATTACAGGAAGTTCAAAGAAAGAGATTGCCTCCTTGAAGGATGCAACGAACCATGCATTTTCCATGACTAATTTGGGATTTTTGAGCCAATTCTTGGGTCCCAAAATTGCTCAATACCAAAATGGAATCAAAGTAAATCATTCCAAGGATGCCTTATATTTTCTAAACAAGTTCAACATGAAATATTGCAAGCCAAGCAAGACTCCCTTCCTTTTAGGAGTTAAGCTTGAAGAAGCAGGTTCTTCTCCTATGGTAAATAATACACTGTATAGGCAGTTGATTGAGTATTTTCTTTATCTTACACACACTCGACCTGATCTATCTTATGCAGTTAGTGTGGATTCAAGATACATGGATCAGCCTCATGAGATCCATTGGAGAGCAGCCAAAAGGATCCTTAACTTTGTTCAAGGAACAAGAACTCATGGGATCTTCTACAAAGCTAAATATGATCTTGATTTGATTGGGTTTAATGACAATGATTGGCCAGGTGACAACACAGATTTAAAGTCAACATCAAGATATGTGTTCATGCTTGCAGAAGGACCAATCATCTGGTCAAGCAAGAATCAGAGTGCCATAGCACTCTCATCTACAGAAGCAGAGTATAAAGGAGTTGTAAATGCAGCAACTCAATGTTTGTGGTTGCAGGGAATACTTGGAGAATGTGGCTTCGAATTAGAGTTTTCAACTATTATCTATTGCGATAATTAGAGCAACATTTGAATATGCAATGATCCAGTTCAGAGAAAGCTAACCAAACACATTGAGATCCATATGCACTACATCAGAAAGCTTGTGCATGATGGCACCATTCACCTACTCTTCTGTGCATCTTCAAAACAAGTAGCAAACATCTTCACCAAAATTTTTTGTGAGAAGACATTCAGCAATCTAAAATCACTACTGGGGATTGTTGATCATGCTGTGAAGCATGATTGATGACAATATTTTCAAATTTTTTTTTACTGTCCATGTTTAAGGGAGGATTTTCCCACTAGGTTTTTGCCTCTTTCCTTGGTTGAATGGACAAGAAGTACGTAAAGGGTGACTAAGATTTGTTGCTAGGCCCTATAGTTTTCTAATATTTACTCATAAATTTAGGATTAAGGGGGGGTGTTAGAATAATCAACCCATAGTTACCTACCTTAGACATTAATTAAATCATTTTTTGTCTTATTACCTAGTCTTCTATATTCCACTCTATGCTAGTTGCCTTCTACATGTCATAGAAGTCAACACTTGCTAAAAATGAGTCATGGAGCACTTGGGAAGCCTCCTAGAAACCATATTTAGCATGTATTTTTTATTCCAGATCCTCCGAAGCGCATATTTGCTTTTTCTGTAAAGCTGCCTGTTTTATTGAGAATTAAGGCAAAAGGGAAAGCAAGACTAGGTGTAGTTGACTTGATTTTTTCCCACATCATCCTCCATCATTTTCTCCTAATAAAAGCATGTATGAGTTTTCTTTCCATCCCTTATTATATTTCCTACTTTAATTTTCCAATTCGTGAGCATCCTAGTGGATTTGGAAACTACTTTATGCACCTATGGGGGATTTGACTAGATTTAGTAAGCCTACTTTTTGACTATTTCGAATGGCATCCTTATGCATTCAAATTTCTCATGTAATTATATATTACAGTAGCCTATTACTTCACAAGGTTGGCTATTGTACACTTATTCAATACAGATTAGTGTTATGCTCCAATTTCAGTCTCCTTTGATGTTAATTTTGCATGCTTGATTAGCAATTTTGTGAGTGTAATTTTTCTATCACTTGGGTTCAATTTATACAAATTCTCTTCAATCATAGCATCCTTCCATTCTTTCCTTTCTGTAGGTTCTTCATAGTTGGAAGGTTCTTTATCAATAATGTCACATAGCAGGGCTACATAACTAGAGCAGGACCTAGTTCTCTTCCTTCCTTTGTGTGTTTCTTCTGAAGCTCCATATCTTTCTGCACCTTGGATAATTTTACGTACCCAAGAAGGTTTCCTCTTGTGAGGATTATTCTCCTAAGGTGGATCCACAGGTTCTTGAGGTTCTTCTAATTCTCAATCCTCTTCTTAAATTTCTTCGTTCATGATTGTATCATGAATTCTGGGTGCTTCTGTTTTTTCAGGCTCGTCAGCCGGTCTCTTCCTGGATTTGATGTAGGCTGAATCTTTGTCAAATGTTACATCTCTACTAATTTCAATCTTCTTGAATCCTGGGAAGTATATTTTGTAAGCCTTCGAGCTTTCAGAGTATCCCACAAATATACCCTTCTTTCTTGAAGGATCTAACTTTGTCCTCTTTTCTTTAGGAATGTGTATGTATACAGGAAAACCAAATATTCTGAGACGGCTGAATTTTGGTTTCTTTCCGGAGAAGACTTCTTCAGGTGTCTTGTTCTTGAGTACTCTATGTGGAGTACAGTTCTGTACATATATCGTTGTTTTGGCAGCTTCTGCCCATAGATGCATGGGAAGATCTTGATCATGAAACATGGCCCTTGCTGCTTCCATGATCGTTCTATTCTTTCTTTCTACAATCCCATTCTGTTGTGGATTATATGGAGTGGATAAATCCCTCCTAATCCATGAGTCTTTGCATAGCTCTTTGAATTCATTTGATGTGAACTCTCTGCCATTATCTGATCGAAAGGTCTTCATATTCTTTTCTGTGTGGTTCTCGATCAAGGATTTGAATTCCTTGAACTTGATGAATACTTCATTTTTGTTCTTCATAAAGTATATCCATGTCTTTCTAGAAAATTCATCAATAAAATAAACATAGTATACATACCCACTTAGTGAACTGGATGAAATTGGACCGCATACATTGAAGTGGATGATTTCCAAGATTCCTTTTGCCTTGCTCTCACTACTTGGAAATGTCTTCTTTGTGTTCTTCCCTTTCTTACATCCTTTGCATAAACCTTCATGTTTTGTCTGCATTTCTGGGAGACCTTCAATAGATTTGCTTGCAAGTGGTAGTGCTCTGTAATGCACATGTGCAAGCCTTCTATGCCAAAGCTCATTTGGTTCTACCGAGTCATGAACCAAAGCTTGTTTTGGTTGGCCCTTCAATTTGTATAGTCCTCCTTCTTGTTCCCCAATCACTACTGCATCATCAAAATACTTTCCCTTTGGCCACATGAGGACTTGGCCATCTACAAATGCAACCCTCGTGCCTTTTGCATCTAATGCAGATATGGAGAGGAGGTTCTTCTTTAGTCCAGGTACAAACATTACATCTTTCATCTTGATAGACTTTCCAGAGTCTAACTTATATGAGGATTCACCACTACCTTTTATTGGATACCGGTAGTCATCTCCAAGTTTCACCTTGTGAGGTGATTCATGTTCAGATAGTTTCACAAAGGATCCCTTGAATCCTATGATATGTTTGGAAGCACCACTGTCTATAAGCCAATCATTGCTGCCATGTGTGATAGTTCCTGTGAGAGTGAAAATCAGAACATATTTTTCATCACTTGAAGAATCATCATTGTCTTGTCTGGTTCTTTTTGTGGAAGGTTCATCATACTCTGCAGCATGAGCATGATGGCTTCTCTTGTTTCCCTTCTTCTTGTGAGAGCTACTTTTGTTTCTAGGACAACCTCTAGCAAAGTGTCCTCTTTCATCACATGTATAGCAAATGTACTTAGACATATCTATAGGCTTTCTAAAGTTACTCTTTTGGTGAGAGTGCTTACCTCTATGGTGGCTAGATCTGGTTTTCTTGGATTGTACTGTGAAAGCTTGATCTTCACTTCCCATATTTTTCTTCTCGAGCTGCTATCTGAGCTTCTTCTTGAGAGCATTCTTCCCATAGTCTGTTGAACTTGACTAGCTTCTTTCTGGCACAGATCCCTTGAATGAAAGAATCCCATGTCCTAGGGAGACCATTCAAGGTGGTCATTACAATCTCTGTATTCTCCACTTCTTCATCCACTGCTTCAAGTTGTTCTTTGATATGGGAGACCCTTGTGAAGTATGATTGTATCGTCTCTGCATTCTGGATCTTCACATTCTTCAATTGGTTCCTCAAGGTCATCTTCCGATTTATGTTCTTTCCTTCGAATAGTTTGGTTAGGGAATCAACATAGCTTTAGGTGTCTTTAGGGAGGACACCTGTGGTATGAGGAAATCCTTAATTGAATCGGTAATAATCCTCTTAGCCATAACCAAATTCTTCTTGTGTAAGGCCTTAGCCTCATCTCCCTCTGGAATTGGAATCTCCTCATTGATGTAGGAGTCCAACTCATTTTCTTCCAGGACCAGGGAGATCCTATACTTACAGGCTCGAAAGTTATCAGCCCCCTCAAGCTTTTCATTAAGCTTGGTATCATGAGACATCTTAACTGAGAACCTCAAATGGAAATACAAAATATTTAGATCTTACCAGGTTAAGATGTTGGATCTGGATCTCGAGCTGAATTTCTACAGTGCTGGTTCAAGAGAAAATTAGGGTTTGACTTTCCTGGAGTTCTGTCCAACCAAAAAATTTGATCTTGATCTCTAAAATTTGATTTTGAGGAGGAGATCAATCCAGGCCTGGGCTCACTCAAAAGTTCCACTTCTGTGGAAAGCCCTAATTTTCAGCAGCAGTGTCGGGTCAAAAAATGAAAATGCTCAGAATCAAATTTTGCTTCAACAGAAAGATGCACCCTAGAGAGGAGGGTCAGACCAACCTTCTTTTGCTGAAAATATGTGGAGAGAGATCCAAAAAATAGGAAGCCCTAGTTTTCACAACTGCATAGCGTCTTCTTCTCAGGTTAGCTTTGATACCATGTTAGATTTTTATCATTTAAGCTAGCATTAACTTAGGATCTTAACTGATAGAATAACAAGCAAAACAATCAAACACATAAGACAATAAACACAAAGATTTTCCTCGAGGAAACCATAAAGGAGAAAAACCTGCAACTTCCTCAGAGATAGAATCAATACCAATAGCAAAGCCCCCAAAACAGTAAAGATGATATCCCGACAACAGTATCCTATTTCTCTCTAGCCCCAACAACTTCTTCTTCCTCAGCTATGTGCTACAACTGAGTGTGAATGAGTGTGTGATAAATAGAGAGGCTCACTCTCTATTTATACTAATTCCCGACTTGACAATGACTCACTAGGGCCGACTTCTCTAGGAGAGTCTAATAACCCTAGGGCCCCAAAACTGCGGGGACTTTAACCCTTGAACAATAGGAGGGTTACCCACAATGACTTGACATGACTTGTTTACATTATAGAACCTCCCGATAGGAACATCGGGGCATGACATGACTCAATTACATTATAGACACTTTCCGGAATAAACATCGGGGTACAATACATGAAATATACAAGTGAATACATTTCGAAGTTACAAATACATAAACACTGTTTGCATCATTTACTGTTATATGTTTAGATTGTTCAAACTCACTCAGTTTGCATTTACTTGCATCATCGTTTTTGAATTTTTTGGAAAAATAAAAGACAAAAACATTTTTGTACTTTTTGCATTATTTTGCATTTAGTTGTTCTTTTCATGATTTTTTCAGAAGAAATTTTTTTTTTAAGTCTTGTAGTTTCTCTTTAAAAAAAAATCATTAGCTTGCATTACAAAGAAAAAGAAAAGAAAAATTGGCATTGTAGTTGCATTTACTTTGAAAGCTTTTATACATCATTTTTGCTTTCTTTCTCCCGAGTCTATAACGTCATACAGTCTCATCCCATTACCTTTGACTAATACAGCCCATTAAAAAGAACGATTAATTAAAATTTTACAAGTAAGTTTCGTTTGTCTAGGCTTATACATCAACTAGTTCGGGCTAGGATTGTGGACTAGGGAGTTTTAACTGTCCATAAGCATTTTATTTCAAATGTAGTAGGCCTTTCATTAGGTAAATACTCTTCTACAAGAGACCATCTGGAAATCTCCTCTCACACATGAGTTAAGCATGAGGCCACGTAAGAACCTAGTAGAGGAGATAAACCTCCAATTCCTTGTTTGAGCATATATCAAGATTTTTATGCGTTTGGGGATCTTGTCAATACCACCTCTTGGGCCCCTGTGGTGCCGATGTTGATAGGGTTCTTGGATTTTCTATCATGCCCATGCATAAGGATCAGGATTGTGACTGTTCCTCCAAAAATCTTGATGTAGTTGTGGTAGCCTTTAGTTTCTTGACACTAGGGATCATACATAGGTGTTATTGGAAGGGCATTTCTGATACACCTTGGATGGACTTGGAAGGTAACCTCAATAGACAGTTTGGGAAGGCGGTTGGGTGATTCCAGTGCTTGTGCCCAAGAACATCTTCACGAGACACCAAGTAACCATCCACCAGTCTTCACTGGTTGGACCTGGGCCCTAATCATCCTAGGATTTCCTTTGGAAGGTGTACCTTATATCTGTTGTGTCTGTGTGACTTTAGGACATTTTTAGTGAGTGTTGTTTGGTTTTCCTGTGTTTAGTTGGCCTTTAGGTGTGTGTGAGTCATATTTATATCTATGGAGAACCAACCTCTTCGTAGGTCAAGAAGGTTGCAAAACCTTTCTCCATATATTACAGTGGAGCCTCCACCGCCCCCTTAAAGGCGGAGACTAGATAATGACAATTCTTTTGAACCAGTAAGAGTTAGTGAAGTTCCAGGTGAACTAGAACTTAGGATTAACCAAGAAGAAACAAGTGCAATAGAAATTGAAGACTTGTAGGCTGATGAATTTGCAAGGAATTTTAACCCACCTCTAACTAACTTAAAATGATCCTGTGATTGTCCAGGTTCTTCCCTTTAGTTCACCTGTGATTGGTGTTCTTGTGAGAAAATTTATGTCTATCTTTGGAGAGGGTATTTCTTCCCCAAATTATTCCATTTTGGCTAGTGGAGTCCCACCTCCCCTGGTTTTTGCTCCAATACGAAGTGCATCTACTGCACCCCTGTCACCAAGTAGCCAAGTGGTTCAACCATCGAATCCCTCTAATGTAATAGATTCGTCTAGTGGGGTATTAACTTGGGTTCCTAGTGAACCTTCTGCTTCCCCCTCCTTCATACATACTGCTCAGAGCGGTCCAAGTGTATCCTCCTTATTCGTCCATGGTTTCCCATGGAATGGGGGGGAAATCCCCCCATCCACTCCTTATGTAGGTCCTTCACCCACATATGTGGGCATGCAGTTTGGAAAAACAAATGCTTTTGGCCAAGGTTTTCAGACACCGGTTTTGGTCCCTTTCACGAGATCTCCCTTTTCACTTTTTAGTGGAGGGATACTTTCTCCTATATTTCAAACTCCAGTATCATCTGGAGCGGCTCAAACCACTTATAGTGCATCAAAAAAAAGCAATCCACTGGCTTTCAGGTGGAATCCTCTTCATAGTAGTCCGACTACTTCACAATCAGTGGTTGGGGGAAACCCTACCTTTTCATTTGGGAGCCATGGGGCAGGTCCTTCTACATCCCAGACTCCTTATTTTCAGGCATCGGTTAGGCCTATGCTTCCTTTCCTGGAAACATTAAACTTTCTAGACTTGTCAAAGTTGATGAATGAACCCGTACGGCATAGTGCGGCATGGCCACCTGTTCCTATTAAGTTACCTTCATACATTCCTAAGTTTGAAGGAAAAGCTAGCAAAGATCTAGGTACCCATATAACCACTTCTCACCTATGGTTCTCTTCAAATTCACTTAACGATGACTCCGTTCAGTTAAGTATTTTCCAGAGAACCTTGACTCATGTTGCAGCAAAATGGTACATTAAACTTCCCTCTGTTGCATATGACAGTTTTTTTGGATTTAGAAACTGTGTTCCTCAATCACTTCCAGCTTCCTGTTCAGTATGAAGTCGGTACATATTTGTTGTCGATTTTTCGGCAAAACAAATCCACACATATATCAGATCACATCCAAGAGTGGTGAAGATGAAAGAGGCTTATCAAAGCCACTATACCTCCCGATTTCTTATAAGATTGGTTCTTAAAATATTTACTGCCTTATGTCTCTAAGGATGTATCCATTTAGGGGCTGACCACACAAGAAGAGGCTATCCTTAGGGACCAACAGTTATACTTGATTTATGCTCAGTCTGGGATCTTAAATGAAATCATACTTGAGGTGCCGAGGTCTACCAATAATGTAGAGAAACCCAAGCCTGGACCTCATGTCGATGGTGTGGATGGTTTAGTAAGTTCTCCAAATGTAGAGTCATTTGCTAAGAAACTCCATGAGTTGTCAGTGAAGCAATCTATAGTGGAGGAAGAAAAGGTTTCCACCCCCTCATCTCAAACTACAACTATTTTTGCACAGTCTTCTCAGAAGGGAAATCAACAGCCCAATGGGAAAAATAAGAAAGGGAAGAAGAGTGAGGGTAATCAAAACAAGTAGAAACCCATGAACAATGATGATGGGGGTAAAAAATATAAGAAGAAGGTTAAGTTTATGTGTAAGTTGTGCCAGGGAGACCACCTAACTCATCAATTCCCTCTTATGGATCAAGCTCAAAAGTTGCTTAAAAATCAACAATCGGTTGTCCTGAAGGATCCATTTCCCCAAGGACAGAACACAGCTTCTATTTCAAATGTAGTCAGGGGAAATTCTAGTGCTCCTCCTGATAAAAAATATATCAACATGGTACAATCTAACACCTTAATCCATACAAGAAACAAGAATTATGAATCGGAGGCTTTAGAGAAGGGTAATTCTACTGGTGAAACTTATAACCCTCTCACTATTGAGAAACCTGCTGATCTGATGCCTAAGATACCGAAAGGTGTCTTTAGAAAAACAATTTCATAATCCTAACTCTTGTGCTGCTTCTAGTTACTTAGTATTTGAAGATTTGGCTCAAACTGCATGTGTAATGTCTCCATTGGAAGTGTTACAGATTTGTCCTGCTCAGCGGGATGCACTCTTAGAAACTTTAGGCAACATGGATTCATCAATCCTGCTGGCGAAGTTTAATCCATAAAATGTTAAGATTATCCTGCCGTATCATGTGGCTTTGTCAATTGATGTGGTCCATGGAGATAAAACCATTGGACGTATAGTTGTTGATGAAGGTAATTCCACGTGTGTAATGTCAATGTCTTGTTGGAAGGCTTTAGGTTCCCCGGTGCTAGTTCCATCAAACACTTTACTTGCTTCTTTTGACAAAAGGTATTTCCGTTTGCATGGTATCCTACTAGCTTTTGAGATAAAGTTGGCAGGGAAAGAAGTGGTTGTTGAAGTAGAAGCGATTGATGCCCCATTGGATTATAACTTGATTTTAGGGAGAAGATGGACTTACACCATGTGTGTGATTTCCTCGGTCGTTCTTCTAGTGGTATTGTTTCCACACAAAGGAAATTTGGTTACTGTTGACCAACTCAGTTTCACTCAGAAGGGTCGTTTGGAGACTAATGAGTCCACTGTACCTTTGAACAATCGTACTAAATCGACTAATGAGATATTGGGGGTTGGAATGTATTCATCTTTAATGGGAACATTTGATATCCCAGACCCTATAAACTATCTAGGTTCTACGAGTGTTGGGAAGTATATTCCGATGGTTGTCAATAGAACTGATCCTTGGGTCCTTCCTTCCCGTCATGAACCTCAAGTTCCCTTATCTGCAGTGGAAGTGGATTATCAAGTTATTATTAGTACCACTATTGATCCTATCGTGACTCCTTCTACAATCTCAGAGGAGTCAGAAGAAGCTTATCTGCCCGCCTGGGCGGAGAACTCTTTATATTCAGATGATTACTTAGACATGGTTTTGCCTTCGGATGAAGTCATTTTGGAAGCTATGAGTGGGCGAGATAATATTTGTGAAGATCTGCACCATAGGTCCTACTTTCTTTCAGAATTGAGTAGAATTGAAAACCAAGAGTTCCATGTGATACTGGTAGAAGATGTTGGTTGATTTACTGATTAATCCTTTACCAAAGGAGGGAATATTTGCTGAGGGGAATATGGAAAATATTTATGTTACCATTCCAATCAACATTTCTGCAAAACCCAACATCGTAGAAAATGTGCATATCAGTGCAAAGTGCTCTCCAGAGGAGATTGCCGTATATACTTCCTTATTTAAGGAATTTTGTGACATGTTTTCCTGGTCATATGAGGAGATTCCAGTAATTGATCCATATATTATAGAACAAAAAATATGGACCTACCCCGATGCTAAACATGTTCGACAAAATATTTAACTTGTTAATCCGCGAAAAGTGGTAGTCGTCAAGGCTGAGGTGGAAATGTTGCTGAAAGTTGGGTTTATCTACCCAATTTCTCTGATGGAATGGGTATCCAATCTTGTTCATGTTGATAAGAAACAAGGGACAATATGCATGTGCACTAATTTCCATGACCTAAATAAAGTGTGTCCCAAGGAAAACAACCCCACGCCCTTTATTGATCAAATCATTGATGCTTGTGCGGGCAACGAAGTATTTTTGTTTATGGATGGATTTTCTGGATATATTCAAATACAAATCAAGCCGAAAGACCAACATATAACAGATTTTATTTTTCCATGGGGTACCTTAGTGTACAAGAAAATTCCCTTCGGTTTGAAGAATTTCGGAGCAACCTTTCAATGGGCAATGGAATTTTCCTTCCACAACATCAAGAATATTTTCGAGCCATACTTGGATGATTTGTCTTCCCATTCTTGTAAGAGGAGGGACCATCTAGATCATCTTTGCTTGATTTTTGAATGATGCAGACATTATAAAATACGCTTGAATCCCCACAAGTGTGTTTTCTACGTCGAGTCGGGGAGGCTACTAGGGTTTATCCGGTCAAACAAAGGAATTCAGGTGGATTCTTTGAAATTTGAGGCCATTGTAAATATTCCTCCTCCTCGTTCCATCAAGAAACTTCAGAGTCTGCATGGGAAATCTAAATTTCTTCGACGTTTTATAGTTAATTATGCCAAGATAACTAAAGGTTTCATGCGCTTGCTTAAGCAGGACACCCCTTTTTTATGGGATGAAACTGCACAACTTGCATTCGAGGCATTGAAAAAGGCTTTGAGGTCAGCTCTTTTATTACATCCACCATATTACTCTAAATACTTTATATTGTATCTAGTTGCATCAGAGTCAACCATTGGGGTAGTATTGGTTCAGGAGGGGACAAGCTCCAAGAGCATGTTGTCTATTATCTCAGTCGTGCATTAGCTGGTCCAGAACTTAGATACTCCCATGTCGATAAATTAACATTAGCATATGTATATGTTGTTCAAAGGCTATGACACTACATTTTACTGAGGAAAACCACAGTGGTCGTAGATGTAAATCCTTTTCAGTATGTTTTGTCTTGGTGCATAATCGAGGGAAAATTCAACAAGTGGATACTCATTCTCCAAGAGTTTGACTTGGATTTCCAATATTATAAATCCAAAAAGTCATAGTTTTTGCAGAGATTATCTCATAATTTCCTACAGAATAAAATGTAGTGGTGGAGGATGACTCATTCCCAGATGGGTATATCTTTCTGATTTCCACCTCTAATCCCTGGTACAGAGATATCCTTATATATCTCTAGACTTTGAAGTGTCTTGCGTCCTTATCGAGGGAAGAGCGAAGTAAATTGCATTTGAATGCAAAAAACTACCTGATCATAGGTGATAATTTATATCGTAGAGGGGTAGATTCTATTTTGTGTTGGTTCCTCACCCACGAGGAGGCTGAGCATGTCCTAAATGATTCAAATAGCAGACCATGTGGGGGTCATTTATCTGGGTTATAAATGACCCAAAATATTTTACTTGTCGGTAATTTCTGGCCCACAATCTTCAAATATTGTGTGGAGGTTGTGAATCATTGTCATCCGTGTTAGCTCTACACCAGGAAAATGCAATCGCATCCTGCTCCAATGTTTCCCATCATTGTGGTGGGACCCTTCACTAAGTGAGGGGTGGATTACATGAAGTGCAACCTAGTTTCTATTGGGGGGCACAAATATATCATTGTCGTTGTAGACTACTTCAAAAAGTGGGTAGAGGAAATGCCTACCTTCAAAGCAGACGGTGAAATGGAAGTTTACTTCGTGTTTAACAAAATAATTACTCATTTCGATATACCAAAGGAGATTGTCACTGACCATGGAAGTCACTTTCAGAATAGTATGATGACCGAGCTGAATACTATGATAGGTTTTAAGAAATATCACTCATCTTCCTTCTACCCACAAGCGAATGGACAAGTAGAGGCAGTAAACAAAACCTTCAAAACCATTCTAAAGCATACCATTAACGCAATCCAGTTAAATTGGCACATCATTCTATATCCTACACTTTGGGTGTATCGAACTAATGTCAATACTACTATGGGTTTCTCACCTTTCCAGCTTATTCACGGGGTGGAAGCAGTCACGTCGGTCCAATGTGAGATTCCATCTCTTAAAATAACCATTCATGTACTTCCTGGCACTACAAAACTAGAAGAAAGTTTGCATCACTTAGAAAATCTGGATGAACAACGCAGAGATGCGTTGACAGCAAATGAGGCTCATAATAATAGGGTTAATAACCAATATGACAAATTAGTTAAGGCAAGATTTTTCTTTGAGGGGGATCTTGTTTTGCTCTGGGATCATGACAAAGAACCCCTGGGGGAAGGAAAATTCAAGTCTATGTGGTTAGGTCCCTACGTCATGTTGAAGGTCTTGAAAAAGGAAGCGTATGAATTAACTAATTTTGATGGAAATAAGTTTCCTGAGCCTAGAAATGGGCTCTACCTCAATAAGTACTATGCTTAGGCATGGTTCTTGTTATTGTATTTTTATTGTATGTATTTTTATGTGCAATAGTTAGGTGGTTAGTGTTTCTTATATAGTCCGTTGGTTGTTTCAGATGTCATCTGAGTGGTTTGTAGGTTTTGCAGATGGCGCTAGCCACCATACTTGTAACCTGGATTCAGCCGCATGGGTTATCTGTTGACCCTCGGGACAGCTAGTTGCCTCTGGTGGCACTTGATTAGGTCTTGCTACTAATAATGTGGTTTGTGACTGCCTCTTCGGCCTCCCTGTAATGTATAACGACCCTGGCTACCCTTCTAAGAAGGCGTATCTAGGTAGTTGGGATCCCTACTACAAACTCATGCATGACAATGGGAATCTACTCTATCCACATGGTAGGGACCCCTTGGGTTATCTTGGATAGCTTCCCCTCGAGAACTCATAGTATACTCAGATCCCCACTCTATGTGGGCCACACAAATGTCTCGGGGTTCCCATCGAGGAGTAAAGTTCCGACATATACATTTAAAATATTTAAAAAGGATCAAAACTCTTATACATATGTATATACATAACTTTATGATTAAAATTCATAAAAATCAAATAACATAAAAATATTAAAATACCTATCTCTCCCCATGCTTCCCCTAGCGGGAGGACAAGGTCATTGTCTCCTCGAAATTCCAACCACAGATAGCTCGAGAGCTGGCACTCTCCTTTCTCACAATAGATAGAAATCATCATCATAAACACTTTGGATTGATCCTTCGCCACCCTGATGGAAAAACACATCTCCCCATCTAATGAGTCTAGACTGGAAAGGGGAAGGTGGTGGTAGTACTACTGCTGGGCTGATAGCTGGAATCCTATCAAAGAATAACGCCACCAAAATGATTGCGTATCCGAAGTTCTTCCTGCACCCTCTTTTGTAGTTAGATATTTGTTTCCTCGTAATCAGGATCATACCTGAGCACTAGTCAAATACTATACCCTGCATGCACTCCAATGCAATCTGCATTTGAGTTCAAGTGGCCAAGTGCAGTGAAGATGAACCGACAATTCTTACAGCCATGCTTAGCATCACTTGTAATGGAAATCTAGTTATGTGAGAAATTGGGACACATGTCCCCTTCTTCTGCGTGTCTGGTGGGAAGCAAGTGTCAATGTAGTCCTAAACACTCATAGGGTCACCACCCCTACTAGTACCTCAAGGTTCACAGGAATGCCTCTGTGGGAAAGCCTTGTAATGAAGTATATGTCCTCTACTGTAATCTCCAAGATCTCTCCTTTAATATCAAACAGACCAAGGTCATGGGCCCAATAACTAATCAGAGTCTCTAGTAAATAGTCATTGGGTATCATGCTGAAAGTGCAATAGAATTTCAACAAACCACATTGTTGCAAAGCTTGTAAATTCAGGGCATCCCGCATTTTATGTCGATCCATGTCCTCATGCTCTCTTTCCTTCCACTCTAAAACCATATTGTACCTGCCCAATGACCATGTTCAATCTTCAGAACTCATCAGTATCTTTTGTTTTTGGCCATTTTTCAACCTTTTCTAAGTCGCGCAGCATACCCGACTGTGCTTTAAGCACATCATGAGTCATCCGCGGGTTGCTCTATATAAACTCACATATAAAATGCATATACACGAGTGCTATAGCATCATACCTGCATATGCTCCGTAACCTATGTAGGTCTTGCAAAAAATGATAAAATTTTACACCAAAATTAAAAATTGAGCAGATGAAAAGAAGGAGAATGGAGAGATCACCAACCTGCAACTTCTGGATTTCAATTCGGTCCACTGGTTTGTCCTCGGTGAGAAAATGAATTCATAGGTAAAAACTTGCCAAGTTTAGTAATTTTCCAAAATGGTATTTTTATTTTTGTTTTTGAACTATTTATAGAAAAAAATTCAAAATTTTGACCTATTTCCTATAGTTTAAAATCATTTTTTTAATGAATGGACTAATACCATGGGTTTTTACTAACTGCAGTAGGTTCGGGAGCACTAAAAAAAAATTTTCTGTCACATATAGGGTAGGATTTGGCCATTATTGTTGACATTGCATATATACCTTATCCACCATTAAACCCTAAGATCACTTTTTCATCCATGGACTATGGTGTCAAACCATTTTTGACCTCGTATACATCATTGTTCCTCCGTGAATAGGGCCTCCTCCTCATGGGTACCCTAGTTAAAACACTTTATCATCTTTTGGTACCCATGCCATAGTTGTGCTAGGTTTGCGAGAGCCTTCTTAGTTGTTTTTCATGCCAAAATGAGCCTCATTTTGCATCTTTTTATGAGCTATCCCTGTTAGAAGGCTCCCCGCACTTATGGAGTTTTCTTTAGGCCCTAGTCTAACTCCTAAAAATAGACTAGAATATCGAGTAAAATTTTTTGTTTAGACTCGTTAAGAATATGTGAACGGGAATCCACATTGGTGCTGGTTTATCTCTTTTTTGGACCATGTGGAATATTTACAAAAAGGAGCACTCTCTTTTCTTCGGAATTGAGAAGAGTATCTTCAGGCATAGGTTTATCACTTTTCCGGACCTGAGGGACTAAAATTACGGAAAAGGAACACTTGGTATGAGCTTAGTTTTCTCTTTTTCGCACTCTAGACCCAAACATGAAAAATATTCTGAGCGTACTTTATGTCTTTGTCATGCTCGCAAAACCTAAAGAACAAAGCATCAATTTTATTGTTGTAATCCCCATTTCTCATAATCAAATGGATCTTTATGACTGATCTTTCCTTCCTTCACACTCGTTAAACTCAGGCTACCTACCGCTTTTGAAGGTGCATAGGTCTGGTATTAGTTTACCCCTTTTTCAAACCTTGCTGACTAAGTATGAAAAAGTTATACCTTAGTCCCCCAGGAGCTAAGAGAGTTCTTCTGTGGATTTTTTTATAATTTTTCGGCCTCAAGATACTAGACTGTACGAAAAAGCACCCCCCTAGAGTCTTCTTTGGAGCTTTCAGACTCTCAAAATATGAAAACACCAACAAGCATGTACTAGTTTGGGCTCATAAAATTCACAAATCAGTAACATTATCAAGCATTATTCTCTCCCCTCTTCAAGCTTGTAAAAAGTGAAAAGAGACTTGAGTTAACTTTCCTAGACTCGTTAAAATTTAACAGGAAAGATAAGGAATAATTACTCTCTTTGGGTTATAAAAAGTGGGTGCATGCCATCCTTGAACAAAGCACTCTCTGAACTTTCTAATACTCATGTCTCAGTTTACACTTTCAACTCAACTATTACTTCAAGTTTTTACTCCTTTGCTTTTCCTTTATACATGGGGAATCTGATCATGTCTCCTACATGACAAATAAGTCTAGTTGTCCTATATACAAGTCAAACGTTGCCTTGGGTCATCTCTGTGTCGTGGTCACTATTCAAGGATTTGTCCCTTCATTTGATTATTATCCTGATTCTCATCATTATCCTATCTAGGAATTACTTATGTCTACCTTCCCATATCTAGTTTCCTAGTCACTCTTGTGATCTGTTGAAGGATTCATTCCCTTCCTCCTTACATCATGGTTTCTCATCAGCATCTCCTGACGACAAATTCCTAGAGTTTTGATGATGGTACCTTAGGATTCACTACCATTATTAGCGAACTCCTTTTCTTTAGTTGTTAGCATCACTCATTTACTGACATCCTGGTAAGTTCCTTCCATGTTCGACTTCAGCACATCTATTCACATGATAGGGATTGTACTGGTTCCTTTGGATTTGGACTAAGACCTTAGGTTCACCTCTATAACCTAATTTGTGCAAGATTGTACTATTTTCAACTACACTACTTCCATATTTTGAAGTCTAATCATTGTATATTGTGGCTTTGATCCACCTTTGTAATATATGTGGTCTTGTTACCCGTATCATATGATGTAATAAAATATTGTAAGGGAGCTAGTGTTCCCTTTTATTGAATATGGCATCCTCAGATATGATTTTGTATATGACTTTGATATGTATTTTTTTTAGGTACCTCCTCTGCTTCCTTGGTAACTGAGCTCTCTAAGATTAAAATATTGTAATTTATTTTGGCCATCGCTTCCCTTTGAACTCACACATTAGGAGGAATCTATTATCATGTAAAATGGCACTTCTCCATCCGAGTACCGACACCCAATGTGTTGGAACACTAAAGGACAAAATGGATTGAAGTATCCAAAACACTATAGATGGGAATGACCTTTGATACATCATTACATTACCAGCTAGATTTATTTTTTGCATGGACATTGTTAACCCAAAAATCTTCCACTCAGCTCTCAATGGCCTACACCACCCAAGGACACCATCTCACGACCCTCATATCCTTCCATTAGAACCCCATACCCTCAAAATAGCCCAAGGATGAAGAAAAGGGCTTAAAAACCCCAAAAAGGAGCCCAAAATAGTCTCCTAGGAGCTAAAGCCCTCAAAAAGGGGCTCAAAACCCTAAAAGGAGCTAAAGTTAGGGCGAAAGGGGCTAAAATCCCAAAAAAGGGGCTAAAGCCCTGACCAAGGGATTAAAACCCTAAAACCCCTTGAAAAAGCTATAAAAGGAGGGTGGGGGGTCAATCTCAAAACACTTCTCCCTTGCATACTATTATGCTACCCGTGGATGCCTTGAGACACCTTTGCCTCTCAAGCCACCCACACTCCCTCTCCTCCATTTCCATTGATCCAAAGCTCCCCATCCAAGAGAAGTGCTTCCACAAGCTAGGGCATGGTGGCCCATTTCCACCAGCGAAGGTATAGCTTGTCATTCTTATCTAGTTTATTTGCTTTCTTTGCTTTCTAACCCTTATTTCATTTGCAGGTTTATGTTTAACATTGTTTTGCAGGTTTTATTGTAGCTTAGGATTGGTTTGCAGGTCTTTGGAAGTGGAACCCTAACCCTTGTTTGCAGAGGGTTTCACCACTGATTCTCTTCTTTCTGCTCTTAGTTTAGTTTAATGTTCTGTCCATTTACATTCCATTTTTATTTTCTGCATTCACCACTAGCAGGAACCTACCCTTCTGTCCTATAGACAGAAGGGAGCCATTACTACCCCTGTAGAAAGGAGAAATCCCTGCTACAGAACTGACAACCATACCAGGTCAATTCCATAGGATCCCTGGTCCAAATTTTTAATTTTCAAGTTTTTTATTTTTTTTGCCCTAGTTTTCAAAAAAAATCCTGTTAAATTCACTTTAAATCCATTTTACTTTCTGTTACCAGTACTGCCAAAGCCTCTTCTAAGCAAAACCGAGTCAATTTGGCCACAGTACTATTAGGGTACACAGGGTACTCCCAAAATACCGAACACCTTCAGCAACCGCTTCACACAAATAGATCACATATCAACACACCGATGTTTGTCACATGGTTAAAACCCTCAAGATGAAAACAGTCCATGGCCCTAGCCAAATAGCTACTTGGAGCAATTTATTATGCAAAAGAAAGAAAGTTACATGAGCTTCTCATAATCGATCAACTAGCCAAGTACCCTCTATGCTCTTTAAATAGAGATCACAGACCAATCGGGTGTTAAGCCACGGATCAATGGTAGGTATGATCTAAGAGAAGTTGAACCGTCGGATCACTCTATGTCTAGAACATATCGTGACCATCGGATTAGAATATTTACAAATGCATACTAATGCATACTAAAGAAACACACTTTTACCTAATTGATATATTACACAAGTTGATCTTAACTAACTCCTAAGTGTCTAAATATTCTAACATCCCCCCTTAAGAACAACTTGGGATAGGATTGGGAGGATTTACAAAAGTGACACTATTAGGAGAAGGAAGGAGGCATAGAGCATTTCAAGAACACGATCATGAACAATATTTCTAATGAAGTGCATGTGTAGTTCAATGTGTTTGCTACATTGATGTAGAACTGGATCTTCGGCAAGCTTGATGGCACTTTGATTGTTGCACCAAAGTGAAGTAGGCTGCTGCTGCTCGAATCCAAACTCTGAAAGGATCTGTCGAAGCCATAAAGCTTCCTGACTAGCATTAACTACGGCTCGATATTCTCCTTCTGCTGAAGAAAGAGCAAAAGCTTGTTGTTTCTTACAATCCCAAGTGACAGGTCCAGATCACAGACTGAAAACATAACCTGTAGTAGACTTTCGATCATCAGGATCGCCGACCCAATCTGAATTAGTGAAACTAACCAACAAAGGTTTCCCCCCTATACTGTAATGAATCCCAAACTGAATTGTACCTCGAATATATAGAAGTATTCTTTTTGTTGCTTTCTAGTGACTTTCATGAGGAGTTTGCATATAACGGGCAACATGACCAACAGAAAAGGAAATTTTAGGACGAGAAAGAGTCAAGTATAAAATACTATCAACAATTTGACAATACAAGGTGGCATCTACTTCAGGGGAAGTACAAGTGGCAGAAAGTTTGACTCCAGACTGGAACGGAGAAGGGGCTGGTTTACAATCTTCCATGTGGAAGTAACAAAGGTCACAAGCATACTTAGACTGGGAAATAAAGATTCCTTCTTTGGTTTGCAAGACTTGGAGACTAAGAAAATAATGCAAATGTCCTAAGTCTGACATTTCAAAATTTTGCTTAAGACTGGATTTCACATGGGTTATAAGTTTAGGGTCACTACCAGTAAGGATAAGATCATCAACATAAAGAACAAGTATGATGAGATGGTTTTCTACTTTCTTGGTATAGACATTGGGGTCAGAATGACATCTAGAAAAACTAGTGTCAAGGAGAAAGCTATCCATTTTGGCATACCAAGCTCTAGGAGCTTGCTTAAGGCCATATAAGGATTTCTTAAGGAGACAAACAAGGCTAGAGTTATTCTAAACATATCCAGGAGGTTGTTCCATCTAAATTTCCTAATGTAAATCACCATGTAAGAAGGCATACTTAAACATCCATTTGATGGACTTCCCAGTTATGTAAGGCTGCAAGGGAAAGAACAAGGTGGATGGAGTTCATTTTTGCTACAGGGGAAAAGGTTTCATTGTAGTCAATCCCTTCAACTTGGGAAAAACCTTTGGCAATTAGCCTTGCCTTAAGTATTTCAAAACTTCCATCTGATGCATACTTAGTTCTATAGACCCATTTACATTTGATAAGTTTTCTTCCTTTTGGAAGAGGAACAAGATCCCACGTATCGTTTGCCATTAAGGAACGATATTCTTCATCCACAGCTTCATCCCAATCTGGATTTCCTGAAGCTTCTGCAAAAATTTCTGGATCATGATTGTCAGAAACTTGAGGCAAAAGGGAAGAGGCTCACTGAAACTGAGAACGTGTTCGACGTTGATCTCTAGGATCACCAACAAGATCACCAGTTGATTCATATGTTGAACGAACCCATCGAGGAGGCATTGGTGCTGGTGCAATTGGAGGAACATGAGAAGGCGGAGGTGGATTTTAATCCTCACTGTCATCATCAGAAACTGGAGTTAGAAACCTGTCAAGGAAGCTGGAGGAAGAAGAAGAAGAAGGCAAAATCACCGAATCAGGCTCGCAGGCCAAAGATGGCACACCTGCCAAGTTAGGCTCGCACGCCAAGAGATTTTCATCAAATTTAACATCTCTTCTAATGATTATATCATGAGACTCATCTTTAGAATATCCAACAAATATGCACTTTTCACTTTTAGGTTGCAATGCTTTCCGTTTTTCATCCGGAATGTGAACCCATGCTTCACAACCAAACACACGAAAGTGACTTACATCTGGTTTAATTTTACTCCATGCTTCTTCCAGTGTTATACCTTGTAAAACTTTAGTGGGTGTGCGATTAACTATGTAATTTGCACAATTTATGGCCTCAGCCGAATATTGAAGACTTAGTCCCTTAGATTGGATCATACAATTAGTCATTTCTTTTAAATTGTGGTTCTTCCATTCAGCTACACCATTTTGTTGTGGTGTTTATGGAACAATGTGTTGTTGTTGGATTCCTTGTTCAGTGCAAAAAGTAGTGAACTTATTGTTAACATATTCTCCTCCATTGTCAGATTTTACTTAATTATTTGATGACCAGATTGTTTTTCAACAAGGGCCTTGTAGGCCAAGAACATGTTAAATACTTCACTCTTAAGTTTTAGGAAGTAAACCCAAGTGCATCTGGAGTAGTCATTAATGAAAGTTAAGAAATATTTGAAACCAGAAAAGGAAGCAGATGGAAGAGGACCACACAAGTCACTATGCACAAGCTCCAAGGGAACTGAGGCGTGCCAAGAGGCACATTTGTCAAAACTGTCCCGATAATGTTTTCCTAGTACACAACCGGAACAAACACCATCCTTTCAAGATACCATCAAAAGACCAGTCGCCATATTGTCTTTACATAGTTGTTGCAATGAGCGATAATTTAAGTAACCAAATCGCTCATGCCAAAGTTTGCTCAAGTTATCACTATGAGAAACAAAAACTCAAAGAAAGGGTGATGACCCAAAGTTGTTAAATTTGTACAACCTGGTAATATCATCAACAGTTCTTATAGCAAGGACATTTTGAGGATTTTAAAAATACTTGATTACAACTTGGTGAGGTGTAAACGTCACAGTTTTACCTTCACCTGAATGAGTAATTTGATAGACTGATAACAAATTGCAGGAAATTTTTGGAACACATAATACATCACTGAAATGACCATTTTCTACTGGAACTGTTCTAGATCCTACAACACTTAGAGATCTATCATCACTAACAAATATTTGTTTGGTGTTACATTCATGCATAGTAGAAAAGATGGCTTGATCCTTAGCCATATGATAAGATTCTCTAGAATCAATGAGCCATTCATTTGAAGTAGAAGAAGAGGATGCAGTATAAGAGTAACCAGAAGCACAATGTCCATGTCCATGAGAGTTAGATTCTGAAGACGAATCTAGGCTGATGTGGTGCTTCTTCATTGCTGCTTCCAAGGCTGCCATCTTCTTGAAACACTTAGATTCATCGTGATTATCTTTCCCACAAAAATTGCAATAACGCTCAGTCTTCTTTCCTTTTGACTTGGATCCTTTGTCATGTTTTAAGGAAGGAGTTGACTGAGAGGGTTTGGGACCCTTGTTGTTTGGCTTATTATTGTGAGAATTCTATTTCTTGGGAGGCTTGGACTTTTCTTTCTGTTGGGACAATAAGGCTTTCCCAGATGTATCTACATTGTTAATTATTCCAAGATGAATGAGCTTATCTTGCTCTCTAATTAAGGAATCATAAAAGGATTCAAGAATAGTCTCTTGATAGCTAGTTGTAGTCAATGATTCTTTCAGGGAGTAGAATGTAGATACAAAAATAGAATATGCAGGTCCAAGTTTGGAAAGAATATGATAGATACATTGTTTGTCTTCTTTCTTAATCTTGCATTCTGCACATAAGAGTCTAAGAGTTTTATACTTAGATAAATAGTCTTGAATGCATGAAAAATCATTTGGATTCAAGGAAAGCAACTCATTCTCAAGTTGATGACCCCAAATTTCATTGTATTTACCAAACACAGATTCCAACTTTTCCCAAGCTTTATCAGGTTCATCAATGCCAGATACGTGGAATTGCAAATCAGTAGAGATTGACATCCCAATCAATCCACGAGCTTCATCAAATCTATTTTCCCATTTAATTTTCTTATCATCATCAGTGGGTTCTATTTCTTTCCCTAAGGTAATCCTGAAAATTCCCCTACTTCATAGAACATCCTCCATATGAGATTTCCATGAGAAATAGTTAGAACTTGTAAGTATAATATCACAAGGCATGGCCATACTATAAAATAATGGCTGAAAAAATAGAAACTAACTATCTGGTTACAAAGAGCTCGAAAAAATATGTGGTTTTAAAAAAAACAGCACTGAAAACTAATTCTGGATGATGAAGTTATGATTGATCAAAGAAAATGTTGAAGATGTCCCCAATAGTGACGTGGCAGATATTAACTTGACCAACTAAAAAAAGAACCCCCCTCTTCCCAAGATCAACCTTTGACAATCACTTTACAATAAAGTTTTTTTTGAAGTAAATCACTTTTGTAGAATAAGTGAGGTTCACTTTTACAGTAATGTTGCTTTTAAATAGTGTGGCAATAAATTAAAAGACTTAAGTGACTCACTTTTTATTTTATTTTATTTATGTAAGATGCACTTTTACAATAAAGTAACTTGAAAATAAAAATTGCATGCACTAAAAGTAGCTTAATAAGACTTGAATTCAAGACCTATTCAGGAATAAAGCAACTTTGGACCAAGTGAGCTAAGTTTAAAAGGTACATAAAAGAATGGAAAGAGGAAGGGTTTTTTTTTTTAACTCTTCTCTCTCATTCTTCGTGTTTGCCTTTTTTTTCCTGCAAATCACGAAAAAAAGAAAAACAAAAAACAAAAACAAAAAATTTCCACACAATGGGGTTAGATCTTGGTTAGCTTACCCGAAAAGTCTACATTTTCAAGTTTCTCGTTGTTTCTGATTTGTTGTGATCGCACAAGGTGCACGACAAAGAGCAGATGTAGCCGAGAAGATAAGAAATAAAAACTTTCCCTTACTGTTTCTGATTCACCGCGATCGCGCAAGGTGTGCGGAAAAGAGCATATGCAGTCAGGGAAGGCAACAGTCCGAGACTAAAAAAAAAATATCTAATAATAAAACTGATAAGATATGAGATATTTAAAAAAAACAAATCCGTCACTGTGACATTATACCTTCAGATTTGCCAAAATGGGTGTTTTTAGAACAATCGAAAATGGTTTTCGGTGAAACAAAAACTATTTCCCAATAGAAACGGCACTCCAGACGCAATGGAACAGCTCCCACAGGCCAAAATGCATAGAAAATCTAGAACCAGAAACCCTTTCAAAGTTTCGGCAACACCGGTTCCAGATCTTGATCAAAACCGAAAGTGGCTCTTTATAAAAGCTCTGATACCATGTTAGGGTACACATGGTACTCCCAAAAGACCGAACACCTTCAGCAACTGCTTCACACAGATAGATCATAGATCAACACACCGATGTTTGTCACGTTGTTAAAACCCTCGAGAGGGAAACAATCCACGGCCCTAGCCAAATAGCTACTTTGAGCAATTTATTATGCAAAAGAAAGAAAGTTACATGAGCTTCTCATAATCGATCAACTAGCCAAGGACCCTCTATGCTCTTTAAACAGAGATCATAGAACAATCGGGTGTTAAGCCATGGATCAATGGTAGGTATGATCTAAGAGAAGTTGAACCATTGGATCACTCTATGTCTAGAACATATCGTGACCGTCGGATTAGAATATTTACAAATGCATACTAAAGAAGCACACTTTTACCTAACAGATATATTACACAAGTTGATCTTAACTAACTCCTAAGTGTCTAAATATCCTAACAAGTACAAGTTACTGTCAACCAGATCTGACTCTGCCTCACAAAAAACCTCAAATCCGGGGCAGGGCACTCTTATCAGGCCCAAAAGTGAGGTGAGGGCGCACTTAATGGCCAAACAGGTGCACCCAAGGTGCACTTAATCCCCTGATAAGTGTGAATTCAACCCAGAAACACAGACCGCTACTGTTTCTGCATTTTGTGCAACCCCCTCACCTGTTTTTGAAAAAATATTGCGGCCCCCTCGCCAGATTTGATCAAAAATGTGTGGCCTTTCAAATAGAACTTCAATTTCAGTTTAATAAAGGTTAAATTTCAGTTTTATAGGACTGTCAGTGCGGCTCAGCCGCCTCTGTCCAGCATACCAGTTCAATTTCAGTTTCTGTTTCTGTTTTCTGCAATTTCTTTGACAAACGATGTGTAAATTCCAAGTAAATATTAATGGCTTAATCAAATGAATGTAGCCTAATTAAAATCAACCTAAAACAAACTATATTGCTTACCCTTCCTCCTCTACCCAGTCATCACCTTTCCAGGGTATTTTGGGATACGACAAAGTGCAATCTTGTATAGATCTAGGCCCTTCATTGAACATTCTTCCAAACCACTAAAATCGGATGACCTGGAAGGTAGAGGGGGTAGAGAAGGAGGGATTCTCACGGCGCTAAGTGTCCTCCCTGTTGACCAACCTTGCATCCAATATGTGACCTGAGGATCTATGGATGGGATTAGTCCCATTGTGTTGAGATCCTAGCACCTTCTCTTGGTTGAAGAGGAATATCAGTGTGAGGTAGTCATTTAGTTAGGCCATACACATTCAGGGTTAAAAACTGTATTTATTTACAATTTATGATTATTCAATGTATGCATACACAATGACATGAACTCTACCATGATGAATTCATAAACCATTTGCAGCTACCAAATACCAGAAAGAGAGACAAACAAATACACCATACCAACTAATTAACCCAACTCAGTTCATGACGCTGAGTGAGCCTTAAAATTTACTAATTTACACTAAGTACAAACAAATCTGTAGTCTTTGAGGACATAAGTCCCTAACTACTTCAACTGTGGGAAGTACTTGGGCTCTACCCAGAAACTCATTGTGAGGAGTACCATAGGAACCCCAAAGTAGCTGGCTGCTGAGAGGAATTGCCAAGCGAAACAGGCAACGACCCCTTCTGATTGAGTAGAAACACCTATGAGGAAAAATCCAAGCGTTGTCTTCTGGCAGTCTTGGTGACCGAGAGACCACCTGCAGCCAATAGGAAGACATTGAAACCGAGGTCCAAATATCATTCCCACTAGTTTCAAACATAAAATCTAACACAATTGATCCTCCACGCTCTTCCTCACGCCTAAGAGGCGAACCACCACCATTTGGAACACTCAATCGACACCGTCAAAGCTCTCTCATTGATCTCCCACACCATTAGAAGGCCACACAGCCTCTGATTCTGATTCATACCCATACCAGTCTAAACTAGACCTTCATAGTGCACCATCAAGCCCCATGGCTAGTGCAAATCTAGATCCATTTTTCGGCATAACCATAGCAAGTGGACCCATGTCCACATCAAAACCTATCACCCACAACCTAGCAAGTGGCCCAAGCACAGTTATGCAGACTGTCATCAGTCAGTTTCCACCACCTATAGTGACCAGCCAAGCTGGCCCACTGGCAGCACACGAGGGAAGTGGCCCTTCCACACACAGTGCCCCTCCTACCACACAGGGGGGCAGTGGACCATCCACTTACATTTCCCCTACTGTCATACATGGGGGAAAGGTCCCTGCCACTCATACCACCCCACCCACAACACTTGGGGGCAGTGGACCATCTGCAATGGTGCCACCGCAAGCACCCCCAGTTGTGCAGATGCATTATGCACCTGCGAATCCCACCACCATCGCAGCCCCATCCCACATCAACCTGGGGTCAAATATACCATTCATGGCTCATCTTAACTTGCCTGACTTAGCTAGATTAACAAATGACCCCATTCCCCATCAAGCATTTTGGCCTCGAATGCCAACTAAGCTGCCATTAGACATCCCCAAGTTTGAAGGCAAAGCAGGGGAATGTCCCCAAAACCACATAATGACATTCTATCTATGGTGCTCATCCAATAGCATTGTAGATGATTCCATTAGACTGAGGCTATTCCAATGCACCCTTACAGGTGTTGCGGCCAAATGGTACATTGAGCTACCACAGGCCAAATACCCCAACTTCAACTCCCTAGCCTTCATGTTCCTACAGTATTTCCAACTCCCCGTCAGATATGACAAAGGGGTGGAGATCTTGTTATCCTATCGCCAAAGAACTGCCACTCATATAACTGACCATATCCATGAGTGGCAGTGACATCGCAGTCTATGCAAAATCCAACTCGACGATAGGATCTTCTTGGATTGGTTCCTTAAGACCTTGCTCCCACCCATAGCAAAGGACGTCACATATGAACATCCTTAATCCAAAGAAGAGGCCATAATAAAAGCTCAATAGTTTAACCTGATCTACGCTTAGTCTGGATACCTATACACCATCATTCTAGATGCTCCCCATTCGAGTACCCCCTACCGTGATGCACTGGGGGCATCCCATGCTACGGATGGCATCATAGGATTAGTCTCCCAACAGCCACAGCCTCGATCGACACCACCTACCATTACACCACAACCAAGCAACACTGCTAGTGTTTCTTACCAAAACCAAGCTCCAAACTACGTAAGAATGATGTCCCAGTCCGGAGCAATAACTTCCTACACACAACCTCCGTCATCGCAATAGGCTCAGGCCATGGGTTGGCCAACACAACAGTATGTGGGGAAAATGCCCACATTTGTGGCACCGCCACCCCCACAAAACTATTATGCACCACCAATGCAACCAACTCAAGCCCCCACCCCCACTCCACCCACTCCGTTGGGACAAGTGTTCACACAACAAAACCGTCCCAACCAGCCTGCCCCCAACAATTAACAAGGGTAAGCTTGAAATAACTAGCCCCATAACCAAGGAAATAACCAACCATAGGGAGGTGGTCAACAACCGAACCCTCCCAACAATGTCGTGGCAAACCGGAAAGCCCAAAACCCCCCACGACAAAACGAACCAAGACGCAACACTCCATTATGCACAAACCAACCATGCACACTCTATGATGTTTATGGGAACTATACATTCGAGTGTCCCCTTATGGGTCAAGCTAAGCAGGCCATTCAAAAAGAGGCCCAACAGGCCACCAACGTTGCAAATCAAGCCCAACCCAACCCGGCACCACAAATACCTCCCCCCATGGTGCTTCAAAACCCGCTACCATTCCAAGGGTTGGTGGCAACTGTACCCCCTCCCCAAGCCAATCCCAATGCTCTGGGGGCACCTCCCATGGCTGAAACAAGTGTTCATCACCTGCTAGCCATGACGACTGAAGAGGTCAACTTACAAAATAGACGGAATCAGTACGGAGCCAACACCGAACCTACTGACTCATCAACAACATCCATGTCTAAGACATTCAACCTACCTCTTCAGTTACCCTCATTCCCACACCCCCCATACGCAGATTTTCCAATAATGCCACAACTAGAGCTGCAGTCAGCTATAGCATTGTGGATGATTTGGCCCAAATGCCAACCGCCATGTCCGCTCTTGAGGTACTTAGAACATGCCCAATGCAGCAGAAATCCTTACTAGAATCCCTTGGGGCAGTAGACCCCTCTGACTCCAAGTTAATCACATTTGACATGAAGAATGGAGAATCGTGCATGCCATCGACCACCACCTTTCAAATCCCGGTGTCCATCTGAAATTTGGTTATGCACCGGTGCATAGTGGATGAGGGGGAATCCATGTGCATTATGTCTACCTTGGTTTGGCAGAAACTTGGATCACCAATTCTGCAACTGTCCTCCATAACTCTGTGGGCTTATGATGGACATCCCACTAAAGCCCAAGGAATCCTCCCCCACGTTCCCATCACATTAGCCAGGAAGATAGTGTTGATCGACATAGAAGTTGTCAATGCTCAATTGGACTATAACCTTCTCCTCGGGAGAATTTATATGTATGCCATGTGAGCTATCACATCAACTATCTTTCGTCTCATGATGTTCCCCCATGAAGGGAACATCGTGACGGTTGATCAGCTCACTTATCATGATCCGTAAGGGTTAACAACACCTGCCAACGTTATCCCTACCATCACCACCATTGAGCCGCAAGGGGAATCCACACATGCTAATGTCGTCCCTGCAATCAACACTATGGTTGACAACACACCAGCCTCCCCATTGTTGAATGTGGGCCCTAGGTTGTTTGCCGATACCACCATGACGACTCCTTTCTCGTTAGTGTCATCACCACCGACATAAAATGAAACTGCGGACTTGTGCATGGTCTCATCTAGAACCGCTGCACCCAAACAACAACCGCAACCGCAGCCCCAACCACAACCACAACATTGTCTATAGCCACAACACCAACAACAGCCGCAACATCACTCGTAGCAGCAACATTACGCGCAGCCACAACCACAACCGCATCCCCACATGCAACTAGCAGGGAGTTATCTGGGCTCATCTTCAGTCCATACGATTCCCTTCCTCTTTCCCCCACTTGGTGTCATGAGCAAGCCAGTCATGGACACCTTAAGCCTACCCAACTTTACATTGGGAATTCCAGTGTGGTATCTTGATCCACTAGCTCAACCAGCAATGCCCCAGGTTGTTTTAACCCCGGTGCAACCCATCGTGGTCGAGTCTCACCCTCCACCCGATCTGCACAAGCCAACCGCCGCACCTGCACCTGCACCACCCCAACCCAAAAGAGCCAAGGGAAAGAATGCTAAAGCCACCATAAAGCCATGACAAGTCCCACCTTGCGCCGTCTGTGAGCAACATGGCCATCCAACTCAAAATTTCCCTGAAATCCCAATGATCTGTGCGCATTTAGATGCCATGGATACAAATGAAAACATCCCCGTAGTTGAACTCCCAACTGCGCTAGTAGTCAGGAACAAGGCATTGAGGACAAACCATGCTTATGCCCTTTGCGGCTTGTATGGACATTACTCCCACCATTTCCAAGACTTACTCGAATTTCGAATGGCTCTCGCTGACCTCCATCAACACTTCCTTGAGTCTAAGATCACCTTGATTGAAGAAGGTCACCCCCCACCTCCTTCTTCAGACACCATGTCCATTTACATGATGTCCAATTCTACAGACCCTCTTGTCTGCACCACCACCAATGGTCCATCAGACCTATCTCTTTTGTTGTTTCCGCAACCGCAACCGCAACCTCAGTCGCAACCTCAACCTCAGTTACCAAGGAAACATTGGGGTTCAACATGATCCTTTTCCTTTTCCTTTTCATTTTCCCTTTCCTTTTCCTACCATCCAATATCGTGAGTAGGTCTATCTTGGAAACATGCAATCTATAGGATTTCACATTGGGAGATCCTGTGTGGTACCCTAAACCACCTACCCTACCTCTAAGTCCCCAGGATGTGTTGACTCATGTCCAGCCAATTGAGATGATGTTGCACCTACCTCAAGGTCCATCAAAGACTCCTCTTGTCTCCAGGCCTTCCCCTCTTCCTCCAACAGAGACTGGGGGCAAGGACACCAAAACCACAACCAATACCATTTACATGGTCTCTAGCACCGATTTCCCTTCTGTCTCGTCGGTCATGGAAGATCCACCTAATCTATCCTGGCACCACTTATGCAATGACAGAGATATATGTAAGACCACCTTCAATGTTACCCCATTCCCTTTAAACCATAGTGTGGAATCGGTTCTTCCCATAAAAGACCAAATTCCTTCATCCTGCCTTGCCAATGACCTTTGTCTCAGCAAGGGGGCATACACCCTCATTGACTCTGATGGACGACTCTTGAGGAACCCCCGCAATGGGCTCTAGCTCAAGATATTTTACGCTTAACATCACCAATGAGTTGCTTCATTTTATTTTCTTGTTTTCAATATTTTTTAACACAAGTCAAGGCAACACCATCAACCGCTAACCCAAAGTCACCCGAAACCGGTTGAAAACACCCCTCACACCTCTGGGACCAAATTTCTATTTTCTTATGAGACCATTGTCTCATGTTTAATAAATCAATGTCGGGGCCATTTTCCACAAGTCACCTCGATTTACAAGCCATGACATGACAATGCAAGTGTCTACGGACTTGTACTTGTATCACACCTCCAGACCGCTACTCATGCGAGTTCTCGGGCCACCGCCCATTAAGGAATGTAATTTTACTTTTATTTTTGTATTTATAATTGTCTTTTCCATTGCACCTTACGCAGACATCTGGACCATCGTCCACAAAACCATTTATTTTTCTTACATGTATTTTGCATAGAAGTGCCCTCGAACTTGCACTCACATCGCATGTAGTCAAGTCCGTCCACCACAACACACACACACGCTCTCCTGACCTCTGTCTGAGAGCCACCTCGGTTTGAGTGCCTCTGCCGCATCGACTCGCGAGCCTCTACCACAATCTCTCCCATGCATGTATCGGTATGTTTGAGAGCCTTCTACTCTATCCATACTATGCGGATGACCTTTGCACCTCTATCCACCATCCCGACATGGGGCACCACTTGCGCCACCGCAATCGGTTGACCACATTGGAGTTTTGTTTAAGCTCTTTTTTTACTCCTTAAAACAATGAAAATATTTCCGAGCGCAGCTCCTTCCTTTCCTGCTTGCTAAAGTATAGGAAAAGACATCTAGATCATCTCGTTTACCTCCTTTTGCGGACCATGTAGACCATCAATTGAAAAGGACATCCTTGGCACACTCAAGCCAAGACCGTTCCCCTCTGCATACTTTTATGCTTTCTCAGGCAGAGGGGCCACACCTTACGAAAAAGCTCACTATCAGTTGTCATTAAGCTCTTTTCCAACCATCTCAATAAGAAAATATCGCTGCGCAAACTTGGTTTTGTTCATGCTCATAAAAGTATTTGAATGACCGTCCAGTCAGTATAGGTTTAACCTTGTCCAGCCTGATTGGACTACCAATGGTAAAGAAGTCTCTCATCCTCTCCAAGATAGGCAAGCTCTCCTATGTATACTTTTATCCTTTTTCGGGAACAGGAGACTACCAATGAAAAATATCCCCCATTGAAGTCTTCTTCGTGCTTTCAGACTCTCTAAAATTGAAAGCACCATCGAGCATTTACCTTCTCGGGCCCGCCAAAAATCCACGAGATCGTACCATAATGGTGTCCCTAGACACCACCCCACAGAAAACAGTTTGGCGGCATTCCCACATTGGGTCACCTTTGTTCAGAGTACTCTGCAATGTGTCTTCCTTGGATCCCATCAATATCAAAAGTGTCTACCTCCTCCAAGTATTTCCCATCTGCAATGACATCTCCGATATTACAGCTATGATCCCATTCCCATGATTTAAGTTTCATTTGCTGCCTGGTCCACCCTGCCATCATACTCTGAACAAAGGAATTTTGAGTCTCCCACACTACCCCTACCCCTGTTGATTTCTTTCCCTTCCCTCCCCCCCCCAGTTTAGTAAGTCAGTCCGCAGATTACTTCACACCTTTCGGTTGTCTCCCTTGCGCTCCTGGTCAAGGAAACATCATTACCTTGACTAGGGGAAGGTCTCCCTCTATCGATGCCAACACACATATTCCAAAGGATAGACCCAAAGGTCCCTGTACCTTGGTTTCATTAACATCATTAATGAGTTCCTTGGAGCACTTGAGAGGAGTCCTTAGTGCCTCTCGGGATGGTTGTTTCTCACGTGCTCGACTTCAACTTCATCATCGTACCGTTGAGATTCGTACAGGGTTTGGTCCACAGAATACTTGGTCGGAGACCCCGAATGTCACTCGACTCTAGCACATTGATGAGTCTACTCAAGGGACCTAAACAGGTTATGTCCCTTGTGATTTCTGGGTTGCATTGGAGACAGTGATTAGAAGCCTCAGCAGTGCTTCAATAAACCTTTATGATTAATCTAGCATACTTGTACCACAAAGACTCTGACTCTTAATCAGTGAGTCTATACAGCAATGTACCATTCCAGATCTAGCAAATCGTCGGTCATGAAGATATAGCATCCCATGAGAATTCCATGGGTCCAATGTACCAGATCAACATTGTATTCAGCCTCACATGGAGGAAACCATTATTGTAACATTAGTTGTATATGATCAGCTCTTGTATTTTAGAGCATAGATCAAATTATTATTTTGACATTGTCACGAGCATGGGGATGCCCGCCTCATCCATATACATGTCACACCTTATTTGTATCTCACCCATTGATGGGAACCATATTAATACAAAAACCAAAATCCACTATGGCCCAACCTTGGAAGCACCACCTCTACACAGCGAATCCTATGATGTCTATCGGCCATACATTGAGCTCCTGCCCTCGCACATTAGGAAGCAATCTGTTAACCCAAAAATTCCCCACTCAGCTCTCAATGGCCTACACCACCCAAGGACGCCATCTCATGACCCTCATATCCCTCCATTAGACCCCCACACCCTCAAAATAGCCCAAGGATGAAGAAAAGGCCTTAAAAACCCCAAAAAGGAGCCCAAAATAGTCTCCTAGGAGCTAAAGCCCTCAAAAAGGGGCTAAAACCCTAAAAGGAGCTAAATTTAGGGCGAAAGGGGCTAAAATCCCAAAAAAGGGTCTAAAGCCCTTACCAAGGGCTTAAAACCCTAAAACCCCTTGAAAAAACTATAAAAGGAGGGTGGGGGGTCACTCTCAATACACTTCTCCCTTGCATACTATTATGTTGCCCATGGATGCCTTGAGACACCTTTGCCTCTCAAGCCACCCACACTCCCTCTCCTCCATTTCCATTGAGCCAAAGCTCCCCATCCAAGAGAGGTGCTTCCACAAGCTAGGGCATGGTGGCCCATTTCCACCAGAGAAGGTATAGCTTGTCATTCTTTTCTAGTTTATTTGCTTTCTTTCCTTTCTAACCCTTATTTCATTTGCAAGTTTATGTTTAACATTGTTTTGCAGGTTTTATTGTAGCTTAGGATTGGTTTGTAGGTATTTGGAAGCGGAACCCTAACCCTTGTTTGCAGAGGGGTTCACCATTGATTCTCTTCTTTCTGCCGTTTTTATTTTCTGCATTCACCACTAGCAGGAACCTACCCTTCTGTCCTATAGACAGAAGGGAGCCATTCCTTCCCTTGTAGCAAGGAGAATTCCCTACTACAGACATTAGGTTGAATACATGACTATTTTCATAGCAACCCACGTATCATACGCGAGTATGTGCATTGAAACTCGCATATATATCATTAGGGATTGCACCTGTGAGTTTCCTTAAATCAAGTCGCATATCATACACGACTTTGCAGTATTAATATTCGTGTATGCCTTAATCCATAGTTAAAAAATATAAACATGATTAGTCAAGGATAGTTGGGCCCTTAATGATAACTATCCCAACTTCCTCAACCATCTCAACCTTCGTAACCTCTCTCTTTCCTCATCTATAAATAGAGGGTAGGGGTTGAGGCTAATCAATCATAAGTTATAGAACAAAGTTATGCTGGTGGTTTTCCTTCAGATATCTTCGAGCAACAGAACTCAATGTCCTTGGTTTAGAGAGAAGAACTTGTCTCATATGTTGGGTTATAATATCACCTTACCTTTTTATCAATAAAGAAAGTTCTTCTTCTAATATTGTGTCTTTGCACTCTTGTATATTGTGATTTCTGAATTATCTTATTGTTTTATTATGAATATGTTATTTCATTAACCATTGATATAATATATAAGATTATACAGGAAGGATATTGTTCTTTGCAGGTGATTGGAGATACATTGGAAGTTGTGGAAGCAACTTGAAGAGAAGAATAAAATCTAGGATCGACCATCATAAATAAGGTATGCCCGGTTTTCTTCCTATTTCTATTTCAAATTCTGAAATGGCTGATTGTATGCAAGTTCTTTTAGTAAGCTAGTAACCCCAGAGACCCTAGGTTATAAGGGTGTGTTTTCCTGAACAACAAATACCATGTGAAAATTAATCCGAGTCTTAGATCAATTGAACTCTCAAAAATTGCTAGAAGACATACAAAGATCCACTCAAAATTGGAGACTAAAATTGGTGCATAGCACTAACTTGCATTGCATAAGTGTACATAATCCAACCTTATATAGAAATAGGTTTCCCAAAAATATAATTACATTAGATATTCAAATGTATAAGGAATAAAGCTTAATGCTCACAATAACAGTCTTACTAAAAGTCAAAAATCCCCCTAGGTGCATAAAACACTTTCCAAATCAGTCCATGAAGGTCATGAATTGGATGAATTATGTATGATAGCTAATAAGTGATGGACATTCAATATACTCATGCTTTCAAGAGAGAAAAATAAGGAGGATGATTTGTTCAAAAAACAAGGAAGTTTCTATGTGACTAGCTTTCACCTTTTTACCTTAAAGTTGTTGAAAAGCAATATAAGTCTGGATAACATAGGGAAGCGCACTTACTAAATTGGGAAATTTGTGTAGTTTTCATAATCTTATCCAGAATCTTTTAAAGGTACTCCTAGAGGCTTTTTTGGTAAGTTTTAACCAAGTGGTGTAGGTGGATGCCAACTAGCTTGTATAGGACCTAGGAAATTAATCAAAAAGATTAATTAATGTATCCTAAGTTTGGGAATGAGTTTTTTATTATTATAACAACAACAATGAGGTACTTGGGCATCCATACGGTTGGTTACCTAAGTATGTTTTGATGGATGACCACTTTACTTCCTAATATTATTCTAGGTGGGATAATTACTATAGGGAAAAGTAACCATTGTAAACACAACAGAAACACTCACTAGAGAGATATATCATGGGAACAGTGAGGGAAAAGTGCACTGAATCGGGTCAGACAGAATGCGTAGGAAGAAGTCTATTAAAATACACATTCAACACGCTTGTCAAATATGTAAACATGTCGTCATCGCATGAGAGAGACCAAGAAGTGAAATACTGTAAAAATGGATCAAACGACCAAATGAAGGCCAAATTCCTGGGTGAAGAGGGATGGTTGTTTTCACTTGCAAGGAAAAAGATAGCAAAAGTTAATCACTCTACAAAAAACAACCTAAATAGAGAGAAATGAAAAAAAATGAAGTGGGGTGACCATTAAAACTATCATGGGAGATATTTCACAAGATTTCCTTCCCACTTTGGGGTGGGGGTAGGCCTTGTAGGCTGTAGTAACGCCTCATTATTTGGAGCCCCTTAGTAGTTGTGTATTTTGAATCAAGTGATACTACAAGAAATTGTTAGAGGAAAAAAAAACAAAACCAAAAAAATGATAACAAAACTAAGAAAAATGAAAAAGGTATTAGAGGATGCAAACTCCAATAATTAATGTGATTCAAACCACTTGTATATTTCCCAATGGTCAAGCTAGTACAACACCTTGGAGATATGAGGTCCAAAAGGAGGAAAACAATATTCATAAGGGATTCACTGCTTATCCAAACATGTTTGCAGAATGGTCGAGGAACCAAATATGAAAAGAGCACTTGTCCCTTGAGGTAAGGTGAAAAGGGATATTTCGGAATGCTTGGAAAGAGGGAATAAGTGAGATAAGAGGAATCTCAATCACAATTCCAACAACATAACCTTTCTCAAAATTATTCTTACAATAAGGATTCCCATGGATTTCTTTTATAGGTCAATAGGTGGCCAACAAATAACAAGATCATAGTCTAAACCCAAGAGCTATGTTTTGGCACCAAAGTAAACCAAGAGGCCATTGAAGGAAACTAAGTCTGTGGAAGACCGAAATTTGAATTATTCAGGTAGGTGGAGATTTCATGATTCTTCAATGTGCTACTAGTGGGTGAGATATTTCCATTTGTGTCAGTCATGTGGATCTTAAGGTAAAATACGCGTTGTAGCATGAGTGTTGTTATGGAAGTGCACATTGTAGTGTGTGTAAATAGAATTCAACCCATGTTGTGGAATTTAACTACTTTGGGTCCATTTTGGATTCAATATGCTCTTTGTATATTGTGAAGATGTCTTCATCTGGATGCATGATGTATGTTGATAACGCTTTACTTCGTGAATCGTGAAATTGTTGCATGTGTGCAAGCTTTTCATGATAACGTAATCAATCCTCCGATAAAATGTAGAATTAATATGGAAGCAAGGTACCTGAATAGCCATCAGTGCAAGAATAGAATCATGAGGTTTGGAGTATCTATGGGATCAAAACAAATTTGATTTTGAGGGCTCCTTCAAATCACAACACTGGAAAATTATTATGCTAACTCATTTGCAATCAAATATTCAGGTATCAATATTAAACATTTATGTTCCTATTAATTATTTGGATAAAAAATCTTGTTGGTCCTACCTTTTGGTTTGGGACGGTCTGGGCCATTTTTCAAACCTTGTATTTGGTGGGGATATGAATCTGGTTCTTAGTGGCTAACTCTTTCACGCTCTCAAATATTTATATGACCTCCTCGATCCTATATGTTAAATGTACAACATCAAGAGTCATTCTCCGGACTTGTGAGTAATATCAAGTCTTATATATCCTCATATGAATGAGGCGGTGATGTTTTATTGCAAATTCTTGTGAGTAAAAAGTATTATGATTAATATCAATATTGTAGACTTGTGAGTAATATCAAGTCTAATACTTGGTTATAGTAGGATTTAAAAGTACCATAAAATACAACAATGCTATGTTTCAAAAATATGCCTAATGAAACTAGATTAGTGGGCGTTGTTTGATTCCTAGCCCAATCAAACTTACCAAACTAAAATATTGTTTTGTGGCGTCCTATGGAGGATTTTAGTTTGTTAGAATCCTTTCCAATTCACTGAGATCGTAAAGAGCATACTCGATTAGAAAGACTCTTTAGGTCCCTTAGTGTGTACAAATTGGAAAACACATGAGATAAAAGCAAATATTATTATTGCAATTAAGTAAAGTGCTCAAAAAAAAATGATGGAAATTGTAACTTGATCTCTAAACAAACTAGTGATGCTTGCAAAAATAAATGTTAAGTGTGCAATGGAGGTATTTAACCCTTCAATCCCTTTTCTGATTCACATAAATCATGAAGAGAATAATTGGGGAACGGAAGGTACTTTAGGTCCTTTCTTGTGTGCAAAAAGTGGATTCTACACTACTTTAAAATAAATATGTTAAAGTAAAAGGAAAGAATCATAAAATGTCCCAAATACTAGTGACAACAATGAGGTCCTTGGGGAGCCTAAAGTTGGTTACCTAAAGATATCCAGTTTTTGCCCGAGTGAACCGGAAGGAGGAAAGTGCTCTGCAACTTGATTGAAGGAAGGGGATGGGGGTCGTAGGAGGAAGGATTCAGAGTGGTAAGGCAGGTCAGTGACGTTCCAGAAAGACCTTTCAAGATGGTTCTTGCTCCTCCTCAGGGGGAGAGGGACCGTGGAAGGAATGAAACAGTAGAGGCAGAATCTGTTATCTTAGGAAAAGAAAACAAAAAAAGGAAAGGAGTAATCAATGCTCCTATAACTCCAAGAGATGGGGAAGGTTGCAGCGAAATCAGAATGGAAGAAACAAATAATCAGGGCATACGAAGGACAAGAAAATGTGTCCCGAAATCCAAGACTGTGCCAAGACTACAGATCAAATCTGAAAGAGTCAGGGAGGATATTCAATACATGAAAGAGAGGGTACTCATAGGAAAATTCGTTGGGATTTGGCCCACAGAAAAGACCCTGGTCTGGTGGATCAACACAACATGGAAACCCAAAGGACACTATAACCTTCAACTGGGAGCTAAAGGGTTCTTCACTATAATATTCTTTAATGAAGAGGACATAATGAAAATATTTGAGAATGGGCCCTACTTCTACAATTCAGCAAGCCTCTTTTCAAGGCCATGGAAAGAGAGATTCGACCATGACAAAGAAAACCTAATGATAGAACCTGTATGGATAAGAATGTGTTCCCTCCCAACAGAATACTGGAAGGAAGAAATATTGATGGACATCGAGAACACTCCGAGGAACTTTATCAAAGTCTTAGAGAAAACTAGACAAAGAAATATATATCATATGCCAGAATATATATCAACCTTGACATCTCCAGAGATCTACTTGATGGAATAGAGCTAACCTGGGAAGATGAGGAATGATTTCAGGCCATAGATTATGAACAGATCCCTTTTCATTGTAGAAGATGCCACGAGCATGGCCATCTATTCAGAGATTTCCCCCAAAATAAAAGACCTGGGGGGAAGAAAGACCAAGACAGCTAGGATGTGGAGGGGTTTACTAAAATTCAAAACAAGAAGCAACAAGTGAGGAAGACTTCAGTATCAGAAGTAAACAAAAGAGTGCAGACCTAGAACCGGTTTGAGACCCTTTAAGAAGATCAGACAAATTGCAACACCGACACACAGGCAGACCCAGCAAAGGCTAAACTCCAAGTAGAACAACAAAGGGAACAGGACAAAGAGAACCAAGGAAATGAGAAAGATAAAATCCCAAAAAAGAAACAAGAAAAAGCAAAAACCAACCTGAAACCTCTTATCTAGAGCCAACAAGAGGAAGCCAAGAAAGACTCAAGGACAATGGAATTTGTCTCAGAAGATATGGAAATAGGTGACCTAGAACTAGACAGGCTAGAAGCTGCATGTTTTGATAAAGACCCATCCCAGATTCCCCCTCAGCAAGTTTCCCTGCTGGAGAAAGCCATTATTCAAGCCAAAAACTCAAGTTCCCTAGGGGTAGTTGTTGAATCCCTCAAAGTCACCGACGGTAAGAAAAAATAGAAAAAAGAAAATAGGGAAAGACCTAGTAATGTTCAAAGAATCAAAGCAATAGGCGAACAAATGGTGGCTTCAGGGCAGTATCCAACAATAGATGCATCCCTATCTCCCTCCATTTAATCTATTCTTGATGCAGATAATATCATAGGCTGTAAGAGTGCTCTTAAAACTCGCCTTCTTAGAAGAAGGATTGAAAAAGATAAGTCAAGGATAGTTTTTTTGCAAGAAACAAAATGCTCAGGAGAATAACTTTCAAGTATCACCCGGAAAGTATGGAAGGGATGTGAATCTATAGCTTTAGACATAAGAGGGGCGACAAGTGGTTTGGGCATCCTATGAAACCCTTGAGATGTACATTTATCAAGCTTCCTAGATACTCCTCGTACTCCCTCAGTCGATTTCCACATAATTGGTATTAGAATAAGAGGAGTCATTTCCAATGTTTATTGTCCCCCGAGGGCTAAACAGAAGCCAGCATTTCTGGAGTCGATTTTCGACATAAAATCCCTAGTCAAGGAAAAATACTGGATTCTGGGGGGCGACTTCAATCTGATCAGGAACCTCAATGAAAAAAAGGTGGTATACGAAACCTAAACTCTGATAGAAATCACTTTAATGCTATTATTAATTACCTTAATCTGATAGATGTCAGAACCTCCAGTGGCATATTCACTTGGAACAATAAACAAATGGGAGATAGAGGGATAGAATATAGACTTGACAGGTTTCTGCTCTTAGAATCAGTCATGATGGCAAGGGGTGACCTTAAAGTAGTGGTTCTGCCAGCGGCAGGTTCGGATCACTGGCCCATCAGTCTGTAATGGGAAAATGTCGGAGTTAACCCTCGCAGACCATTTATATTTGAGAAATTTTGGCTTCTCCAACTGGACTTCCACGAGAAACTCAAGGAATGGTGGGAGAGCTCCTCACCAATCAGAGGCACTCGAATGTATCAATTCCGACAAAAACCTAAACTCCTTAAAGGCCACATCAAGAAATGGAATAAGGAGTCGTTCGACAATATATTCCAAGAAAAACAATCCTTAGAGAACAAAATTAAGCTAAACCAATCTCAAGTGATGAATATCGGATACTCAGAAGAACTGAAGATTTAGGAAAAGTTACTATTGTAGGAATTCAGCCATAGAGAACAACAAGAGGAAGTCTACTAGAACCAGAAGGCGAGAATCAAATGGCTCCAGGAAGGAGAACGTAATACTAGTTTTTTCCACAAAGTTGCCATTCAACATAGACAGGGGAATCAAATGGATAGACTTAAGAAGGAGGATGGGAGCATAGTTGAATCTCAAGAAGATCTTGAAACTACCCTAAACTCTTATTTCTTCAAGCTCCTACAGGAATCGAACAGAGATAGGGAGGAATCCCAAAGAAAAGTGTTAAGCCATATTCCTAAGATTATCACGGATGACCATAATCAAATTCTGGGAAAATCCATTGAGATGATGGAGGTAGAGACTGTTGTTAAACAAATGGAAAAAGATAAATCCCCAAGACCGGATGGATTCACCACAAATTTCTTCCATGCTAGTTGGGAATGGCTTAAGGAAGAAATCTGGGCCTTGGTGGAGGACTCTAGGAAATATAAGAGTATCCTTAGAGCTCTCAACTCTACATTCTTAACTCTCATTCCAAAAGAAAGTGGAACAGAGGATCCAAGAAAACTAAGACCTATTTCCCTGTGTAATTTCATCTACAAAATCATTTCCAAGGTAATTGCAAATCGTCTTAAACCCTTCCTTCCTATTATTATCTCTTCGGACCAAGCAGGTTTTGTAGAAGGAAGGAAAATTATGTATGGAATTATTCTGGTCAATGAAACTATCCACTCTCTTAAAGCTATGAAGACTCCAGGTATGCTCCTAAAACTGGACCTTTCCAAAGCTTATGATAAATTGAATTGGCAATTCTTGGCAGAAATTATTAAAGCTTTTAGAATCATGGAGGAGTGGACTAATTGGGTTATGAATATGGTCTCCTCTGCTTTCTTCTCAATCTTGGTCAATGGGTCCCCCTCGAGTCCCTTCAATGCATCTCAAGGCATTAGACAGGGGGATCCCCTATCTCCTTTCCTCTTCATCATTGCGACGGAGGGACTAGGAAGGATGCTCAAAAATAGGAGAGCAGCGAATAGAATTCAAGGATTATATCTAACAGCTGGGATGGACCCACAGACCCATCAACAGTTTGTGGATGATAATATGCTTATGGTCCCCTCCTATGTTCATGAGGCCAGGGGAATTAAAGAGTGTTTGAATACTTTTCTAGAAGCTAGCCGCCTGGAAATCAACAAGAAAAAATCTCAGACTTACTTCTTCAATACCCCGTGGATCACCAAGAGAAATGTACTCAAAATCTTGGAGTTCTCGGAAGGCAGTTTCCCCTCAAAGTATCTAGGAGCGCCTATGGAAGAATTGACTATCAAACAAATATCTTGGAAAGAATTGGTCGACAAAATTAACAAAAAACTCAATCTCTGCACTTTCAGAGCCCTCAATTTCCCAAGCAGATTAATCCTAGTAAAATTCATTCTTCAGGCTATGCCCATTTATCTATTCTCAGTGCTAGCAGCTCTGAAATCCATTATAAAACAAATCAGGAACATTCAGAGGAACTTCATGTGGGGAGGAATAGAAGGAAACAGAAAGTCTCCTCTTGTGGATTGGAAAACCATATGCACCCCAAAATTTGTTGGGGGATTGGGGCTTAGAGACCCTCTTGACAATAATAAATTTATGAGCACAAAAATTTGGTGGCGATGGGTTAATTATGAGAAGGATCCATGGGCCAAAATGTGGCACTTGAAATATGCCCCCCAATGGCCCAAGCATTCCCTGGTTCACTTCGAAGAAAATATCCCAAGCTCCAGCATTTGGAAGACTACCAGAAAAATAGGGGATTGGTTCAAAAGCACGGTTTCTGGGAGGTGCGGAATGGCCAAAATTCTAGATTTGCAAGTGAAGCTTTGAACGAGGAATAGGTGATTTCTTGTGGGGATGGGTCCCCATTTATTCACACCTTTCTCCAAAATAACTCCCATGGAAAGGTGATGGATTTCTGGGATACTCGCAACGACGACCAACTTTTTCGGACATGGAAGGAAAGGAGTTGGGGGCAAGCCAAAGCACCCGGGGAAGATATCGAATACTTTTTGTCAGAGCTCTACGATAAAATAATAGCCAAGAACAAGGATCCATATAAGCTCAGATGGGGGTATGACAATTTAGGTAATTTTAACCCCAAATAATCCTTAGGGCTGCTAACAGGGACTCAGAACTTAGAGCCTGAGGCCAAGTGGGGGAAAATTTGGACTGGAGGATGGTGGCCAAAGGTCTCTGTTTTCTGCTGGCTGGTGATTAAATGTCATATCCTAACATGGAATAACCTACAAATTAGAGGATTCTATGGTCCGTCTAGGTGCTGCATGTGCGAGGAGAATAATGAAACCATAAATCATCTGATGGATGAATGCAAAGTAGCAAACTCAATATGGGAGAAAGGGGCGGCAATTTTCAGGAGAAACCACCATCATAAAGGACGACCAGACATCACCATAGCAGATTGGCCTATGAACTGTTTAAAAAACAAAATATTGAACCGCCTGTGGGAACTTCTTCCTGGATTCACCTTATGGGAAATATGGAAAACCCAAAACAGACAGACCTTTGAAAACAAATCAAGAAAACAATGTGAAATGTGGAACTCTATAGAAGCTCATTTGAAAGAAACTATATCTCTACAACAATGGACGCGGGAGGAATTTTCTACCATAGCAAATGAACAAATTATTCTATATGATTTAGGGATTGGGGAATTACCTCCCAACAATTTGATTTCTCGATCACTTCCAATGCTCGTTTCTAGCCTGAACTCCTGGTCTGCACCTCCAGCTGGGTCTTTTAAACTCAATGTCGATGGAGCGGCTAAAGGTAACCCTGGTCCCGCTGGTTATGGGAGTGCTATAAGGAATTCGAAGGGAGACATTCTCAGTTTGTTCTAGGGATCCATAGGAAGCAACACTAACAACATGGCCGAGCTCGAAGGCCTTATCAACGGTTTGACATGGGCACAAAAAACTGGGAAAAATCCTCTGGTGGCGGAGGGGGACTCTCAGATCATTATCAATTTAGCACGTCGGCTTCAATTTGGAGCCTCAACAGCCCAAGTCTCAAAGAACTAGATATGGGAGGGCCGTTTCAGCGCACTCAGGAAAAATCTCATAGGCCAGGAAGCCATTCTATTGTTGCATGTTAAACGATAGGGCAAAAAGGGGGCAGATGCCATGGCGAACGTAGGAGTGGAAAGCAACATATCTTTCCATGCAGAGGAAAGCAATGACAGAGGAAATACCCAGACAATTTGTCAATGATTATTGAAGCTGGTGGAGGATGACAAGGATGGCAGTTGTAACCCATACAACCCACTGACTCACACCCTCCCGATGCATGCAAACAACAGTTGTCATCAATCTTTAATGGGAAGATAGATGGGCGGCGTGCCGACACCATGTAGCAGGCCCTCAAATGTCACGATGGCTAACATGATAAGTCTAGAAATTTCCCGGTCGCCAGATGGGGCCGAAGTGATGCATGCCTAAACACACGGCAAAGGTACAGAGCACGTGGGGGTAGCGAAAGGTTAGGCCGACAAAAGGTTTTGGGCTTGGATTTATATACATGGGCAGTGGCTCTTTGCTTTTCGATCTGTGGGAAGAGTGGAAGAGAGAATGAGCATGTAAGATCAAGAGTACTGAGGTAATGTTTGAGCTGGTAGGAATGGGAAATCTGGCGGATGCCCGTATCGTTAGGCCCCTTGTGAAGCTTAAGGTGGTGAATCAGTCGCACATGGTGAGAGATCTGATGGAGTGGGGGGAATGGCAGCGAATTATGGCAAGCACATGTAGAGTTAAGGGGAATTTCTATGGACAAGAGAACTCGGAGGAGCAATGCTCTATAAATTCAGGCTTTGAGGAGAGTAAGGACCCAAACAAGGTGTTGTTTCTGTTTCTTTTGTTGCCTAGTGTTCACCTGTGTGCATTCACCATGTCACACTATTGGAGGGCCCAAAATCGAGTGAGAGGTACCAACAGGGGAGAAATCCATAGTGAGGCTTCCCCCAGTGCCATGTACGACTCTACGCCTTCAAGGGGTGATGATCCAATAGTGGAACCCTTCAATTGGGGTGATCATTACATGGTGGAGATGCCTACAACTATAGAGGAGTTCATCGCAAATCTGGAAATTGACCTCCTTCGGTAGTTTGAGGCCATGATGGGTCATCCATTGTTTCCTAAACCCTTCTGGACCGCTCGCATCTGGTTAGCCTGGGACATCTAGGCAAATATTCAAACTGCCCAAGGAATCCTAGACGCTCTGGACATCATTCTTCGTGGGTAGCAGGAGAGTGCTGTGGGTTTCCATCTCCTAGAGAAGATTGCTTAGGATATGCTGGTTAGTCCAGGGTTTGGCGCAACCACCCCAGTGAATACCCCGGTCAATTCGCCAATAAGCACTGTTCTGGCTCCTCACAAGGATCAGTTCCAAAACCCCAACCGGGTGTCCAGAAGTTAAGGCGGGGCTCTTTGGTGGGGGCCATTTGTCTCGTTGTTTTTCTATTATATGCTGATGTTGGTCTTATGGCTTTCTTCGGGGAGCCAGCTATGATAAGCTTCAGGAGGATAACAATCTATGTCTAATTTCCATGTTAGTTTCTTCTTTGGTTTTTTTGTGGGAACCAACCCTAGAGGTTCCCACATTGTATGTCGTCTCAGTTATGTGACTGTTTGAATCCTTGTTCAGTTTTCGATAGGTGGGGAAGGCCTTAACAAGCCGTGTCTCTTTCCCGACAGGGGTCGTTTTTCAAAGACCTCTTATATTTCTTCCTATTATAACATCTTTTTGTACTATAATAGATCTTTCCTACTTACTTACAAAAAAAAAGTTGGTTACCTAAATATATTTTGAGGGATGGCCCCTTTACTTCCTATTATTATTCTAGGTGGGATAATTACTATAGGAATAAGTAACCATTGTAAGCTAATTAATTCCTAGTTAATTAGTGAGCAGCTAGCGGGATGCAGATTGTTGAGTGAACATATAAAAAGAAAAGAAAGAACAAGCAATGCAAAAATAGAACTTACAATCGCGATGCAACGCAGAAGAAACACTCTCTAGAGTGTTGTAGTGTGGGAACAATGAAGGAAAAGTGCACCAAGTCAGGTCATATAGACTGCACAAGTAGAAGTCTGTTAAAATGTGTGGTCAGCACGTCTATCGAAGATGTAAACACATTGTCAGTGCGAGAGAGATGACAGGAAGTGCGCTACTGTAAAAATGGATCAAACTATCGAATGAAGACCGAATTTATGGTATGAGAGGGATGGTTCTCTTCACCTTTATGGAAAAAGATACTAAAAATTAACCACTCTACAAACAACAACCTAAATAAATAGAAATTAACGAAAATGAAGTGGAGTTTCCCTTAATACTGTTGTGGGAAATATTACACAAAAGTGACTTCTCACTTTGGGATGGGGATAGGCCTTGTAGGCTATAGCAAGGGATCAATATTTGGATCCCCTTGGTGGTTGTGGATTGTGACCTAGCAAGATATTGTTAGAGAAAAATAAAATAACACCAAGAAAATTATAACAAAATTAAGAAAAATGACAAAGGGAGTAGAGGATGAAAACTCTAACAATCATTGTGAGCCAAACCACTTGTATATTGCCCAATGGTCAAGCTAGTACAATTCCTTGGAGATGTGAGCTCCAAATGGAGGAAAACAATATTCCTAAGGGGTGCCTTTCTTGTCGAAACTTGTTTGCAAAATGGTTGAGGAACCAAATATGAGAAGATCACTCGCCCCTTGAGGGAAGGAGGTAAGGAGGTAAGAGAGATTTGGGAAAGCTTGGAAATAGGGGAGAGGTGAGCTAAGAGGAAGCTCAATCACAATTCCAATAGCATGACCTTGCTCAAAATTATTCTTACAATACGCATTCCCATGGATCTTCTTTATAGGCCAAGAGGTGACCAAGAAATTAAAATATATTAGTATGAAACCAATGTTCTATGCTTTGGATCCAAAGTATACCAAGAGGACATTTAAGGAAACCAAGTGTGTGAAAGAGCAAATTTGAATTATTTGGGTATGTGGAGCTCTCATCAGTATTCGATGCACCACCAGTGGGTGATATCTCTCCATTTGTACCATTCAGGTGGATCTCAAGGGAAAATTCATGTTATAGCACGAGTGTTGTTCTAGAAGTGTGCACTATAGCGCATGTAAATAGAATTTAACCTATGTTGAGTGGCATTTTCTGCTTTGGATCCATTTTGGATTCAATATGCTCTTTGGATATTATGAAGATGTCTTTGATTGCATGCATGCTATATGTTGATGATGCTTTACTATGTGAATCATGAAATTGTCGCAGGTTTACAATTTTTTCGTGATAACAGTATCAATCTTCCAATAAAAGGTAAACTTAATATGGAAGAAAGTTATAGAAATAGCCATTATTTCAAGAGGAGAATTAGGATCTTTGGCTACTCTATGGGATCAAACCAAATTTTCTTTTGAGGAATCCTTCAAATCACAACACTAGAAAATTCTTATTCTAACTCATCCGCTGTCAAATATTTAAGTATCGTTATTAAACATTTGTGTCCCTATTAGGTATTTGGATAAGAAATCTTGCTAGTCCTCCCTTTGATCTTGGTACAGTTTGGACCATTTTACAAACCTTGTCTTTGGTGGGGATTTGAATTTGGTTGTTGGTGGCTAACTCCTTCATGATCTCAAATATTTCTATCACCTCCTCGGTCCTATCTGTTAAATGTATAGCATCAAGAGTCACTCTTAGGACTTGTGAGTGATATCAAGTCAAACTTGTGATTAATATCAAGTCCTATATATCCTCATATGATTGAGGCGGTTATGTTGTATTGTAAATTATTATGAGTAATATCAAGACCAAAGTATTGTGAGTAATATCAATACTATAGAATTGTGAGTAATATCAAGTCAAACACTTGCTTGTAGAAGGATTTGAAAGTACCCTAAAATACAATAATTTTATGTTTAAAAAATATCTCTAATGAAACTAGAATGGTGGGCATTTTCTAGATTCCTATCCCAATCAATCCTACCAAACTAAAATATTGTTTTGTGACCTCCTATGGAGGATTTTATTCGGTTAGCGTTTATAATGGTTGCTTGTTAAGGACTTTGTTGTGAATTAAATGAGTGTAAGGGAGGTATTTCACAATTCCCTTCCTTTTTGATTCATTGAAATTATGAAGAGCATACTCGGCTTGAAATAGTCTTTAGGTCCCTTAGTGTGTGCAAGTGGGTAAACACATATGATAAACGCAAATAGTATTGTTGCAATTAAGTAAAGTGCTCAAAACAAAATGACGGAAATTGTAACTTGAGCTCTAAACAAACAAATGATGCTTGCAAAAATAAATGGTAAGTGTGCAATGGAGGTATCTCATCCTTTAATCCCTTTTATAAATCACATAAATTGTGAAGAGTTGGGGAATGGAAGGGTATTTAGGTCCTTTCCTGTGTGCAAAAAGTGGATTCTACACTACTAATGACAACAATGAGGTCCTTGTAGAGCCTCAAGGTTGGTTACCTAAGTACATTTCTAGGAATGACCCCTTCACTTCCTATTCTTAGTCTAGGTGGGATAAATACTATAGGAACAAGTAACCATTGTAAGCTAATTAATTCCTAGTTAAATAGTGAGCATCTAGTGGGATTCATGTTGTTGAGAGAACAGATAAAAAACAAAGAAAGAACAGTCAACACATAAATAAAATTTACAATTGTGTTTCAATGTATTAGAAACACTAACTCGAGAGTTGTAGTGCAATAATAGTGAGGGAAAAGTGCATTGAGTTGGGTACGAGAGACCCCACAAGAAAAAGTCTATTAAAATGTGTGGTCAACACATCTATCGAAGATGTAAATGCGATGTTAGTGCACGAGAGACGTTGCGAAGTGCACTACTATAAAAATGTCTCAAATGATCGAATGAAGGTCAAATTCCTGGGATGAGAGGGATGGTCCAATTCACCTACAAGGAAAAAGATACCAGAAATTATACAATCTACAAATAACAACCTAAATAGAGAGAAATGAACAAAAATGAAGTGGATTTTCCATTAATATTGATGTGGAAAATACTACACGAGAGTGCCTTCCCACCTTGGGATGGGGCTAGGCCTTGTAGGTTGTATCAAAGCCTCAATATTTAGAGCCCCTGTGATATTGCAAGATATTGTTAGAGGAAAACAAAATGAAACCAAGAAGATAATAACAAATTCCTAAGGGAATCCTTTTTTGTCCAAATTTTTTTGCAGAATGGTTGAGGAACCAAATATGAGAAGAGCACTCGCCCCTTAAGGGAAGGAGGAAGATGAGCTTTGGGAATGTTTGGAAAGAGGGAAGAGGTGAGCTAAGAGGAATATCAATCACAATTCTAGCAACATAACCTTGCTCAAAATTATTCTTACAATAATCATACTTGTGGCTTTCTTTTATAGGCCAAGAGGTGGCCAAGAAATAACAAGATCATGGTGTGAACCTAATGAGCCATGTTTTGGCTCCAACGTACACCAAGAGTCCATTTAAGGAAACCAAGTGTATGGATATTTCATGATTATTCAATGCACCACTAGTGGGTGAGATCTCTCCATTTGTGTCAGTCACATGGATCTCGATGGAAAATCCACATTGTAGCACTAATTTTGTTCTAGAAGTGCACATTGTAGCACAGGTAAATAAAATGTAACATGCGTTGTTGTGGAATTTGAATGCTTTGGGAACATTTTAGATGGCAATATGCTCTTTGGATCTTGTGAATATATCTTTGGTTGGATGCATGTTGTAAGTTTTTGACTCATGAAATTGTCGCAGTTGTGTGAATTTTTTGTGATAAAGGAATCATTTCTCCAACAAAAGGTAAAGTTAATATCGAAGCAAGGTATAGGAATAACCATCAGTGCAAGAGGAACATTAGGGGGGTTTGTCTAATCTATGGGATCAAACCAATTTTTATTTTGAGGGCTCCTTAAAATCACAATCCTTCTTTTGCTAACTCATCTGCAATCAAATATTTAGGTATCAATATTAAACATTTATGTTCTTGTTAATTATTTGGAGAAGAAATCTTGTTGGTCCTCCCTTTTGGCTTAGGATGGTATGGGCCATTTTCTGAACTTTATCTTTGGTGGGGATTTACATCTAGTTCTATCCAGGAAAAAAAGAAGAAAGGTGGGTTAGTGGTAACGGAACCTTGGAAGGAGTGGGATGAAGACCTCATCCAATACTGGGATTTGGTGGACTTACCACCCCAAAATAAGAAATTCAACCGAAATAACAAAATATTGGGTCCTAGGCTTGTGTCGTCTAGGTTAAACTAGATCTTAGTGGCTAACTCATTCATGCTCTCGAATCTTCCTATGACCTCCTCAGTCCTATCTGTTAAATCTACAACATCAGGAGTCATTATATGGACTTGTGAGTAATATCAAGTTGGACTTATGAGTAATATCAAGACTTATATATCATCATATGATTGAGGTGGTGATGTTTTATTGTAAATTCTTGTGACTAATATCAATACTAAATTCTTCTGAGTAATATCAAGAATGTAAACTTGTGATTAATATCAAGTCAGACTTGTGAGTAATATCAAGTCATGATTCTCATAGATGGTATCTTATGAGGTGGGCCTTCAGTTATAGAGGTGAAATGCTTTGCATGTTAAAGAATAAATGTTATTTTATATATTACTAGCCATGGTCACAGATTAGCTACCTCTAGAGTGAATTACTTTAGAAATGACTATATGGTCTGAGAGTAATATAATATGATCATAGCATGTGACAATACTTCTTAGTATAATATGATATGATAATTAATGTTAACACATCTAGACCATGCAGTAAAGATAAAGGTATAAGCAATAAAATAGAGAATTGTTGGAGTTTTCACTTTAATTCAATTATGTTAGATATTTAATCTAATGTAATAATAAAACTAAAAGATAGACAAGCACAACATAACAGAGACACAAATATTTATCCTAGGAAAACCCTCTCTCAGGGAAAACCCAACAACTTCTTCTGTATAGATTCGTCACTAAGTACAATGTCAGATAAAGATAGAAAACACCAAGATAAGATATCCTTCACAACTTCTCCTTCTATTCTACCCCAACGAACTTGTCTTTCTTCTCCTTGGAGCGAACTTGTGTGAGCTTGTTGTGTGTCCAATGAGAGAGTGTGCCTCTATATTTATACTCTTCAAGTGGGTGAGATAAAACCCCAATAGGGACAACTTCCTAACCTAACTGTGTTAACTTCCTCTAGGGACTAATAATTCTTTTGGGGACTATTTCCGTGACTTGCAATGGAGGTTTTACCTCAATATAATTACATGACCAATTACATCAATGACATATCTAAATGCATTAATAACATCTCTAAAAGTAGGAATAACAAAATTACAATACAATAATAATAATACAACAAATGTACAATAAGAATATCTTCCAAAGTTACATTTTCAACAACACTCCCTCTTAACAAGGATGGTATTGTTTTGACGTGATCGTCACCACGATTGGAAATAATATCTAGACATTATCATCATCACTAGACATCATCACTACCGTAGTAACTCTCATCTTGTCAACCATTGACTAGTGACATATATCGAATCTATACGTCATAAGAAATTCTACAGAGGCAACTCTTTTTCAAGTTGAATGTAAGCCTAGATCCCATCTAGGACTTCATATTCTCTATGAGCAAGCCATCAAGTAAATACAGCCCAAGACCTGATATTACATTGCTAAAGAAATCACATGCGGTTCCTATTTTCATCTCATTGTATCCAAATAATCTCCTCATCTCATGTGGAGAGAAGATTATATGCATACATTACATTCCTCTGGCAACATGCACCTTCTACCCAGTAGATATTATCCAAGGTGCATACATGTTTTCCACCATGTGGAGAGAAGCCCAAGATCCTACATCACTTCCCTCAGACAACATGCTTCTTCCACCCAGTGGAGATCAACCCAATAACATATACGTCTTCAACCCAGTGGCCGAGAGCAACCCAGATGTATTACGTCCCTTAGTCAACATGTGTCTTCCACCCAATGGAGATCATCCCAAGATCATTTGTGTCTTCCACCCAGTGAATATCATCCCACAAGAATTTGTGTCTTCCGCCTAGTGGAGAGCATCCCAGATGCATTATGACCCTTGGACCACCTGCATCCGACTTGAAATGTGGAGAGAATCCCAAGAGCATATGCATATTCCACCTAGTGGAGAGAATCCTAGATGAATTATGTTCACTTGCACCACCTACATATTTCAAACATGTCACATCACTCCCTCTTTCGAGGAACATTGTTATGGATAACTACAAGATCCTCCCTAAAGTACTCAAACTTCAGTATTTCTAGCAACTTATTCAACATATTGGTTGTCTACTCGTAGGTCACCACATACTGGATCTTCACTACTCTTTGCACCATATCCCAAATATAGTGATACTTGATATCAATATGCTTTGACTTGTCATGAAACACTGGGTTCTCAGACAACTTCACACAACTCTAGTTGTCATAGATATACAAGTCTCCTCTAAATTGAGATCAAACAAATCTGATAGTAGCTTTTGAATCCATACTACCTCACAACTATCTGAACATGCTGCAATGTACTCTGCTTTGGTTGTACTTAGTGCCATTCTTTTCTACTTCCTACTAAACCAGGAGATCATACCATATATCCCAAACTGAAGAAAAATCCTTAAGTGCTTTTTCTATATGTGGTACCACCTGCCCAAACTGAATCAACATAACCATGCAAGTTAATCTTCTGATCCATCGCATACTTGAGCCCATATTCAATTGTACCCTTCAGGTACCTCAATACATGTTTTGCAACAACTAGGTGAACACATTTTGGATCTATCAGAAAATGACTCAATGCATTCACAACAAATCATATTTCTATCCTTTTGTTGGTCAAGTACATCAACGACCCAATCATCATCCTCTACATTGTGGCATAAACTATCTCTGAAGTAGGGTCACACAATAACGTCAAGTTCGATGCCATGAGTGTGGTGATAGCCTTGCAACCCATCATCCTGAACCTCTCTGGGATATTTACTATATACTTCACTTGAATAAGAAATATCCCATCTATATTCTGCCACACCTCAAGACCTAAGAAGTAGTGAATTATCTCCAGGTCTTTCATCTCGAATTTTGTAGTAAGTCTCCTCTTTGTTTCTACAATGAGCTCATCCTCACCTATTAAGAATAGATCATCTATGTACAATAGTAGTATCATTGGTTTTCTACCCTCAGCCTTGACTTAGAGTTTGGAATCTACTTTACTCTTGGTAAATCCTGAGCCAAAAATTGTCCATCCTTCCATAAGACATCCCAGGTTCTTGCTTCAAACCATACAAGGCCTTCTTTAACTTGCACATATGAGTTTTTCCATCACGTGTCTCAAATCCTAATGGCTACTCCACATACATTTCCTCTTCAACTACACCATTCAAGAAATTTGTCTTAGCATCCATCTAGTGTATCTTCCATTTCATTACATCGATTGAAGACAACACAAATATGATAGAAGTGTATCTCACTACAAGAGAAAATGTCTCCACGTAATATATGCCTTCTTTTTGGGAGAAGCCACGTGCTACAAATATTTCCTTGTATTTTTCGATGCTTTCGTCTATTTCTTGCTTGATCTTGTAGATCCATTTGGAAGGAACTACATACATTCCTTCTAGTCTCGGGATTGTTGATTCTCAACATCGACATTCTTCCATAGTAGTTGGAGCATGACGCCAAAGGAAAACCTATTGAACTTTTTGCAAATTCTTCTCATCTACATCGTCATGTAAATATTTTCATGTCATCATGTTCAGGTCTTCACGTTGATGGTTAACAATTTTGTTTCAAATTCTGAGTCCATTTGACCCTTTCAACACTCAGTCAAAGTTTCAACAAGTTGGAGTAAATTGTGCCATGTCATTGAAACCTATCAATTTTGAGTCTATCGACAAATTCACTAGTTGTGTCAATGGTATTTTTATTAACACTCTCATGCTCATAAAGTTTTAATATCACTCTTAATTTTTAATGGTGGAAGAGGTGATCGCTGGTGGGATGAGAAGTGATGTACCTACTTCCAAATGGAAAACCACAGAGGCATACAATATGAAGAACATTCCCATACAGAAGGATCTTGGAATCGACAATCATGGGTATTCACACAGTCCATGCGCAGTGAATTTTGAATTTCAGGACAAGGGAGATTATCTCGAAAACTGCATTTGCGAAGTGATAAATGAGTATCATCGAAGGAAATGGAATGAAATTTATGATCAGTTTGTACAATCTTAACCTCTATCGCAGAGATAAAAGTGGAGATATTGTGATCGATGGCATGCTTGATAGAATATGAAACGTAAACATTCTATGGACGATGTATGAAGGTGATTGAAAGATAAATTATGCACATAGTTCAATGGTGTGGTAGTTCAATGTGAAGGAAGATCAGTGATAGTTGAAAAGAAATAATAAGAAAACCATTGGTTGCGTTGCTTGCCAAAGGTTCAGAGTTTGAAAAACTTTCAAGTCTTCACCATATGAGGAATAAGAGTTAGAGTTGATTCTCTCTATCTGATCTTACTTCGCTTGTTTGATCACTTCCATGTCAAGGATTTCATCAAAAGAAAGGATGTCCGTAGCAGTATCTAAGTTAATGATTTTGTAGCTGCAAAACCTCTTGGTCGAATTTGCAGAGTATCAAGTAACAATACCACACTTGGATTTTTTTTTTGAAAGAAAGATAAAGAGTAATTCGTTATTGTAAGGGAATTATTATCCTTCCCATGTATCCATTTATCCATTTACCTTCATCCATATAGGTCAAGTCTAAAAAAATCCAAAGACGTTCAAACTCCTCATCACTATATTTTTTCACAATAATGAGGGTGAGCATCAGTTGCATGCTGCCATGGTTTCCCTCATTTGGTTGCACTTAGAATATCAAAGGAAACAAAACCTTTCATCTCCCAACAGTTACCAAAACTATTTTCTTTCCTTAAGGAAAGACTAAAAACTTCACTTGTCATACTGCAACCTTTAAAAGCTTAGAAAAGTTGTCGAAACCATCATCTTGCACCGGAGGTATATTTGTGGGTATTGCAAGATTTCACTTTTGCATGTTTCTCTCCATACTCAGTCGTCCTTGAGCCTAATAGGAATCGATTGCAGGTAAGGCTATAGTCCAGGTCCATTCATTAGGGTGAAGGCAGAGTCCTTCCATTGAAGGTACGTTCTGTTTTCCTACATGCTTTTCATTTTCTCCTGTATATTTTTCCTACTAATGTTTTCATGTATGCAGGTTACTGTAGTAAAATATGAGCAAGGAGTCTTCTACGATGTCCCATTTTCACCTGGGTGTTTCCTAAGCTATTGAGAATTGTGTAGGGTCTCAGAAACATCCATTTCTCAAGGGTTAAACCAATTGCATTCTATTATACTAATGACTGTCAATTCCATCTTAATAAAATCTATTTGGGTGTATCCAAATATTTTCTCCACCTTATTTTTCATCCTTATATGTTGTTTTTCTATTCTTTTTTTTTATGTTTTGCAAAACTGTATATTATGTACATAAGGACTATAAATTATATTTTTTTTTTTATTTGTGCGGTAATTGTTAACCCAAAAATCCCCCACATAGCTCTCAATGGCCTACACCACCCAAGGACACCATCTCACAACACTCATATCACTCCATTAGACCCCCACACCTCCAAAATAGCCTAAGGATGAAGAAGAAGGGATAAAAACCCTAAAAAGGAGCCCAAAATAGCCCCCTAGGAGCTAAAGCCCTCAAAAAAGGGCTAAAGTTAGGGTGGAAGGGGCTAAAGGCCCAAAAAAGGGGCTAAAACCTTGACCAAGGGCTTAAAACCCTAAAACCCCTTGGAAAAGCTATAAAAGGAGGGTGGGGGGTCACTCTCAAAACACTTCTCCCATTTCCTATTGTTATGTTGCCCATGGATGCTTTGAGACCTTTGCCTCTCAAACCACCCACACTCCCTCTCCCCCATCTCCATTTCCATTAGATCCATTGCTCCCCAACCAAGAGAGAGGCTTCCACAAACTAGGGCATGGTGGCCCATTCCCACTAGAGAAGGTATACTTGTGCTTTCATGTTTTGCTTCTTAGTTATTTAGTTTGCTTTGATTTCTAACCATTGTTTTTATTTGCAGGTTTTTATTAACATTGTTTGCAGGTTTTTCCATTGTAGCTTAGGTTTATTTTGCAGGTTTTGGAGGCGGAACCCTAACCCATTGTGTGCAGAGGGGTTCAACAGTGCTCCATTTGCTTCTTCTTGCTTGCTTAGATTAGCTTAGTGTTAGTTTACTATTCTGTCATTTACATTTCCGTTTTGTTTTTTGCATTTACCATTAGCAGGAACCTACCCTTCTGCCCTATAGGCAGAAGGGAGCCAATCCTTCCCCTGTAGTAGAAAGAAATCCTTGCTACAGTAACAACTTGTGCAAATTTTGACTTTTAACATTTAGTTGTCATACTTTCTAACGCTGCAATTCTCGAACGTAAGTAGTTGTCCAGTTCACTTTTTGTAACAAACTTAAATAATAACAACAAACTATATATATATATATATATATATATATATATATATTAATTATTAATATTAATATATATTGATATTAATAATTAATAATTAATAATTAATAAATGGTTATTAGTAAACTACCTTTCATGGATGGTATCCAAAGTGCCATTACAATTAATATATATATGGCACTCGCTTTGTAATCTTTTATGATCATTCATCTTTAATATTATTTTATATTTCCAATATGGAATCATTTTCCATTGGTTTATTATTCAACTCAGTAATTATTGAGAATATCTGGATATGGATATTACATTGGTATCAGAGCCAACCCTTCCTAGGGCTTCTGTTGATCTCCGGCTTGTGGCCAAAATGTTTAGGTTTCTTGAATTTAGGTCTTTGACCTCATAGTGGCTTTTAGCCATCCATATTCAGAGTTTCTCTAGTAAAAGTTGGTTTTTGACCAAAATTTGGCCTTTGGCCATTTGAATTTCATTGAAGAAGTATTAATTCCACTCCAAATATGAAGCAAGAACGAGACAGAAAAGTGAAGAATAAAAAAAAATAAAAAAAATAAAAAGAATTATGAAGAAGAAAAAAAAGAAGAAAAAAAGAAAAAGAATTATCAACAAAGAAATAAAAGGGGAAATGTTAAAAAACATAAGTTAAAAAGAAAAGTTAAAAAACATGTTCAAGGTTTCCTTGAATTTAGGTCTTTGACCTCACAATGGATTTTAACCATCCATATTCAGAGTTTCTCTGTTAACAATTGGTAACAAAAACAAAGAAAAAGAATTATCAACAAAAGAGGGAAAAATAAAGAAGAAAACAAATTTTCAACAAAGAAATAAAAGAGGAAAAGTTAAAAAACAAAGTGAAATAGCCCATGGTTTTACTAACAATATTTAAATTATAAACTAGTTTTATAAAATATGCTTTGAGGACAAAGCATCATGAGCCGGAAGGAAATGTAACAAACTTAAATAATAACAACAAACTATATATATATATTAATTATTAATATTAATATATATTGATATTAATAATTAATAATTAATAAATGGTTATTAGTAAACTATTCTAAAATGACGCATCCTTTCATGGATGGTATACAACTGCCTTTACAATTAATATATATATGGCACTCGCTTTGTAATCTTTTATCATCATTCATCTTTAATATTATTTTATATTTCCAATATGGAATTATTTTCCATTGGTTGATTATTTTACATTAACGGCTAATATTTTTTACGTGGCCAAAACACTATAGATGGGCATGACCTGGGATGCATTACCCTCTAACCAGCTTTATATATATTTTTTCTAAGTGTTGAGTTGCATACACGACTATCTGCATTGCAACTCGTGTACCATACACGAGTATTTGCATTGCAACCCGCGTACACTTGCGTACGTGGGTTTCCTTCGAGCAACTCGTGTGTCATATGCGGGTTGCCTATATTAATAGTCACGTACACCTTGTTTCGACTTTAAAAAATATAAAACGAGATTAGTTGGGTCCTAATCAACTATCCCAACTATCTAAACCATCCCAACCTTCGAAACTACTCTATTTCCCAAAGTATAAATTGAGGCCTTTGGGTGGGGACTAAGGAATCAATTTCGGAGAAAAAAGTTATGCTGGTGGTATATCTTCAGAATCTTGGAGTAGCAAAACTCAGATTCCTTTGGTTGCAGAGGAGTCCTTGTCTCAGAATCTGGGTTGTACTCTTATCTCATTCATCGATTGTTAATAAAGATAATTCTTCTTCCAATCTTGTGTTGAGTCTATTTCATGTATTTTGGTTAATGAATATATTTGTGTATATGTTTCATATACTGTTCATCTAACCTATGATATATATATGCATGAGATATTACTTGAAGGATTTTCTCTTTGTAGGTGAAGAGGTGCATCCCTGAAATCTTTAGAGAGAAGAGGAGCGGGAGAAGATCAAGCTTGGATCAACCGTCGGTAATCTGGTAAGTCAAGACTTTCTTCCTATTCCCTTTCCATTTTCTGGTAAAGCTGATTGTATGCAACTTAGTAGTAAGTTGGTAACCCCAAACCCTAGGTTACAAGGGTGCTTTATCCTGAACAACACCAGCTATCCTAAATCATAGGGATGAGGCTCCATGAAGTATAGCTTCAAGAAGCCTCTCGAACCTTCATTTTTTTGCCTTCATAAGTAGAGAACCACACTTTTTGTGAGGAAGACATGCAATGCTTAGGAGGCACCACACCTTGCAAACAGGAAGCAAGCGATGGCACCTATTTTTTCAAATAGGGAAAAAGTGTTACTGAGATGAGCACCGCTACTTGCACACGGGGAAGGTGCGGTGGTGGCAAAAACTAATAAATGTTCATCCTTGATCATTTCCAACTTTAAACTTTGAGGAATTTAAGACAAATATTGAGATAATTATCTCGCAAGATGGTGTTGACGAGAATTATGTGTAACAGAATGCCCCCCAAAACTTGAGGCTAGATGGAAAGGATAGGAAAAGGCTTTGTAGGAACAAGTTATCACTTCGAGACGATAGTCCAAAGATTAGAAATATTCAACACCCAAGGTCATCCTATAGTACATTTACACTTTGATACATATCCATATGACTCACAACATGGTTTCCGACTAATACAATGCAGATCCATGTGATATATAAACATTCATGGCTACTAAGATAAAACGTATATCCATGCGAAGAAAACTTGAATTTGGACATATATACCATACATACAATGTATATCTATGTCATACAAATGTAAATATGAGCACAACCACGAACATACAAATGTGGATCCATGTTATGACTCATACAAATACTCCATCTCAACATGGAGAAGGCAATGAACGCTTAACAGACACCCAGGGTCTTTGTCTTATCTTCAAAAAAGTATGATTCTATCCATGTGAATAAATATCTTGAATTCAAACATGGTAGAAACCAATTTATTATCGATTAATGATGAAAACCTTTAACAAGTACGAGGGAGATCACCAATAATGTCGATCATTCCCAAGGTACCCCAGTACATTCTTCCAAATGCGAATAGACAAAAGATGTGTTGAATTCGATGGGAATAGTATCTTCGAAAGAGGGCCATGATGAATCTCACATCAACAACATGAAACTCGGAAAAAAATTATGGAATTTGATTATGAAGTAACCATAGGACAGACCCAAAGGTAACTGACACAAAGCAAGGGTAGTTTTGACTACATAGGGTAACTCTCAACACAACTTTCCTTTGAACACTGGGTGACACAATCGAAGACTTGGAAGCATTGACTTGATGAGGCAGATACTAGGACATAATACGACATTGAATGATGCATTCTTTGAAAATACTCAAAGGAGTTACATGACTCATGAAAATGGATCAACTCGGAGACAAGCTGAATACCCAACTGTTTGAATGAAATGCAGACATGTGCCATGTTCAAAGGTGACTAGAAAAGACTGTCATTATTACAAATGAAACATAGTTCCCTTCCCTTAATTTCCCCATCATGATTGGTGAGTGCCTCTTTATGTCTTAACGAGTTCAAAGAGAGTAATAAACACTCGTTACAGCTTAGCATGATATAAGTCCATTCTCATATTTTTTTCTAAACCTGAGAAAGGAGGGGTTCATTCCCATAAAAAGGGTCTCTCAGTGTTTATTTTAACAAGTCCATTGAAAGAAAACTCGACGTCGTTCATGTTTAGAGAGTCTGGAAGAGACTAAAGAATACTCCAAAAGGTAATTTTTCATAAAATCTAGTCTCTGAGGCCCGTAAAAGTATAAAATAATACATTGGTGAACTCTTCTAGTCAACGACTAGAGTGTATCTTTTTCGTGAATAGTCAACCCGAACCAAAAAATGGGTAAAATACCGTCGAAAGTATGACCTTTCAAGTACGTTTACGAGTATGAAAGTGACAAGTTCACTCGAAAATCTTTTCACATTTCAAGAGTCAGAAAAGAGCTTAAAGAGGACTCCATTGGGGTTTCTTTTTCGTAAAAAGGTTTAATGAGTCTGAAAAAGGTAATGAAAGTTTACTCAAAAAATTAGTTCTAGGGTTTAACGAGCATGACTAACATTTTAAAAATGTTCTTGGAACCTTTTTCATGTTTCAAATCTAGAGAAAGAAAAAGTGATAAAGTAATATCAAACCACTTTTCATGTTTTAACGAGAGCATGAAAAAGGAAAAGTAAGCTCGAAGGATCTACTTCATTTTTTAGAGAGCTGGAAATGGGAAAAATAACTATGCTCAATGACATATTACTATTTTTAACGAGATATAAGATTGGTTGGAAGAATGCTCAGGGTATCTGCTTTATTTTTTAACGATCTTGGAACAGAGAATGAATTGTGATCAATACATTGTTTCATGGTTTAGTGGGATTGAAACTAAAAGAAAGTATGCTCAACACGAGTATTTTAGGCAGTACTTTCCCAACATGATGTCCAGAGATCGATACTTTACCCTAGTAAAAACTATCCAGTGGCTCAAATTCAACATAAATAGGTTGAATACATGCCCCCCAAGCTTCGTTTCAACTGCCTACTCTTTTTTCTTCAGCAAAATAAAAACTATGGGCTACTACTAAGGAAAGGTTCACCATATACCAAGGAAGAAAAGAGGATCTAATGGTAGATGAAATGAAGGTTCAAGTCCTAAAAATGATGGAAGACTCGCTTCAAATGGATTACCTATTTCATTTTTACACAAGCTTGAAACAAAAAAGAACTATGCTTGTGGGATGGTTTCGTTTTTATGCAAGCTTGAAACCAAAGGTAAACTTCGCTTGAGAAATCCTATTTAATTTTTTAACAAGCTTGACATAGAAATGGGACTATTCTCATGAATGGTTTCATTTTTACACAAGATTGAAACCAAAAGGTAAACTATGCTTGGGATTGGTTTAATTTTTTTAATGAACTTGAAACTAGAAATAAACTCTCCTCAAGGCTAGTTTAATTTCTTAATGAGCTTAAAACTAGAAATAAACAATGCTCAGGGCCACTTGTTTCATTTTTTAATGAGCTTGAGACAAAATGGGAACTATGTTCACTTCATTTCTTAGCCAAAATGATGTCCAGAGGTTGGTAGTGTAACACCTCGGTTTTGACCCCATGGTATTATATTGTAAATTATGTATATATTGTATTTGAATCATGGCAAGGAGCTCAAGGCCAAGGCCCTACCATTGATTGGTGTTGTGTGTATCAGTGATCAGGGTTGATACCAATGGTTATGGTGCTAAGTCAAGCACACCACATTTTTATATCTCATGTAAATATGCAATTAATAAAAATACCACAGCTAGCTATGTACTACAACGTGAAAGAGATGGGGGCATGATTTCATAAGGAATAGGGAGGGGAGTTAGTCAAACTCCTGAGCCAATAGGGTGAGACCAGATGTCAATGGGGGAACCCATAAACCCTCAGCTACCTTTTTGTCCTCTATCCTCAATCATCCATTTCTTCTAGAAGTTGGTTGAGGCAGTTAATTCCTTCGGCAGAGCAAGGCATGACAGTCTGATTTCGTGACTAAGGAATCCTGCAAGTCTGTAGTCTAGGAAGACTCATTCTTGCTTCTGAAGAAATTAATCGCGGAGATGCATGCCCAGTATGTCTTTCCTCTATCGCAAGGAGTTTTTTTGGTCATTCTTCCAGTCGATGTTTCGTCATTCATGATTGTTCATTCTGCAGACGCGCATTGTTTGGGGTTCACTATCTCGAGCCGCGAAAGAGTTGTTCCAATTTGTTTCTGCAAGTATTTTCCTTTACCAAACCTTGGTTGTTGTGTTACAATGTTATATGAAACTACAAAGTGGTATGAGACCCTGTTTCTCTATGTTACAGAGTAAAGAATGTGTCGTTGTGTCTCCCTGTGGTTTGTTGTTATGTTTACCCTGGTTTGGGTATGAACTATATGCAAGACTTAAGAGTGGAAGAGATGAGGAATGGGCTTGATAAACCTAGTGCAGAGAGGAACCTCATGAAAAGATAAGAGTGGCTGGTGAATCTTCTATGTACACCCTGAAGAGCACTAAAAGGGAAGGCATATCCCGAGGGACTGTGGAGCAGAGAAGGGGATACTTCCTTGTGTTGGGTCTGTAAGTATTGTGGATTCCAGGATAGATAGATATTTTGGAGGTGTCTTTATATCTTGAATGATCCACTAGATTAGTCATTATACCTTTCCACTACCTTAGAATCCTGATAAACCCAAAGGATATTGGCTTGGCTGTCAGCCTGATAAACCCAATTGTATATTGGCTTGGCTGGGAAGCCTGATAAACCCAATTGGATCTTGGCTTGGCTGAGCAGCCTAATAAACCCAACTGGTAGTTGGCTTGGCTGTGTCTTGTTGTGCATTTGTCCATGTGTGTAATCCTTGGATGGACATCCTAATAAACCCAACTGTTTGCTATCTTGACTGAGTAAGCATGATAAAACCAGCAGTGAGATGGCTTGGATGTGTAGCCTGATAAACCTAAATGTTGGCGTGGATGGTCCTTAATGTGAATGTTGGTTTGAGTGTGTGTAGTCTGATAAACCCAACTGTTTGTTGGATTGGCCAAGTAGCCTGATAAACCCAGCAGTGTTTTGGATTGTTTTTCTGCAGCATGAGAACCCCAATTATGTATTGCTTTGGCTGGACAATTGGATAAACCCAACCGTAAGTTGGCTTGATTATGTGTTACGATTTGGTTGTGTGAGTCTGTTATTACTTAGTTCCTTATGGGAATCATGTACAGCTCGGGGGTGGTAGTGGTGTTGAGAGATTAATGAACACATTGGCCTATGGTTGGGTGGAATGTTGCAGCAACATAGCTAGTTGAGGGACAACTCATCTTCAAGATAAGTATTCTCTGTTATGTTATTTCTGCAATGTATTTGCTTATGAATATATTGATTATGTTGAACACTTATGAATGTGTTAAAGTAGAGTTTACTATTGAATGAATGTTCCTAGATTTGCATCTATATATGCCTTGTATGTTTCAATGAATTTTTTTTTAATTCCTTGGAGGCTAAAGGCCTAGTTACAGAGTCAGAAGGCATATGACTTAAGTGTTTCCGCACCCCGAAATCCACCTGTAGGAGGTGGAAAGAGAATTTGAAAACAAGGCAGAATGTTGGATTTCCAATTCCCAAGATCCACCTACATAAGGCGAAAGTGGAAAAAAGGAGGTAAAAGTCCTAAGGAAAAGTTGGATTTTTTATTCCTGAAGTCCGAAGTCCGAGGTCGGAAGTTGGAAGCCAGATGTCGAGGAACCAAAAGTTAAATCCGTTGTTTCATGGATTTCTGCATTTCGAGGTTGAAAGCCGAAATTCGGAAAGGCGGAATGTGGAAGGCAGAATGTGGCTGAACGTTTCTATCGAAATGCTAAGTTTCTGATTTCCGAGTTCCGCAAGCAGAAAAGTGGTTAAACGTTTCCATCGATTGCTATGTTTTTTATTCCCGAGTTCCACAGCGGAAGGCAGAAAGGCAAAAAGTGGAAAGTGGTTAAGTAATTCCGTCAATTTGGTGGTTTTCCAATTCCCAAGTTCTGCAAGAGGAAGGTGGAAGGCCGGAAGGTGGAAAGTGGATAAAGTAATCACGTCACACATTATGTTTCTGATTCCTGAGTTTTGCAAGCAGAAGGCAGAAGGGTGGAAGGAAGAAGGCGTAGTGCGGAAAGGACAGGTTCAGTGTGGAAAAGGTATCTCTGGTCACATAATGGATCTATCAAGGGCAGAACGACTGTTACAGTGGTTTCTAAACATGTGAATGGAAGTTAAAGGATATTACATGACCTATGACTGTGTTAGAGAAAAGGAAATAAGAATTTTTATATTCTTCTGCATATCAGTCACGCGTATGGGAACCGAGTTCATGGACATCATGGGATATCAGAGTAGCAAGTATGCTACATTGTGGTATCAGAGCTATGTGAGTCATGGCCTATGAGCTATGTGAGCTATGGGTACATGACATTATGGTATCAGAGCAAGCAGTTGAGGTTGTGTTTATCCTCCAAGGTGGGAGGGGATCACATGATATTGTGGTATCATAGCTAATGGTTACAACATTAGTCCTGGATGGTCCAAGCTAAATTGTTGCAAAGAGAAAGCCACAATAAGATAGAGTGCTAAACTGCTAAATCTAACTAACCCAGCTAATGTTTCAGGCAGTGCTCATTAAAAGAGCGTACTTCAAATTTATGGTGAACCCAATTACATAAAGATTTAGCGCCCAGCCCCGGCTATTAATTCACTTTCTATTTCATCAATGAAATGAACTAACAACTGTTGGATCTGGATCAATGGTGGACCTCAAATAATTATAGCGCTTTTCATGAAAATTTGGCGCACATCAAAATTTTCCTTGTTCGCGCTAGTTCTCCTAGTGAAATCACTGTCAGCCATTGATCTGCTTAAGGATAAACTTCGTCTATTGATCTTAAATATCCTTTGTGGAGATTAGTTTTCAATTTCGCAACTCAACGCCCTTTTTATCCTCCTCATTCTTTTAATTGCGAAATTCACCTTGGTTGTAGATATGTTCCTACCACAATCTCGATCGTCCACACCTGCAGTGAGCAGTTGGTGAGTGATTTTTGAATTCTGAGATTATCATGAAGCTAACAATGGTGTTTATTAACACATTTTTGCAAAGTCATAGTAGAGTTTGGAAGTGGTTTTTTAGTTCAACCATGAGAACCTACAGCATGAATGATGCACATGACCCCTATGGGCCCGAGGCATGGTATGGGGGAAAACATTTGAGTTGGAAATGTTGAAACATAGTCCAATGGAAGAAGATTTCAAGAGACTCCATTGGATATTGCAGCTACCATGAGAATCCTAAGGGTGGAGATGCAAAGTTACAGAGAATATAATAAGAGAATGATTAAATATCAGGAAGAGCATAATCAGCTAAATGCAGCCATGCTGTAGAGTTTGACATATATCCAAAGGTAGATGAACTCTGGGCATCGAACAGTAAATCCAGAAGGAAGTAGGAGTAGTACCAGAAGAATAAAGAGGTCTTCTAGTGGATCATCTGACTCTGAAGGATCCACTAGGGATTCAATTTTTTCATCTCATGGGAATAAGAGGAAGAGGCGTTACCAAAATCGTTCATGTGATGAGTTTAAGAAGAAAAGGCCTCCTACCTTTAATGGTGAGGTAAAGACTAGTCAAGAAGCTGAAGCTTGGCTTCTTGGGATGATAAAGTATTTTCAATTCCAAGACTACTTAGGAAATATGAAGGCAAGGGTATCCATCTTCAATCTGAATGGCAGAGCATCCATATGGTAGAAGCCCCTCAAGCAAGTGAAGAAGATCAATGATAGAAGGATTGTGTGGAAACAGTTCAAGAAGTATTTAAAGAATAAGTACCTCTCTGACAGGTACTATGATGATAAGATCAAAGAATTCCATGAGCTAAGATTGGGACAGCTGACCATGGAAGAATATGCAAACAAGTTCTTGGAACTATTGAGGTATGTTATGTACATTAGAGATGACAAAGTAAAGATTCAACGTTTTCTGAGTGGATTACCTCAGTCTTACAAAGACAGGATTGAGTTTGATGAACCTAGAACTCTAGAAGAGGCTATCAAGAAGGCTAAGTATTGCTATGATCAGAACAATGGAAAACATGATTACCATAAAGTGTGGAAGGACAAGAATAATGAGAAGTTTGACCAAAGGAAGAAAGGTTTCAAACCTTCTCACTTCTGAAATCAGCAAAGGAAACCATCACAAGCCGTGACTAAGCCAGCTAGAGTGATGGGAGAAAAGCCAAGATATCCCAAGGATCCAAGAGAACCACTCCAATGTTGGAAATGTGGAGGACCCCATGTGCGTAGGAACTATCCGCTTGAGAATGGATATGTAAGGAAAGCTCACAAAATTCAAGAAGAAGAAATGGTGGGTCAAGTAGTAAGGATCGTCCCTAGAATTTATGTAGTGCTAGAGGACCACCAAGCAGATCATCAATCAACTGTGGTTGAATTTGAAGGTAAGATTGTTGAGCAATCTATTTCTATTTTGATTGACCCTAGATATACTCACATTCATATTACTCCTAGAATTGTTGAGATGTGTACTTTTAAGAAATTAAAGCATACCAAGTCATGGTTAGTTCATCTAGTCACCAAAACCAAGAGAAAAGTTACTGAAGCGGTAGAAATATGTCCATTAGAGATGGATGGGCTATTCACTTATGCATATATGAATGTTTTCCCACTTGGTTCCTATGATATTCTCATTGGAATGGACTGGTTAGAAGTGCATAGAGTTAAGCTTGACTATTACAACAAGACTTTTTAATGCATGGATGAAGAAGGAAACCCAAGGGTTGTAAGAGGCATTCCAAAGGTGATTTCTGTTAGTCATATTTCAGCAATGCAGCTGAAGAAGTTCTATAGGAAAGGTTTCCAGTTGTATGCAACCCAGGTTTTGGAGGCAGCATGGAATGAAAATCCTAGGTTGGAGGACTTTCATGTATTGCAAGAATTTAGGGATGTTTTTCCTGATGAGATTCCAGGACTTTCTCCAAAGAGGGACATTGATTTTACAATTGACCTTGTTCCTAGAGTAGCACTAGTGTCCAAGACACCCTATAGGATGAGCACATCAAAATTGCTAGAGCTAAAGATGTAGTTGTAGGAGCTGCTAGGGAAGAAGTATATCAGGGCAAGTGTGTCCCCTTGGGGAGCACCAGTTCTATTTGTGAAAAATAAAGATGGTACACTCATGTTATGTATTGATTACATACAATTGAACAAAGCCACTGTGAATATTAAAAAACCCTTTACCTCGAATTGATGACCTCTTTGATCAAATGAGAGGAGAAAATGTATTTTCAAAGATTGTCTTGAGGTCGGTTACCATTAGGTAAGAATCAAAGATGAAGATATTCATAAGACAAACTTCATAACAAGGTATGGACACTATGAGTTGTGGTGGTACCATTTGTTCTCACAAATGCACCAGCTACATTTATCTGTCTTATGAATAATTTTTTTAGCAGGTATCTGGACAAGTTTATTCTTGTTTTCCTTGATGTCATTCTTCTTTATTCTAAGAATGTGGAAGAGCATGTAGAACATTTGAGACCGACATTGAAATTGATAAGGGAGCATAAGTTGTATGCAAAGTTGAGCAAATGTGACTTATATAAAGATAGAATTCATTATTTTGGTCACATTATCTCAGAGGAAGGGATATCTGTGGACCCTGAAAAGATTGAGGCCATTATGAATTGGCCAACCCCAATAAATGTTACAAATGTGAGTTGTTTTATGGGACTTGTAGGATACTACAGAAGGTTCATTGAAGGATTCTCCAAGGTTGCACATTCAATCACTTCTTTTCATAAGAAGGGGATAAAGTTTGAGTGGACACCAAGATGTGAAGAAAGCTTCTAGTAGTTGAAGAATCTTCTTACAAGTGCACCAATTCTGAAATTTGCAAACCCAGAAAAATATTTTGTGGTGTGTACTGATGCATGTAATCAAGGACTTGGAGGAGTTCTTATGCAAGACAACCACATGGTATGCTATGAGTCCAAAAATTTAAAGTATCATGAGAAAAACTATGCTACTCATGATTTAGAACTTGCAGCCATAGTACATTCTCTCAAGATGCAGAGACATTAATTAATGGGAAGAAGATTTGAGCTAAGGACAAACCATTGTGATCTGAAATACTTGTTTGATCAGCCAAATCTAAATGCTAGGCAAGCTAGTTGGTTGGAGTTTCTATGTGATTTTGATTTTGAATTTAAACACATAAAACAAAAAGAGAATAAAATGGTTGATGCACTCAGCAGGAAGGTGCATGAAATGCATGTGGCATCTCTTAGTACTTATAAGAAAAGAATTTATATTCCAAATGTAGCAGATTTGAGGAGAATTGTTATGGATTAAATCCATCAAACTCCATATTTTGGTCACCCAGGATATCCGAAAATAATTGCTATAGCTAGAAAGCAGTATTTTTGGCTAGGAATGAAAAAGGACATTGCTAAGTATATTTCAAAGTGCATGAAATGTTAGCAGGTGAAGGTTGAGCATCAACACCCAGCAGGTTTGTTGCAACCTTTTCCAGTTCCAAAATGGAAATGGGAAGTTATTTCCATGGATTTTATTATAGGATTGCCAATGACTTGGAGACAACATGATTCCATCATGGTTGTGGTGGACAAGTTGACAAAGGCATCAAATTTTATACCAGTCAAGTCCACATATAAAGCTGATGCCATTGCAAAAATATTCATGAACGAGATTTTTAGATTTCCTAAGGCAATCATTTCTGACAGGGATACCAAGTTCACTTCCAAGTTTTGGAAATGTCTGTTTGCATTTTTGGGTATAAAGTTCTATTCATCACTAGTTACCATCCTCATGCTGATGGACAGACACAGAGAGTGAACCAGGTGCTTGAAGACATGCTTCACATGTATGTAATGGACAAACCAACCAAGTGGGAGGATTATTTACCCTTGGTAGAGTTTTCCTATAATAATGGATAACAAGCATCATTGGGGATGAGTCCATATGAAGCTTTGTATGGAAGAAGGTGTAGGACACCAATGACTTGGGATAATACAATTAACATGATTGTAATTGGTCCAAAATTTCTCAAGGAAATGGAGCAAGAGGTTGAAAACATCAGGTAGAACCTGAAAGCATCCCAATACAAATAGAAAATCTATGTAAATAAGCATAGAGTGCACATAGATTTCAGTGCTGGAGATTATTTTTATCTTACAGTGAGGGAAAGAAAGAATTCCTTGAATCTTGAAATTTGTGACAAGTTATTACCTAGATACTGTGGGCCATTTGAAGTGCTTGAAAGAATAGGTCTAATTGCATATAGACTTGCATTGCCTGCTAGCACTAGAGCTCATAATGCTTTCCATGTTTCCTTGCTTAAGAAATATGTACATGATCCTAACCATGTGATAAATTGGGATGTGATTCAGGTGGAACCTGAGGGAGAGTTCTAAACCGAGCCATTGCACATCCTCGACCGGAAGGTCATAGTGCTCCAAAATCGATCCATTGGATAGGTAAAGGTGCAGTGGAATCACTACAGTCCTGAATTGGCTACATGGGAGCTGTAGGATGTCATGTAATTGGCATATCCATTTTTGTTCAATTTTGTAAAGCACTGAGGACGGTGCTAATGTAAGGTGGAGGGGAATGTAACACCCCAATTTTGACCCCATGGTATTAAATTGTACATGATGTATATGTTAGGATTATTAATCCTCCCTTGACCAAATTCTCTATTAGATTAATTTAGCCTAACTTAGGAGTTTTAATTAATTAATTAAGTCCACTGGTACCATTGGGTCCACATGGCCTAATGGGGCCACATGCACCAGTTACTAGAATGTGGGGAACACTGCTAGAGGCTAACTCACACTGACTGTACTTGCAGGCATCACTTTAGGCACCTCCTAGACCAATACCTACATTTTAGGAGCCACCGAGAGTCCTGAAACCAACCTCCTTCAGTCAACTAGAGTTGGAACTGGTTAAGCTTAGTTAATTTATAGTTACATTCAGTTAGATCACAATCAGTTCAGTTAGCACTAGTTATGCATGGTTGCATGTGTATTAGGTGCCTTTTCTCACCTACCACTTCAGTTAGACTTAGTTAATAGTTTATTATTGATTGTGTGAGTTGTTTAGACATCTGGAGTTAACCATTTGGACTCTAATATTGATTGAGACATCTTGAGTTAGCTAGTCAGTCAGGTATAGTCACATCCAGTTGGTAGATTCGAATTATATTCTAATGGATTTGAATTCTTCCTTATGTAAACTATTGTAACACTGGATTGAATTAATGACAATGATACTATAATTACCTTAGCTATACTCATATGTTTCCTATGTGGTTTGTTTTTTTCAATGTGTATCTTCATTCTCCTTTTACCGCATCAATAATATTTGACTCATTGCTTGAAGATCTAAATGGCACATCAATTTTAACATTGTATTAGAAACATCTCAAGAAAGCTTCATGTTTGTTTCTCTCCATTGAACACCAGAAGTAGTTGGGTTTCCACAAAAGTCCTGCAAAGAGAGCCTCGCTTCCTATGCATTTATTCAGAGTGGCGGTGTGGGTGTGACGAACCCTGAGAAATTGTTCATGTCAAGAGGAAAGGAATGATTCTAACATAGTTCAAATGTTTTAGTGTTTTACAGTGAAAATCCACAGGTGCTACGTAGATTGTGTGAATATTTGTGTTTTTCCAGCAGGAGAATTATGGATTATCTACCTTCTAATCCTCGAATCCTTATGCCCTTCAATTATCTTGATTGGAGAGAAGATATGCAGCTAGTATTGCTCAAGTTTGGATACTACAAGATAATACTTGGAAGGGAGCTTAAACCCCATCATCCAGTTGAGAATAACAAGTTTCTAAGCCGCATAGATGTAGCTTTTGGTTATCTATGCACTCGTATATCTAGAGATATCCTCTTCCACCTTGAAGGTTTGAGGACACCTAGAGAAGCTTGGGAGAATCTTGAAGACTTGTTTGGAAAACAAGATGAGCTTTGGGGACACCTTCTGGAGAATGCCCTGGTAGCCTTACATCATAGAAATTTCAAAATAGTAGAGCAATTATTTACTAAATTCAAGTCTCTTGCACTCCAATGCAGACAATGCAGAATAGAAATAAAGGATGAGAAAAATGTGGTTTCCATTCTCAGCAAACTCAGCCTAGAGTATTCTATATTTGTCTCAATCTTCCATTCTAAAAGGGATTCCTTTCCAGATAGGAAAATTCCTTCACTTGATTCCTTTTCTGAGTCCTTAATCAAGGAGCAAGAGAAGTTGATCCAAATGGGAGTCATCAAGACCTCCAAAGATCAAGCTCTCCTAGTGACAGACTCTTCCAAAGTGCAAGCTAAAGGGAAATCAAAGCAAAAGGAGCCTAAGGCAGCTAATTCGAAGTCTAAATAGAATCATAAGACTTCAGAAGCAGCCTTCGGCTCTAAGAAAAATAAGTTTGACAAGAAGATATGTCCCTATTGTGATAAGGGTTTCCATATTGAATATCATTGTATGAAGAAGAAAATTGATCAACTATTAACTCTCCTCAAGAAGCATAACATTGCTCTCCCACAAGGAGCAAAGAATTATGATGAAGAACCACAGACAGAAGAAGATGAAAGGTGCCATGCTTTGAAAGCTATCCTTACAAGGTATACAACATACATAATTTATTCTAGAGCATCCAACCACATGGTTTCCTCCAAAGAATCCTTCTCAGCCCTCACACTGTCAAAGGGGCCTAATATTCACATGGGAGATGATTCCCAGATTTCCAGCAGAAGGAAGGGACTCAGTTAGAGTGAAGCATGGTGAGTTCAAGAATGTCCTATATGTTCCCTCCCTTGCAACTAAATTGTTGTTTGTTTATCATATGACTCATACAGGCTCTCTCAAGAGAGTTACATTAGTTTCAGAAACAGTTTAGATTACAGAAAAAGTCACTGGACAGCTCATAGCGAAAGGTATTGCAAATCACTCTACTAAAGCTTATGAGCTCTCACATTTCTTAACTGTCTCTCCTCCTACAACTTTATTGTCTCATTCTAACAACACTAGCAATATTTGGCATGAGAGATTTGGCCATCTCAATTTCAAATATCTCCAACAACTCCACAATGATAAAATGGTTGAAGGTTTGCCTTCCATCCAAACCTCCAATGGAGTATGTGTTGGTTGCTTAGTAGGTAAGAATACATAGAAGAGGTATGATGTTGGGAAGGCACATAGAGTTTCCTATATATTTGATTTGATACATAGTGATGTAGCTAGACCTATGCCCACAAACTCCATTAATGGTTGCAGGTAATTCCTCACCTTTATTGATGATTGTTTTAGGTACTGCTAGATCTACTTCATGAAACAAAAATTGGAATTTTTTTAGACATTTAAAATTTTTAAGGCTATGAATGAGAACAATTTCAGTAAGAAAATAAAGTCTATAATATCTGATAAAGGAGGAGAGTACATCAAAGGAGAATTCCATAATTTTTGTGAATCAGAGGGGATTTGAATGGAACAATCAGTTCCATACACACCACAACATAATGGTGTTGCTAAGAGGAAGAACAGATCACTGAAGGAGATGGAAATATGCCTTCTCCATGCCAAACATCTCCCTCCTTCTATTTGGGATGAAGTTGTAAAATGTGTTTCATATTTGCAGAATAGAGTGCCTCATAAATCAATGGTTGGGGCCACTCAATTCGAAGCACTGCATGGGAATAAGCCCAATGTCTCTCATCTGATAGTTTTTGGTTCCTAAGCTTGGGCCAGAATACCACTTGACAAGAGGAAGGCCTTCCAAGCCCAAAGTAGTGAATGTATTCTGCTGGGATATGAAGAAGATGCAAAAGCTTACAAATTGATGCAGCTTGCAACTAGAAGATGCTTCATTGAAAGAAGTGTTCAGTATGAAGAATATCAGTTGTATGACACACCACCATCAACAACATAGGAAGGTATAACCATTTCTCCACCCATTTTTTATGATGATGATTTGCTACAGGTTTAATATTTAGATGAAGAAGATAAAATCCATCATGATCCTGTTATTGAGACTGAATCTCATGATATTCTAGATCTGTATCCAGTATCCATTCCAAGTCAAAATCCTAAGCCCAGATGTGCTCAAACGATCCTAGATGCAGCTGGAAGTGGTGCTAGAAATCTAGAAGACAGAAGAAGAACTAGGTCCCAGTATCAGAATGAACATGTTGCACTATCTCTCACAAATTCACTCACTATAGAGTGGTGCAACAAAGTTCTAGGTATGACCTACTTGATTATGGAAAATGATCAGCTACATGGCCCAAAGAAGAAGAAACTTTATCATTCTCTACCTTTAACATCCAGAAGAAACATGCAGAGTCATTGGTTTAGAAGAACATTGAGAGGTTCACATGCACAGCTTCAGGATGCAGCTGCACAGATGGACCATGCTGCTGCATAGAGCTGCAATTTTGCAGTAGTGTTTTTCTCAAGGTTTTTTTATAAGGAGGAAGCTTCTTTCTTCTAAAGATAGCTTGCATTTTCTTATTTATGCTTATTTTGAGCGGGGGGTTCCATGAGGTTTTCCCCTGTTTCCTCATTTGTATTAAGAAACATTATGTATTTTAGATTGTATATGGGTGGCTTATGGCCTTGTTTCCAGGGCCCACAGTTTTCCAAGTTAGGATTCATGGGGGGTGTTAAGATTATTAAATCCTCCCTTGGCCAAACTGTCTATTAAATTAATTTAGCCTAACTTAGGATTTTTAATTAATTAATCAAGCCCACTCATACCATTGGGTCCACATGGCCTAATGGGGCCACATGTACAAGTTACTAGAGTGTGGGGAACACTGCTAGAGGCTAAATGACATTGACTACACTTGCATGCATCAGTTTAGGTGCCTCTTAGACCAATCCCTACATTTTAGGAGCCACTGGGAGACTCGACACCAACCTCCTTCAGTCAGCTAGAGCTGGAACTAGTTAAGCTTAGTTAATTTTTAGTTACATTCAGTTATATCACAATCAATTCAGTTAGCTCTAGTTATGCATGGATTCATGTGGATTAGACTCCTTTGCTCACCTACCACTTCAGTTAGACTTAGTTAACTATTTATTACTAATTGTGTGAGTTGTTTAGACATTTGGAGTTAACCATTTGGACTCCGATGTTGATTGAGACATCTTAAGTTAGCTATTCAGTTAGGTATAATCACATCCAGTTGGTAGATTTGAATTCTTTCCTAATGGATTTGAATTATTCCTTATGTAAACAATTGTAACACCAGATTTAATTAATGACAATGATAATATAATTACTTCAGCTATACTCATATGTTTCATATGTGGTTTGTTTTGTTCAGTGTGTATCTTCATTCTCCTTTTACTGCATCAATAATATTTGACTCATTGCTTGAAGATCTAAATGGCACAACAATTTTAACAGTATATATTGTATGTAAATCATGGAAAAGAGCTCAAGGCCAAAGCCCTGCCAATGATTGGTTTTGCGTGTATCAGTGCTCAGGGTTGAAACCGATGGTTATGGTTCTAAGTCAAGAATAACACATTTTGATATATCATGTAAATCTGCAATTATAAAAATACCACAACTAGCTATGTACTGCAACTTGCAACATGAAAGAGATGGGGGTGTGATTTCACAAGGAATATGGAGGGGAGTTAGTCAAATTCCTGAGCCAATAGGGTGAGACCATATGTCAATGGGGGAACCCATAAACCCTCATCTACCTTTTTTTCCTCTGTCCTCAATCATTCATTTCTTCCAAAAGTTGATTGAGGTGTTTAATGCCTTGGGAAGAGCAAGGCATGGCAGTCTGATTTCGTGACTCGGAAATCCTGCAAGTATACAGTATGGGAAGTCGTATTCTTGCTTCTGAAGAAAGTAATCGTAGGGATGCATGCCCAGTATGTATTTCCTCAGTCACGAGGATGTTTTTTGGTCATTCTTCCGGTCGAGGGTTCGTCATTCATGATTGTTCGTTCTGGAGACACTCATTGTTTGGGGTTCACTATCTCGAGTTGCGGAAGAGTTATTATGTTGTGTTTCTGCAAGTATTTTCCTTTTACAAACCCTGGTTGTTGTGTTATAGTGTTATCTAGAACTACAGAGTGGTATGAGACCCTTTTTCTTTGTGTTACATAGTGAAGCATGTATTGTTGTTTCTCCTTGTGGTTTGTTGTTATGTTTACCCTAGTTTGGGTATGAACTATATGCAAAACTTAGGATGAACTTGTGTTGGGTGTGTAGGTATTATGGATGCCAGGATGGATAGATCTTTTGTTGTTGTTTCTATATATTGAATGAGCCACTAGCTTAGTCATTCTATCTTTCCACTACCTTAGAAGCCTGATAAACCCAAAGGAGATTGGCTTGGCTAATATCCTGATAAAACCAATTGTATATTGGCTTGGTTGGGCAGCGTGATAAACCCAATTGGATCTTGGCTTGGTTGAGCAGCCTAATAAACCCAACTGGTAGTTGGCTTGGATGCGTCTTGTTGTTCATTTGTCCATGTGTGTAATCCTTGGATGTACAACCTGATAAACCCAACAGTATGCTGGCTTGGCCAAGTAAGCATGATAAACCCAGCAGTGAGATGGCTTGGATGTGGAGCCTGATAAACCCATCTGTTGGCTTGGCTGGTCCTTAATGTGAATTTTGGCTTGACTATGTGCAGTTTGATAAACCCAACTGTTTGTTGTCTTGGCTAAGTAGCCCGATAAACCCATTAGTGTTTTGGCTTTTTTCCCTGCAGCCTAAGAAACCCAATTGTGTATTGGCTTGGCTAGACAATCTGATAAACCCAATTGTAGGTTGGATTGACTGTGTGTTATGATCGGGCTATGTATGAGTCTGTTGTTCCCTAGTTCCTTGTGGGAATCATACCTAGCTCGGGGGTGGCAGTGGCATTGAGAGATTAATGGAAACAATGGCCTATGGTTGGGTGGAATGTTGCAACGACATAGCTAATTGCGGGACATCTCATGAAATTCTATGTTATGTTATTTATGCAATGTATTTGCTTATGAATATACTGATTATTCTGAATGCTTATGAATGTGTTAAATTAGGGTTTATTGTTGAATGAATGTTCCTACATTTGCATTTATATATGCCTTGTATGTTTCAATGCATTTTTGCTTAAGTCCTTGGAGGCTAAAGGCCTAGTTACATAGTTAGAAGGCATATGACTTAAGTGTTTCCACACCTCAAAGTCCGCTTGCGGGAGGCCAAAGGTAGGAGGTGGAAATAGAAGTTGAAAACAAGGAAGAATGTTGGATTTCTGATTCTCAGGATCCACCTGCGGAAGGCGGAAGGCAAAAGTGAAAAAATGAGTCAAAATTCTTAAGGAAAAGTTGGAATTCCGATTCCTGAAGTCTGAAGTCCGAGGTCAAAAGTCGAAAGCCGAATTTCATGGAACCGAAAGTTAAAATCGTCATTTTGTGGATTTTCTCATTCTAAGGTCAAAAGTTGGAAAGGTGGAAGGCGGAACTTTGGCTGAACGATTCCGTCGAAATGCTAAGTCTACGATTTTTGAGTTCTGCAAGCAGAAGGAAGAAAGGCAAAGGAGGAAGTTGGAAAAGGGGTTTAATGTTTTCCTCGATTGCTAAGTTTTTTATTCTTGAAAACCACAGCGGAAGGTAGAAAGGTGGAAGGCGAAAGGCACAAAGTGGTTATCTAATTATGTCAATTTGTTGTTTTTTCGATTTCCAAGTTTTGCAAGAGGAAGGAGGAAGGGAAGAAGGTGGAAGGCAAAAAGTGGATAAAATAATCCTATTGCACATTATGTTTATGATTCCTGAGTTATACAAGTGGAAGGCAAAAAGCAGAATGCGGAGTGCGGAAAGGACATTTCAGTGCGTAAAAGGTTTCTCTGGTCACAGATCTGTCAAGGGTGGAATGACTGTTACAGTGGTTTTTAATCCTATGAATGAAAGTTAAAGGATGTTACATGACTCATGATTGTGTTAGAGAAAAGGAAATAAGAATTTTTAAATTATTCCGCATATTAGTCACATGTATGAGCATTGGGTTCATGGACATCATGGGATATCAGAGTAGCGGGTACGCTACATTATGGTATCAGAGCTATGTGAGTCCTATCCTATGAGCTATGTGAGATATGGGTACGTGACATTGTGTTATCAGAGCGAGCAGTTGAGGTTTTTTTTATCCTCCAAGGTGGGAGGGGACGTGATAGGTAGGTTTCCCCCATTACATAAGAAGCTAGTATCTTAACTCTAGTATGATGTTGAGAGACTGGAGATATGCCCCCAAGGATTCCCCATGATGGGAAGAAGCTATCAGTTAACAAATGACTGAACTCTTCCATGATGGTCAGATTCAAGAGACATGGCCAAGGAAGTGGAAGGAACCACAAGAACATGAGGTACATTTAGGGAAGTTTGATTACTAGGAGTTAAATGATGATTAGGTTTAACAAAGAAAAGTTGATCAATGGTCACAATATTCCCATCATGGGGAAAATGCATCACTCAAAAGAGTGTGGATACTACATCTTTCATATCGTAAACATATTCCCGTCCAAGGAGTATATTAAGATATAAGGGACATTTGACTACCATAACATCGATGCAAACAATTTTCCCTCCTAAGGTAATAGGAAAATAAGGAAGGATCCATAAAGGTGCAGTAGGTATTCTATTAAAAACCAATATCTAGTCGGAAGCTGGCACAAGTTGAGGAGAACCTATAGCTTGCCAAGAAGTTGAGGAAATAATACTAACAAAAGCCCCTTCATCTACAATAGTGTGAAGCATGCTCCTGGCAATAACTTGCATGGATATATGGAAAGTAACACATGGATATCCATGTGTTACTCCAATCAAAGGAAATAACCTTAGTAATTGGAGAGGGTTATGTTGAAACAGACAGAATTCCCCCGTGTAGAACAATTCGAATTGACTACAAAAAAATTAGATGTTTTTATTTCACTCTCAACTGGAAGAGAGGGACAAGAAGAAGACTGTGTCAAAGTTACTACTTCATTCTTAACACTCTTGAGTGAAAGAGTGGGATTGGGTGGAGAAGATGTTAACTCAACCACTTTAACTTCACTCTTTAAAGGAAGAGTGGGATGAACTATCGATGAAAACTAATTAATCATTTGGTCAACCAGTGGAGGGTCAAGAGACAACTTACAATAACCCGTTGGAAGCCATTGATGAGAAATGGTAATATATTCCAATAAATTTGAATCTTCATATATGTGATGACAAACGTAATTAAGGTGCATATCTTTACATAGCAAGAAAGGATTTCTAACTGTATCTTTTCGACTCTTAATCACAAAGTCACTGGTTGATGAGGCTTCATCAGTATGATGACCAAAGGATGATGACACAGGATGTTGGGATCTATTATACCACACTTCCAAATCTTAGGAAAGACCAGGACAATCCTTTTGAAGGTGATCACCCTTATAAATCCTGCAAGGGAATTTTGGCTTACAAGTAGTTTTGGTAGGTATTTCAACAATCTTACTAGAAAGAATAGTTGGTTGGGACTCAGTCAAGAGTCTTCCTTTATTATTCTTAATCTTCCTTTTCTTCTTCTTCTTATTCACCTTATTACTAGTACTACAACTTTCAATGAGAAAAGAGGGAGAAATAGGAGAAGACACCTATGGCAAAGAGGATGGAGGATTCACAGGAGGTTGGTGTTCTCATGAAGGAGAATTAACATCTAAGACACAAGGTGGGGTTGGAAACATCAAGATAGAGAATAACCATACAGGTAATCCTATAGTCAATCCAGGAAGACTCAAGGTGGCCATGAGAGGAGTACCAACATTTCCAAATGAAGAAAAAACAAAAGGATCCCTTTGAGAAGGGAGCTCTTGGTTGGTAGTACCAGAAAGCATAGCCATAGCTATATAAAAACATTATCTCTCTTTCTAATACTTTTAACTGTATAGGAAACAAGCACTACTCAATTTAGAACAATAAGAAAAAATGTGAAATGAGTGCATAAAATGTTAGCCTCCTCATGGGATTGTCAAACCATCACAACTCACCATATACCGCAGGGTCCAATAGTAGAGCGCGGCAAGGAGGATAGGGACCATACCCTTTCCTAAATAATCGACTACCTAGATGGTACGTGCGTACTAATATCCCAGGTTGTTGTTCTCAATGTATTGTGATGAATATAGGACGGTCAAGGGGATTTTCTTAGTTGGTCTCAGGATCCCTATAAGTGTCTCCCGATATACTCAAGGTACATGGGATCCCCACTCCATAGTAGTGATGTCTAATGCACAACCATTCGAAATAGGCCTTCCTATATGCTATTGAGTATGTGTTGGGGCCTGGAAAATTACAGGTAACAACAGTAGGGATTCTCCCCAATAAAATTTCCCAATTAGCTTGTTATTGTTTGGTATGGGGAATCCATCCGGTTTACGGTCCAACTACTGTAGGTCAAGTAATGATTAAAGTGTTTTACCGGTTACGGCCCAGTCCACCGTATATTTTTTTTTAGTTTTTTAATATTTAAGTATGATGTGCAAATGCCTAACTAAATGCAAGTGATAGAGATAACAAGGAGGGTCACAATGTGATGCATAGGTTCTTACCTCTCATCTTACCTCTCTCTCTTCTAAATCACAAAATGAAGAGAAACTAACTAAGACTCACTAACCTATCCCTAGGGAGCAAAACTATAATTAATGGTGAGTAATGTATTGTATTGCATGCATAAATAAAACCACAGATAGCTGTTAACATTCCTAAACACATGAATATCAATAGAAATATGAACAACAAGATAGCTTATTGTTAATTAAAACATTCATTACTCAATCAAAAACTTGGAAATTTCACAAAAATAAACAGGAGCACATTCATAACCTAAAAGAATTCAACAAGTTAGAACGATCTAATAGTTCATGGAAACAAGCTGAAAAAGAAATAGTTCACATCCAACCAGCCCATAGAAAACATTTGAAACTCCACAAAACTTTCTCCAGCTGAAAACATATAACTCTTTATTATAATATGAATTACTTCTTCTTACAATAAACTTCCTCAAGATAGTCTGAAAAAGGTCCTAGTTGTCTAAAACTCTCCTATACTTATACAAAAAGAAAAAAACTCTTAGGCCGCCCCTCATTGCCTCTTGAGCTTCCCCAACCTTTCCTTTACAAAAATTTGTCCTGTAGCTTGTGCACAAAAATTAATATAATATATTACATTATTAATCAATATTCCCAAAACATTTCACTAGGAAGGCTCGGCTTGCTCGTTTGTGAACTTTTTCTATGCATTAGCATATGCTGCTATCCTTTCAAACCCAAAAGTCTCAAGGAATCGAATGTTAATCGCATACTTGGCAGCTTGGGTATTCACACCCTCTATTCTAGCAGGAATCAGGCACATAGGATCCTCCAATAAGTGTATGTTCATGGCTGCATGTTCTACTTCATTTTTTAATATCCATTCATCCAAATCCTTGACCTAAATCCTTGACCTGCTGGATTTCCTGTTCATCCTCGTTGTATATGTCCTGTAAATGCTTTAAAAATAGTTAAACTTACAAACACGGTCCCATAAAACTAAGATATCTTCCTCTTGTGTTTCTGTAGGTTCATGATCTTTTTCTTTCTCCTCACCAGTTTCTGTCAATTTGGAGTCCAATAATTGATTCATTACTAATGTCATAGAATTAATCCATTGTGGGAAATTCTTCTCAGGATGAGGTTGCTGATGAAAGGTACAAAAATTTTCCATGCCTACATTGGTTAAATTCATAACTGAAGGACTGTGTGGAGGAGGTTTAGGTTGACTGTTGTCTTCCCTTTTTTTATAATAAGGCTTATATGGTTTATAAGACTCTTTTTTCTTTTCTAAATCTATCACCCTATTTGATAATTTCTGCATCATCTTCACCATCCCTTCAAAATCCTATGATCGCTCATCCTTAGGCTTAGTTAGCAATAAAGGTTTCTTGTTTCCAAAAGTCTTCTCTTTTGACTACACAGGGTAATTTTCCATACTCTCCATCTCTGCTTCTACCTTCTCAAATTCTTCATAGGTTTCTACTAATGTGGTTCTAACCGATCTCTTGGCAAACATGGCTAGATCAGGCCCGAGAGCTGAGGTATAGTATTCAATTAGGGCATTTTCAGATGGTTTGTTAGCTGCACTGAAATTGTTTAGGTAAGCAGCAAACCTTTGAGTGAATTTATGCACTCTTTCCTTCTTTTCCTTCTTTATAGCAATTAACCCTTTCATTAAAGCTGCATGATTTTTCTAGACTGCGTATTTGCTTCTAAACAGTCTCTCAAAAGTATTCTAATTTGTGATTGAATTTGCAAGTAGGGAAAAATACCATGAGGCTACTTTTCCTTTCAGGGTGTGAGGAAACAATCTACAGACCACATCTTCATGCTCTCCATCTCGTAGTCCCTCTAAATCCAAGTAAAAACTTTGCAAATTATTATCTACAAGAATTCCTTCACTTGGTTCAAACTTGGGTAACATCTTGTCAAAAGTCTGAGGAAAATAATGCAAGGGAGGTGTCATATTTAAAGGAGATCTAGCTCTCCAAGCAGGTTGTGGAGGTGGCTGATTATCACTTACATTGGCCATGATTCTATGAGGAGTATGAGTTTGGGACTGAACAGGGGTCTGGAATGGTGAACGGTAAGGGAATTTGGTTCCAATTGATCTAAAGGTTGGTCAACTTCCTGTAAGGCTACTTCTACCAATTCTTCAAGATCTTCTACCAACACTAAGTATTCCAATTGAGGGCGATATTCTTCTGATACTCTCTTATAGGTAGGACAGAGATAATAGGTAATCCTCCAATCTTTTTCGCATATGCCCCGGTAATTCTCCTTAAATCATCAACCACTTCGTTATCAATGAGATAAATATACCCTATTTATTTTTCTTCAGGAGTAGGTTTGTGAAGCAAATTGTTTTCAGAACTGTCGCCAATGGAGTAATTCCAAGAAAGCAGGTTCCTCGGTCAGCCATGCACTGGTAGCCCTCCTTCTAGCACCAAAATTGCTGGGGCCTGGAAAATCGCATGTAACAATAGTAGGTATTCTCCCCAATAAACGTTCCCAATTAGCTCGTTATTGTTTGGTATGGGGAATCCACCTGGTTTACAGTCTGGCTACCATAGGTCAAGTAACGATTAAAGTGTTTTATCGGTTACGGCCCGGTCCACCGTATATTTTTTTTAGTTTTTTAATATTTAAGTATGATGTGCAAATGCCTAACTAAATGTAGGTGATAGAGATAATGAGGACGGTCACAATGTGATGCGCAAGTTCTTACCTCTCGTCTTACCTCTCTCGCTTCTAAATCACAAAACGAAGAGAAACTAACTAAGACTCACTAACCTATACCTAGGGAGAAAAATTGTAATTAATGGTGAGTAATGTATTATATTGCATGCATAAAGAAAATCACAGATAGCTGTTAGCATTCCTGAACACATGAATATCAATAGAAATATGAACAACAAGATAGTTTATTGTTAGTTAAAACATTCATTACTCAATCACAAATGTGGAAATTTCACAAAAATAAACAGGAGCACATTCATAACATGAAAGAATTCAATAGGTTAGAATGATCTCACGGTTCATGGAAACAAGTTGAAAAAGAAATAGTTCACATCCAACCAGCCCATGGAAAATATTTGAAACTCCACAAAACTTTCTCCAGCGGAAAACATATAACTCTTTATTATAAGATGAGTTAGTTCTTCTTACAATAAACTTCCTCAAGATAGTCTAAAAAAAGGTCCTAGCTATCTAAAACTCTCCTATACTTATACAAAAAGCAAAAAAATCTTAGGCTGCCCCTCATTGCCTCTTGAGCTTCCCCAACCTTTCCTTTACAAAAATTTGTCCTCTAGCTTGTGCACAAAAATTAATATAATATATTACATTCTTAATCATTATTGCCAAAACATTTCACTAGGAAGGCCCAGCTTGCTCGTTTGTGAACTTTTTCCATGCATTAGCATCTGTTGCTATGCTTTCGAACCCAGAAGGCTCAAGGAATCGAATGTTAATCTCATACTTGGCAGATTGGGTCTTCACACCCTCTATTCTAACAGGAATCAGGCGCATCTGGTCATCCAATAAGTGTATTCTCATGGCTGCATGTGCTACTTCATTTTTTAATATCCATTCATCCAAATCCTTGACCTGCTGGATTGCTTGTTCATCCTCGTTGTATCTATCCTATAAATGCTTTAAAAATAGTTCATGTTCAGGTAGCACCTCCAATATCTTCTCAGCAGAAGTCTGACACCGATTATAGGTGAAGAGCACTCTCTTGTAGAATTCGGCACAAGCTGTCTTTGTCTTCTTCATTGTTTTTTTAAATTCTTCTATGATATTACTGGCGAATTCCATTAACTCATATTCTTGCTTCAATGTTTGTTGGTCTTTGACAGATAGGTCTGCGGGAGATTCTTTATTGGTTTTTACCCAAACCATTCTTCCCTTTAAAATTTCCAATATATCCTAAGTCCTATCCAAAAAATATGAAGTGGTACTTACAATCTCTTCCAGCCTGGTGTTATCTGCTAAACTTTACATCTTTCATCTTCTATCTGTAGTTGTATCCGATGGATCTTTTTCCTAAGCATCAAAGCACGCTCCTTTAAGAGTCGGATGTCAGCTTTCTACTCCATAGCACTCTTTAGCGATGTTGTTAATGAATTCTTCTATTCTTCTAAAGCTACTATCTGTGTCTAATATTGCTTCTCCTTAGATTTTGCAGTAGCCTTCTCTATTCCCAGCTCAGTAACTTTTCTTTCCAACTTGTTATTTTCCTCATTTAATTTTCCAAACGATAGCTAAAGATTATCTTTCTCAACCTTTAAACTCTGATGCTCCAGCTGTAGCTTTTGTAACTCTGCCAAGGTAACTTGAGATTTCTTCTCTATATTTTCTGCAGATATTGCTAAAGCATCCTTATCTTCTTGCAAAGTTTGGCATTCTGTCCTTGAAACCTTGACTTCACCTATCATGTTCTCATATTTTATTTTTAGATTATGGCCTTCATCCCTTTCTTTCTTCAAGGTTTCCTTCAGCTGACCTACGTTTTTCCGTGACTGCTCCAGATCAGTCATGATCCTATCCATGTTGTCTTCATTATCTAAGGTTAAAGCTACCCCAGCCCTTGCTATTAACAGTGGATCCTTATGAGTACCATGTACTACTATGTTGTTCATCACCATCTTCCCTGGCTTTCCTCCACTATCTACTTTTTTCTCGGTTCTCTTAACAATTCTCTTCTTTTCTTTGTCATAGAATATAGTATTAAAATTAGGTATTTCCTCCCCTTCGATAGGCATGAAAGGAATCAAATCAAATTCAAAAACTGAAACTTCTCCTAACATACTGCCAGAAGGAACAACAGGCTCCAAGGGATCAAGATCGGACTGTCCTTGTTCTTGATCTATAGGATCTTGTCCTTCTTGTACATCAGCTTTCTCTATGGGCTTCTTTTCCTTTTAGGGTTCTGTTAACCTGAAGCCCTCACTTTCTTCCTATTTCTTCCTTATCCCAACTTCCTCTTTTCTTTTATTTTCTTCTTCTTCCTTCTTAGTTGCTTCTTCAGCGACTCATTTCTTTTCTTCTTCTTCAATCCTCAACCAATTCTTTGCTTCTTGTACCAATCTGATAGCATATTCTTCTATTTTCTTGGCCTCTTCCTTTTCTAACTTCTTAGCTTTCTATGTAGTCTTGCCTTTTCCACCCACAGTTGTTATCTTTTGCTTGAACCTTTTCCTGAGGGCAGTCATGTTCTTAGCATTTCAGAACGTCTCCTCATCTTTGTCAAAAAAGTCAGTGTACTCAAAATGAACTCTAGCTTCTTTGAAGTAATTAGCTACTTTGTTCTGGGAATAATTTCTATGAAATTTCTTTTCTCCAAAGAAAAAATATTCTAATTCTTTAACAAAATTTGTTGCAGTATTGACCCTTGAAAACTTATAACTTCCAACGAAGAAGGGTACTGGAGGGTACACTGCCTTTTTATGTTCAAACAAAAAATTCCCTACTCCATCAATATATAACTGTCTAATAGCTTCCTTATGGAGTACATAATCAATATCATTTTTTGGGAGCAGAGAAGGAGCTCTCGAACTACCATACATCCTCACATACAATCCATCCTCTGTCAAATAATAACTCCTGAATTCTTGTATGACCTTAAATGCTTCCTCGGACATGCAATTACATTCTGCTAGGAAAATCAGAGTATATAGGGGCATAATGAAATGCTCACAAATATCCCTATAGTAACTGTAATACTTATGATCCCAAAACAATTTATAAGCTATGTATACTGGGGTTCTGTCCTTCTCCCAATTGCACTTTAAAGCAGGGAAAGGCTGAGTGCACAATATGCAATCAATTAAAATAGAACTCATGTAGAATTCAGATTTATTCTAGGATACTCCTCCCAAGGCTGCACTTATACATGCTGAAAGACTGTTTGACACTATAATGGCCCTGTTTGTGCCAGAAATTGTTCTTAGACTACCAAAAGAACAAGCCAACACAATCTCAAAAGTAAAATTAAATAAAATAGGTTTTAGGGTTTTAAAAACTTCATCAACAAGGAGGAAATAAACATTCACAAGATAATACAGAACTGAATCATGCAAATTGGATAAACTGGGGATCAAACACATCCCAATAATCCATAAACATTACACATGAAATACTAATTCCACCCACAGGCTACAAGCATTTACATGAATAAAACTTTAAACAAGAAATGAAATTGTAGACTGAGCAATCAAACAGATCAAAAATTAAAAATCATGATAGGTAAAAGGGCTTATCATTTTATATATAATCAATAACAGTCATCCACTTACATAAGAGTTATAAGTGCTAGCTTGAGAAATCAAAGCTCCAAAAGCCTCTCCTTGAGTGAAAAATCCCCCTCAAAACTGTATGTTTGTCTTCCTTTTATCATTACAAAAGTAAAGTAGTTCCATAACTACCTTCTAGGTCGAAATTTGAAACAGTTACATCAATTAGTTACATGATAACTCAAAATCTTTAAATATAATTAACCCAAAAATAGCAAATCGAATTTAGGGAAATTTGGTGAATTTCTGGAAATTTGGGTCTCAAAGATTCCTTCATATCTCTCGATCTGGAACACCTGTGTAAAAAATGAGAGATTTTTTTTAAATGAGTATGTTGTGAACAAAAACCTCTCTTGGTTTTTCAAAATTCCACTTCAATTGATCGGAATATGTTCTACAAATTTGTGACTAAAACAGGAAATTATTAAATAATTCAAACCCTGAAAATAGGCCACAAAGATGAATTAGAATCTCTCAAACGATAATAGCTGTTGCAAAACTGAGAGAGGTTTTTGTGAATGAGTCTGTTGTGGACAAAAACCTCTTTTTTTTCCTAAATTCATTTTCATCTCCTCGTAATCGACTCCCAATGACAATGACAAAAACATGAAAAATAGAGCTGCTACAGAAATCTCCTCATGAAAATATTTGACAAAGGACTAAAAAATGAGAGTTAGATTATCAATCAAAACTTGAAATAAACTTTTATTATAAGTTTTTGAAATATTTAATATGTACATATTAACTAATAATCCCAAAAGACAAACCTAAAATAATGAAATAATTCAACCATTAAAAACATTAAATCCAACCAAAATTATTGATTGTCCAAAATTCTTAAAATCAACATAAAATGTAAAATCATTTTAAACCAATGATTGAAAATTAAGACAAAAAGAACAAATAAACTAAGAACAAAATCTAGTTATAACATCTGGCTCTTGTTGTGGGATGAAGTCCTCCTTATGAGGCTTCAAGAACCTGTAGACCTTGTGCCTTATTCATTGGGTGATGGATTCATTTACCAAATCTCTGCAACTTTGTCAAACTCTGAACACATACCTCTAAAATGAAAAAATACTGCTACAAACCAGCATACTGAAAAGAATCTACATGCTCATATAGCGAGCTTATTCTGCTATTTACTCCTACTTCTAATCGAATGAAACAACCCAATCAAGTGTAATCATACTTACAGTGAAGCCAAGAAACCATTTGACTGAGAATCATAATTCCATGCATGCTATTGTTTGAGAAAACCCACAAAAGATGTGATAAATCCAAAAAAGAGTCTGTAGGAAGATGATACTTATGATTGGAAATAAGAAGTATGCCAAAAGCTGGAGCATTAGAAACCTTTGAAAAATACAACTCCATCCAAGAAGCCATGGGATCATGAAATTTCTGATTTAAAACTTCAATGTATTCATTATATTCATCATAAAGTGAAGCATTATCTTCCTCTCCATTGCTGTTCTTTTGAAACTTTGGATCAAGAATGGAAACTAAGGGCTTTTCAAATTGTTTCTCGACCTTTAAATAAAACCCTTAATCAAAACTTGAACAAATAAAATTCTAAAAGTGACCATAAGTCAAGAATGGAAACTTATTTCTTATATCAATAGTAAGAGGTTGAAGAGTGGCAACTTCTTCTTCATAACATGATGATCTCATAGCAGGAACTAAGAAATTTCTACTATAATCCATTGAAAGTGTATTATCATCAAAAAAGTCAGCAAACTGATATGAAGAATCAACACAAGCGTCATTTATATCCTTGTTCATATGAAAATCTGAAAATTGTCTTAAATCTGAATGATACCTACGTTCTTCTTCTTGTCCATAAGCTTGCATAACTTCAACATGAGCCTGATCTCGAAGCATTTTGCAAGCTCGGATGTTCTCCTTCACTCCTTTTGCATCCTCAAACAATTGTCTTAAAGATGATGATTTCCTTTCTAATAGGAAAAAGACAAGATCTGAATGTTGAGCCATAACATAATATACCATAGCAAATTTTTCTAAAGGTCTGATCTCCGTAGGCATACTGATATAAAAACTTTGAAACCTCCAATTAAATTTAGTAACTGGCTCATCATTTTCACTTTTCAAACTATAAAATTTAGAAATAAATTGATCATAAGATTTATTCTTACCCCAATACTTCAAAAATACATCATGTAACTCTTCCCATGATCCAATTGAATCAGCTTTTAAAATTCGGAACCAAAACCCAACATCTCCAACAAAGGATTTTGAAAATAACCTCATGACAACATCCTCATGCATGATTTCAAAATTATCAATGAAATTATGAAAAGATTCTAAATGCTTCTCTGCTGTAATATGGTCTTTTCCAGTAAAATGGGGAAGATATTCAACAAAGTAGGAAGGGTAAGGATGTAAGAGAGATGGTAGCCTAAGAGCTCTAAACATCTTTTGTCTGAGTCTAGACTGAAAATCTGTGAGTTGAAAATGAGGTTCAACAAGTTGTTCGCAAGTTTCAGCAGTGATGGTAGAAGGTAATAGATCAGCTTTATTCTCTACAAGATGACCAAAATAATCAACTTCAAGAAATATGGGTATATGTATATCATGATGAACATGTATTTCAAATGAAGGAATAGGATCAACATCAATAACACAAGAAGAATGCAGATTTTCTTCTTCCAAAGTGGGATATGTACTTGAAGGTTTATGATCATCAGAATAGACAAAACAAAAAATAATTCTTTTGACATGCAATGGGAAATATAGGAAAGAACTGATGAATAAGAACAAAACCTCATGGAGTAAAGTAACAAGATGATATCTAGTCTTTCCATTTGGCTTCTTCATTTTTTTGGCAACAAAATTCTCCTTGCAGTGGAATCTTTAATCATGGAGTCACCGGTGAAAATTTGTAGTCTAAAATATTTTCTGAATTTGTTCACCTCTCAAAATCAGAAGAATAATGATATCCCAGGGAAGATATACTTCAGCTTCGTCCCCAGCAACGGCACCAAAGATGTTTGTGCCAAAAATTGTTCTTAGACTACCAGAAGAACAAGCCAACACAATCTCAAAAGTAAAATTAAATAAAATAGGTTTTAGGGTTTTAAAAACTTCATCAGCAAGGAGGAAATAAAAATCCACAAGCTAATACAGAATTGAATCATGCAAGTTGGATAAATTGGGGATCAAACACATCCCAATAAGCCATAAACATTACACATGAAATACTAATTCCACCCACAAGCTACAAGCATTTACATGAATAAAACTTGAAACAAGAAATGAAATTGTAGACTGAGTAATCAAACAGATCAAAAATGAAAAAGCATCGCAGGTAAAAGGGCTTATCAGTTTATATATAATCAATAACAGTCATCCATTTACATAAGAGTCATAAGTGCTAGCTTGAGAAATCAAATCTCCAAAAGCCTCTCCTTGAGTGAAAAATCCCCCCCAAAACTGTATGTTTGTCTTCCTTTTATCATTACAAAAGTAAAGTAGTTCCATAAATACCTTTTAGTTTGAAATTTGAAATATTTACATCAATTAGTTACATGATAACTCAAAATCTTTAAAGATAATTAACCCAAAAATAGCAAATCGGATTTGGGGAAATTTGGTGAATTTCTGGAAATTTGGGTCTCAAATATTCCTTCATATCTCTAGATCCAAAACACCTGTGTAAAAAATGAGAGAGGTTTTTTTAAATGATTATGTTGTGAACAAAAACCTCTGTTGGTGTTTCAAAATTCCACTTCAATTGATAGGAATATTTTCTGAAAATTTGTGACTAAAACAGGAAATTATTAAATAATTCAAACCCTGAAAATAGGCCACAAAGATGAATTCGAATCTCTCAAACGATAACAGCTGTTGCAAAACTGAAAGAGGTTTTTGTGAATGAGTCTGTTGTGGACAAAAACTCTTTTTTTTTCCTGAATTCATTTCCATCTCCTCATAATCTACTCCCAATGACAATGACAAAAACAAGAAAAACAGAGCTGCTACAGAAATCTCCTCATGAAAATATTTGACAAAGGACTCAAAAATGAGAGTTAGATTATCAATCAAAACTTGGAATAAACTTTTATTATAAGTTTTTGAAAGCTTAAAGATGTACATATTAACTAATAAGCCCAAAAGACAAACCTAAAATAATGAAATAATTCAACCATTAAAAACATTAAATCCAACCAAAATTATTGATTGTCCAAAATTCTTAAAATCAACATAAAATGTAAAATCATTTTAAACCAACGGTTGAAAATTAAGACAAAAAGAACAAATAAACTAAGAACAAGATCTAGTTATAATAGGCCCAGTTGAAGATATTTCCTTGTATAGCAACAAAAAAAAAGACCAGTATCCAACCAATCTTGAAACTTTTTCCATTTTCTCTACCAAAAATCTTATTAAGCATCAAAGCAATAAATCTGTAAGGAGCACAGAGGGTTGAGGTATCATATTCTCCCAAAGGTTTGTTTCTAAAATTCTTCCTTGGGATCATCATCCTCTTTACCGTCTCTACCAAGTCTAGACCCACCTTCTTTTAACCAACTTTCCGTTGGATAGGCCTGTGGTGAGGGTAGATGGTATGCCATAGACACATAGGAAGGATTGTATGCATCATAGCCTTGCTTTGTAGTATTTTTTAAGATCATTCTTGTCATAGCTTCCCTATGCAGAATCCAACCTATTACTTCTGAGCACAGAAACAATTCAGTCCTAGTAGCCACTTTCATCAAAGCTGACCTTTCAATGTTATCATAAATTGTCATTTCTTCAAACCCAGCATCAGGGACATTCTGGCTTGAGATCATTCTAAAAATTTCTCCCCATTTGTAATCTGGTTCTACTCTAGTAGTGGCTTTAGTGTCCTCATAGATGATTTCTAACCTGGTTATTACTTCTACCTTAGGCTCCTCTTCAACCACCGGGGCTTTCTTCATCTGTCTCTTTGGCATGTTGTTGTAATGGCAATCGACCTGTAACAATCATGCAACATGTTTTAGTCTAACTAACTCTAGCAATTGATATAGTAATAAACAAGAAAATATACATATCTATTCACTTCTTCAACATGCATGCTAGTAAATTAGGTTAAACACAGTCTTTCAAATGAGTGATTCAAAAATAGAAAACCCGATATAATGCTGCCTCCTAAACCTACCCAAGCTTCACTCTCTTAGAAACCCTAATCGACTGAAATTATTCTTTATCTCATACAGGTATTTTGATTCTCATCAAGCTTATTCCACTGCTAAATCTCAACAAACTCTCAAAATTACTCAATTTCTGTACTTCTTAAACCAGCGTGCAAACTCCTCTCTCCAACAACCCTAGTCGATTGAATGCCCTCCTGAATCCCACGGGAAACTGTGGTTGTAGGGAATATGGCTTCTTAACCTCCGATCGACCATAAAATTTCCAAGAATAGGGTGGTGCAGATGGAAAAATACCTATCTGCTCCATACCCTAAAACCTTGCACCCAAGACGCATGCATACTCATAATGCTTAACAGTAGACAAACTCAACCTTCCCACCAAGTGAAAACTCAAGCAAATGGCTATGCCCTTAATGAGGTAAAATATTCACAAGAAAAATCGTAAAAAGGAAAAAACCCTTACCTCTATGCGAAAAACCTAACCTCCATCCACTAAATGGTTCAACAGTAAAAACACCACCCAAAAGAGAGAATCACGGGTAACCTACCTGGAAATGGCGACGTGGACGACCTAGATGGGCAAATCTTTCCACAGGTGTAGAGGAGGACAAAATAGGTCTTGACAGCTGTGCACACACCTTCTATGGATGGTTTCGACAGTGAAAACTTTGACAAATCAAAAGGCATGATATAACACATATATATAACCTTTGACCGGGCAGGAACCCATCAGTGGGCAAACATTAAAACCATCAGAAAAATATTCTGGAGGATATCCGCAATATCGTGCACGAAAATAACTAAAAACCCAGCACTATATTGTTAAAGCAATATCGGATGTCGAAAACACTATCAACTATTCTCGATACCAATTGTTGATGGCCCCCTGCAACGTCGGTGTTAGACTGCTCTACTACACTGAAGATTGCTTTGGGAAATGAGTATCAACTACCGGCAAAGTTAAACTCTTTGGAATCGGCAAAGAAAAGGTAAAGCTTTCGGATCACTTTAATACCATCCTTTCGCAACGTTGGGTAGGGTAAACATCTACAACTTCGGACTTTTCTGGTCAGCCAACGCGACAGCAGGACAAAAAACTAATCGGATAACGGAAACACTAAGGTGAAAGAACACCCAGATCATCGGATAATTCTAGCACTAAGGAGCTGAAACTTCAGCAAACAAATTCCGAGAGGTAAAACAAATTAACTCTAATACATCGGTGAAGGTTTCCAAAGGCTTCTGATAGACCACTCGGCAAGCTAGATGACTCTACTTTCGCAACGTCGGAAGGCTAGTCCACTGTGCTTCTGATATCAGAAGAATAGTTGACTAATAATCTGATACAGAAAAGTAAAAAGACCAAGTTTTTTAAGAGAAGTTTCTGAACTCAGGACAACTTTGGCAATAATAAAATACTCCTAGGCCAGTTTGAAGAAAAACAAATAAAAAGGGCGGCCCTAAAATTAAACAAATTTTGGGAAATAGTTGCAGCTGCAACAGTATGTGAAGTACCTTTCAATATATCTCAAGGGTACATGAAAGGTCATTCAATATACCAACAATACGTGGAAGAACCAAATGATCCTCGGGATGCAGTGCAGGAAAAAAAAGATAGATCCTACATTTATAGACATCAAAACATGTCTCTATCCTATCACACCTTTCTAAATATTTTTAATGTAGAGTAGCACTTAATTTTATCCTGTATGGTTAAGTAGATGCATGGAAAGTTGCACTTGACCCAAAACCATGCAAGTATGAGTATGAAAGTCTTCTCTTTCATTGAAAACTATCTATGGAAAGGAGATAGGTCTTTTATTTTCTCGAAACAAAGATTAAAAGGTAAACATAATATTTCAATCACCCACACAATTCAATGCTCAAATTCCAAAGAACTCAAACCAAAACCAAAACATGCACACAAAAATGAAATGCAAATTTTCCAATTCCGATGAATATTATCTACAAAAAGCAGCAATAGGTTTCAAGCAAAGAAACAAATGTAAAATACAATGCAAGAAACATAAACTCTTATTTGAATTCAAAGAGAATATAAAACAAATAGACTGCAGAATATACGATTAAAAGTACACTTCATTTTCCCCAAAAAATAAGCCAAAAAACGCTCCAAAAAGTGAAAGAAACAAATATGGGAATCAAAATTCACTCTAACACTCAGACTTCTATTCAAATTTCAAAAATCAAATGATTTCACATGAACACACCTAGAACCGCGCTTTGAAAACTAAGTACAAAGCATTGGCATCCGATCATCGTGCTTTGCAAACAAGCACAGAGCGATGGCCCCTCTCCTTGTACACTGGAAAAATGTGGTGGCACTGCTAGTTGCCTCAAGGAAAGGTGCAGTGGCCATTTTTTTTACTCTACCCAGGTGGGATGGCCCAAAAATATTTTGAAATCACAAGAGAGATGAAAAAAGAAAAGTCTTAGAGCATATATACTTGATCCAAACAACATGTAATGATAGGAATATGAAGAATTAGAGGTAAATAGAGGCAATTTAGAAATTTCAAATCAAATATTACAAATTCACAAGCATATATGATCTATGAACTGAAATTGAAAACTTGAATAAAATATTTAACAAAACCAAGAATCTAATTTGTCCCCAGCAGAGTTGCCACTTCTGTTATTGGAAATTCTCATCCAAATCTGACAGAGGTTGTTTCCCTAGCTTGAAACACTCAACACTAGAACAAAACAACTACAAGATAAAGAAACATCCCATATGATTGAATAAACTTCTTGAATTAACTACTCTTCTCACCTTCCACAGGCTACAAAAGGTCTGATCCCTGAAGTGCTTGATATTTACGGATATCTTGCAAGAGACACAACAAAAAAAAAACCAAGTAAGAGTAATAAGAAAGTTTATAATCCTATGTAAAAGACCAAGGAGTTAAACAATAAACATATCATGATAATCATACATACAAATGTTTATGGGAAAGAAACTTTATTTGTATTGAAAATAGAAATGAGAGTATACAACCTATGCCTTAGTAATGAGAACTCTTCTCAATGGAGCCTTGCCTCAAAACCTTCAACTTTCCTACTAATCACTTAAGAGCCTGACTAAATTTGGCCATAATTTGGATTTTATAACATATTCTTCCTCCCCTTTCCCATGAGGGGTAGACTAGTATATAAAGGATTTATAGGATGAGGTAAGTTGAGGATTCCATGGGAGAGGTGGAGGGGTGATCCTAGGATGGGGTATCTCAAGCTCCAGTTGTCCTGAATCATAGGGATGAGGCTCCACAAAGGAAATATTTGAGAAGCCTCTCTAACCTTCCTTTTTTCCTTCATAAGTCGAGCACCACACCTTTTGTGAGGAATATAGGTGGTGCTAGGGGGCACCACATCTTGTAAATGAGAAGCAAGCAATGGCACTGCTTTTTGCAAATGGGAAAAATAATTACTAAAATCGGAACCGCTACTTACACATGAGGAAGGTGTGGTGGTAGCCAAAACTAAGAAATGTTCATCCTTTCTCATTTTCAACTTCAAAATTTGAGGAATTTAAGACAGACACTAAGATACTTATCCCCAAAGATGGTGTTGACGATAATTATGTGTAATAGTTCTTCCCTTGCACACATCCTTTGGAAATTCCTTCATGCTTTGCTTGAATCTGGGGTAGACATGTTACTGCTTTGCTTGCAATTGGAAATGCCTTGTAGTGTACATGAGCTATAATTATATTCCATAGTTCACTTGGTTCCATGGAGTCATCAACTAATGCTTGTTCTAGTTGTCCCTTCAACTTTTATAATCCTTCCTCTTGTTCTCCAATTATTGTTGCATCATTAATTGTCTTGCCTCTTGGCCACATGAGTACTTGGACATCAAAAAATGCAAATTGAAATCCTTTAGCATCTAAAGCTGAGATGAAAATGATATTTTTCTTCAAACCTAGTACACAGAGAACATCCTTCATTTTGATTGGTTTTCCTAAATCCAACTTGGAGGAAGCTTCCCCAATACATTTTATGGGATACTGGGATTCATCTCCAAGTTTTTCCTTATGGAGTGACTCTTGTTTTAACAAGTTGATAAGAGAATATTTGTAACCTATCATGTGCTTGGAAACTCCACTATCCACAATCCAATCATTTCTTCCATGAGTAACAGTACCTATGAGAGATAAAATCAAAACATATTCTTCATCACTTGAAGAATCTTCTCTTGTTCTTTTGCTTGATGGTTCGTCATCTTCAGCAATATGACCATGATGCCTCTTCTTCTTGTTTTTCCTAGTGGATCCTTTGTTTCTAGGGAAATATCTTGCAGGGTGTCCTTTCTCATCACATGTGTAACATCTAATATTGGAATAATCCCTTTGAGATCTATGATTCTTTTGGAATCTTTTGGGCCTCGTGTGCAAAAGATTCTCCCTCTTGGTTCTATCCTTCACTACATGAGTTGTTAGGTATTTATCATCATATATTCCCATATTCTCTTCTCTTTCCACCAATCAAGATTCTTCTTGGGTATATTCATCCCACAATATGTTGAACTTGATGAGATTCTTCCTAATGCATATCCCTTGGATGAATGAGTCCCATGATTTTGGAAGACCAGTCAAGGTAGTCATCACTACCTCTCCTTATTCAACATTTTCTTCAATAGCCTCAATTTTCTCCTTGATTTGAGATACCCTTGAGAAGTAATACTGGATGGCATCTAAGTATTGGATCTTCACATTCTTTAGTTTATTCCTCAAGGTCATCTTCCAGTTTATCTTCTTCCCTTCATATAGTTGGTCAACGCATCAAACATCTTCTTAGGGGTCTTCAAGGATGAGACACGATGGATAAGATGATATTTATTGGAGTCAACAATAATCCTCTTGGCTCTGATCATGTTCTTCTTGTGAGTTGTTTTGGATTCTTCTCCCTATGGTTCTGGAACCTCCTTAGTGACATACGTTTCCAAGCCATTCTCTTCTAGGATAAGAGAACTTTCCACTTCCTTAGCATCCTGATAAACCCAATGGTGGATTGGATTGGATGAACCTTGGTTTGTATTTGGCTATGTGTGATCCTATTGTTCCCTTTTTCCTTGTGGAAACCATGCCCAGCTTGGGGGTGGAAGTTGTGTTGAGAGATTAATGGGCACAACTGGCCTATGGCTAGGTGGAATGTCGCAGTGGCATAGCTAGTTGCTTGGGACAACTCATTTTCAAGAAAAGTACTCTCTTGTATTAATTCTGCAATGTATTTGTTTTAAGAATTATTATGAATCTATGACCGTATTTACTTCCATTGTATTTTCTTAAATTATACATATGTATATGTATTTTATTTTAATGCATTGTTGCTTATGTTCATGGGGATAGATGCCTAGTTATGGAATAGTTGTGTCCTCTCTATGGCACTAGATTGGTGAGAGGGGACATGACAAGGGAATGCGGAAGGCAGAAGGAGAAAAAGAAAATATAAACTAATATGGGTTTCCGCAACTCAGAGTCCACCCTACAGAATGCAAAAGGTGGAAAGAGAAAAAGAAATAATAAAGTAATGTGGGTTTCTTGTGGTGAACCTCTTACAATAAACAATGAGAATGCACGATATAACAGAAATTATGGATCACATAAGAGATTTTATTAATCGCTGGCCACTTCGAGGGGACAACCTCCTTTAAGCAAGCTCAATACAAAATAAATCTTCGATGTTTTCATTAGCCTCAACACATACTTATATACTAAGTCTAATATAAACAACTATTACTCCCCATGAATGTGGGATAATGCAACATATTGACTAGATGACTTAACAACTATCACTCACTCCCCATGAATGTGGGATAATACAACATACTAATGGGATGACTTACAAAGCATATGCGTCCGACAAAATATACTAACAAAATAAAGAGGGGGGTTGACACGGTTTCTTAACATCCCCTCTCTCTTAGAAACAACTTTGTCCTCAAAGCTTTAGATGTGGAAACAGCTGTTGAACCTAAAGGAGTGGTTCCCATGTATCATCCTCTGGTTGCATGTCGTGCCACTGAATTAAGACCTATGTTATGGACCGAGAGTGAAGCTGATGAGTGTGCTTATTGAGGATGATCGCCTTTAGTTCCAAAATGATGGATCCTTCTGTATCCAGCTTTGGTAAAATATTTTGTGCTCTGATGTTGGTGCCAATCACTTTCTTGAGACAAGAGACATGAAAGATTGGGTGAATGTGAGAATAAGGAGGACGATTCCAATTTATAAGCAACAAACCCAATCTTCTGAAGAACTTTATATGGCCCATAGAACTTTGGATCCAACTTCTAATTCCCTTTGAGTTTCAGGGAGTATTTCTTGTAAGGCTGCAGACGAAGAAAAACCAAATCACCAACTTGAAAGGTGCGCTCAAAATGGTGTTGATCGACTTGTTGCTTCATGCGATTTCTTTTCATGTGAATATTCTCCTGCAAAATGTGAAGAATCTGATCACGGTTTCAAAGAACCATGTTAACTGCCTGAACTGGTGAAATGTGGGGGGTGTATGGAAGGATCACTAGGGGTGGCTGCCCATAAACAACTTCATATGGAGTCATTTTAGAGGCAGTATGGTAGGAAGTATTGTACCACCATTCAACGAGATGGAGCCACTTTTCCCATTGATGTTGTTGTTCAGAGGTGAACCAACGAAGATAAGTTTCCAAGCATTTGTTGGTGACTTCAGTCTAACCATATGTTTGTGGGTGATATCTTGAACTCATTTCAGTTTGGTTCTAGTGAGGCAAAAGAGTTTGGTCCAAAAAATACTTGTGAAATTTGTGTCATGGTCTGAGACAATGGAAGAAGGGATTCCATGAAGACGGAATATATGGTCCATGAAAATTTGTGTGACTGAGGAGGCAGTATATGGATGGCTGAGAGCACAAAAATGACTATATTTGGAGATTTGATCAACCACAAACAAGATTATGGTATTCCCTCTAGATTTAGGGAGCCCTTCGATGAAATCCATCGAAATATCTGTCCAAATCCTTGTAGGGATGGGAAGGGTCCGAGCAAGCTGGGGAGGAGTGCAGTTTCACCCTTGTGGTGCTACTAGGTATCACATTCAAAAACCATCTGTTGAATTTCCCATTTCATTCCCTTCCAAAAGAATTCACGTCATTCCCGCTTATATGTTTTGAGGAACCCAGAGTGGCCTGCCTCTGGAGAAGCATGGAGTTCATAGAAGATGTCCTGATGAAGATATGTTTTCTTGGGAAGCACCAGGCGACCCTTGTATCTCAGAGAAGAACCATCCCAAGAGTAATGCAGTACAAGAGAAGGATTACTGGCTAAATGTTGGATGATTTCATATAAGGAAGAGTCAGTGACATAGCCTTGCTGAACAGATTGTAACCAATTTGGAATAGGCATAGAAATAGATGAAAGAGAAGCATGGTCATCAAATGTGCGGGAAAGAGCATCTGCCACAAGATTTCCCTTTCTTATAAGTGATCTCATAGTCATAAGCCATGAGTTTGCTAACCCATTTTTGTTGTGTTGGGGATGAGACTCATTGTTCTAGGAAATATTTAGACTCTGGTGATCAGTCTTGATGCAAAAATGATTCCCTAAGAGGTATGGACGCCACTTTTGTACAACATGCAAAATAGCCATCATTTCCTTCTCATATGTAGAGGCAGCTAAATTCTTACCAGACAGGGATTTGCTGGTGAATTCAATGGGATGTTCCTCTTGGAGGAGGATAGCACCAAGCCCATTGTCGCAAGAATAACTCTCAATAGTGAAGGGCTTGGAAAATTTTGGCATAGCTAGAATAGGTGTGGTACACATAGCTTGTTTCAGTTTCTCAAATGCACACTCAGCAGCAGGTGTCCATGCAAAAGCATCATTTTTTAGTAGATCTGTTAATGGAGTTGAAATCTTCCCATAATATTTGACAAACTTGCGGTAGTAGCCAGTAAGTCCCAAAAACTCAGAGAGGCTCTTCAAGGTCTGAGGATGTGGCCAATTTTTCATGGCATCTATTTTGGTAGGATCAACACAAACCCCTTGTGCTGAAACAATATGGCCAAGATACTCTACTTCCTTCTACCCAAAAACACATTTAGATTGTTTGGCATGGAGATGATGATCACAGAAAAGTTGTAGAACAAGATCCAGATGTTGGAGATGCCCAGCCCAGGTTTTACTATAGATGAGGATATCATCAAAGAAGACTAGAATGAAGTTTCGCAAGTAGGGCTGAAATATTTTATTCATCAATTCCTGGAACGTGGAAGGAGCATTTGTGAGGCCAAATGGCATGACCAAAAATTCATAATGGCCATCACGTGTGCGAAAAGTTATTTTAGGGATATCATCCGCATGGACCTGAATTTGGTGATACCCAGAACGAAGATCCAACTTGGAGAAAAAATGAGCACCATGGAGCTCATCCAAAAGCTCATCAACAATGGGAATTGGAAACTTATCCTTGATTGTGATGTGATTAAGTGCTCTAAAGTCGATGCAAAGGCACCAGGACCCATATTTTTTTCTGGACTAGACGGATCGCTGAAGAGAAGGAACTAGTGCTAGGGAGAATAACACCTTACTTCAGTTAGTCATGAACAAGCATCTCAATTTATGTCTTGTGGTGAAACAGGTAGCGATAGGGCCTGATGTTAGGAGGGACGCTTCCAGGAAGGAGAGGAATATGATGGTCCTTGAGTCGGGAAGGTGGAAATCCCACATGCTTAGCAAACACACATGCATAGCGATCCAAAATTTGTTGGAGATCTAATGGAGTAGTTGAGACTACTGAAGGTTGCATCTGAATGAAGTGGAGTTGAGTGATGACACCATGTGAACTTTTCTTAAGAATATTTTCCATTCAATGAGAACTGATGAGGCTGAGAGACCCTGGTTGTAAGCCCTACAATGTGTGTTTTTTTCCATTGATTGAAAATTGCATCCAAAGTTCACCAAAATCCCATAAAATGGGTCCAAGTGTGCGTAACCATTGAGCGCCCAAAACCACATCACATCCACCTAACGGCAAGGAAAACATGTCAGAGCGCTAGTTATAATCCTCCATAGATATGCACACATTACGACACTTCCCTTTGCAAGTTAAAGTTCCCCCATTGGAAATCATGACTTCAAAGCTAGAGCAAGGATGGACAAAACAATCAGCCTGTTTGGCGATCCTCGGGTCAAAGAAGTTGTGAATGCTACTAGAATCAATGAGTATTGTAAGAGGGAGTTTTTTGAAGAACCCTCTAACCTACATGGTTTGTGGGGTGGTGACTCTAGCTAAGGCATGGAGAGATATCTCTGGTTGGTTTTCTGGAGCAGGAAGTTGTTGAATCTCACCATCATCATCTACTGGATCCTGAGCATCATAAAACATTTCAGGTGTGGGTGGAGAATCCACATCCAAGAGATACAGCTTTTTATCAGCACATCTATGTCCCCAGGTGAATTTCTTGTCACAATTATAAAAAATCCCTTTTTCTCAATGTTCCCGCATCTCTGCTTCAAACAAATGCTTGATAGGAGTGGTTCTAGGAGCTGGCAGATTTTGGGTTCTCTGGGGAACCATAGGTATGAATGGAACAAGAGTGTATTTGGATCATTGTTGAGCCCTGATATTGTCCTCTAATAGCTTAGCCAACCCTAGGGTTTCCATCATTGTGTTGGGGCAGAACATTTTAACCTCAGATCGTATTGCATCCTTCAGACCACTGATAAAACAACTCAGGTAGAATGCATCAGGAAATCGCTCTGTGTGATTGGCTAGTTTCTCAAATTTTGTCTGATACTCCCACACAGTGCCAGTTTGGAGAATTTTGGTGAGTGCTCCTATGAAGTCATTAAAACCATTAGGGCCAGATTATTGCAAAAGGAGTTGGGAAAAATCTGTCCAGTTTGGCTCTGCATGAGCCTTGATGTGCCAATGGAACCATTGAAGGGCTTCATGTTCCAAATGAAAGGATGCAAGTGGGAATTTATTGACATCAAAAGTGTTATGCATACTGAAATATTGTTCTTCCCTATAAATCCATCTAGTCGGATCATCACCATTGAAGCGATGAAAATCCATCTTCAACCTGCAGAAGTTGCTAGATGATGAGAACCCAGTTTCTGTAGAAGACTCAGGCTGGCAGTGGTTGTTCATGGGTGAATGCTGAAGATGGAGGCCGAGAAATTTTTGATCTAGATCCTCGAGTTTGGACTTGATGGCGACAAGTTCTTCATCCATTTGTTTATGTGCTCCGGCGCAGGTGACAACCATAAGCAATTTTTTTTTCTCAGGTAATGGGTAGAAAAACAAAAATGGAAAGGGTTTTAGAAAAGGATATTTTTTATTCGGGAAAAATTCAGGGGGGTAATTGGGGTTTTACGAGGTTTTGGACACTTTCTTAGGTACAAGAAGCAGAAAATGCGAATTTCAGAGGTGGGATGAAGGAATTGGAAAATTTGTAAGAGACAGACAATGAAGCATCAATGGAAAACGAACACCATGGAAATATTTGAAGGCGATTAGGTGAGAATTGGAGAAGTTATTAAAAACCCTAAAAATAGACAAATTTGGAATTTTGGGCTTCGGGAAGTGAAATTGGGGATAGGGTCCTCAAGGAAGGAATATGTATAATGGTATTATGGGGGTTATAGTGAAGTTTCAAGGGAAATGGAGCTAAATCAAGGAAGATATGGTGGTGCTATAAAGTTTTAATTTATCAACTTGAAATGAAGGAAATGATCTGTGACGATTCTGGAATTATGTGCTTTATCAACTGTAAATAGATATGGACCTGTTGCAGCTGCAACAATTCCATAAATGCATCTTCATTTACTTTACGTAATGGAATGGCTTCTACCCATCTGGTGAAATAGTCGGTATCCTTCAGGATGTACTTATGTTGCAATGAATAATTGGGATTGATCTCTCCAATAATGTCAATCCCCCATTGCTCAAATGATTCTGAGATAATAACTGGTTTCAACGGTCCTGCTGGCTTGGCTTGTCTCCCACTACTCCTTTGGAAAGTATCACACTTTCTAACATGAGCATGAGCATCTTTAAACAATGTCGGCCAGTAATATCCAGCTCTTAGAATCTTGTGTGATGTTGTATCTCCTAAGAAATGACCTCCAACAGGTCCATCATGTAATCCTGTTACAACCTTATTTGCATATTCATGTTCCAAGCATCTAAGAAAAAATCCATCGTAGTTCTTTCTAAATAGTAATCCATAAATAATCTGATATAAGGCTGATTTCAGACGTAATGCTCTTCTTTGCTTGGGATTCCAATATTCTGGCAAATATCCTTCTTGAAGATAATGAATTAAATATCTATACCAAGAGTCCGGAGCTGTGAATAGAGGACATATATCCACCATGTGTAATTTAGCTTCATTATCCCAACTGTTATCTTCATTGTTTTGACTTCCAGCCATCAGTTTACATAGTCCTTTTCCTTTAATTATGGTTGCTGGTTTAAATTCTAGATCATACTCTTGCAAGACAGTCACCCAGTTACCTCTTCTTTATCCTAATTCTTTTTGTACAAAAATAGATCGTACTGTTGGGTTCGGGACTATTACTTTGGTGCGGTTCTTAAGTATATATGGCCTGAATTGCTTCACTGCTTTAAAAATTGCATAAGCTTGTTTATCAACCGTGGGATAGTTCAATTCATCCCCTTGTAGACCAGTGCTCATAATTGATATGGGGTACTCGTATCCCCCTTCTTCTTTCTGCGTAAGCACCACTGCTAATGAATCATCAGAAGCAAATGTGTACAAGATAAAACCCTTTTCGAAATCGGGACTTTTGAGTGATGGTGCATGAGCTATGGATGTCTTAATCTTGTTAAATGCATCCTTATCTGACTCAGTCCAATTGAATTGCACACTTTTATTGAACATTTTTTGCAAAGGTTTGATGGTTTGAGCAAAGTTTGGTACAAACCTTTGCACGAAATTGATTGTCTCCATAAAAGATTGCATACCTTTTTTATTATGGGGTAAAGGGATCTGTTCTATGGATTTAATTCTTTCTGGGTCTATTGATATCCCATTTTTAGAAATAACATGACCCAAAAGATTTCCTTCAGTGATAGCGAACACAAATTTCTTAGGATTTAAAGAAATGCCATATTTCCTACAACGTTCAAAAATTTTCTTAAGATGAAATGCGTGTTCCTCTCTTTTCTTCGAAAATATTGTAACATCATCTAAATAGACCACAACACTACGGACAATCAGACTGCAGAAAGCTATATCCATATCCCTTTGGAAAGTTTCTCCAGCATTAATGAGTCCAAAGGGAATTCTCCTATACGCAAAATTCCCCCACTTGGTTCTGAAAGTGGTCTTGAGCCTGTCTTCTTCTGCTATGACCACTTGGTTATAACCTGAGAATCCATCTAATAGAGAAAATAGTTCAAAACCTGAGACCATCTATAGTATCGATTCCATAGGTGGGACAGGGTAATTATCTTTATTCGACGCATGATTTAGATTCTTGAAATCAAAGCAAAGTCTGATCTCTCCAGACTTTTTTCATACTGGTACCAAGTTTGAGACCCATTCTGAATGTCTAGCTTTAAATATGATTTTAGCATCCAGTAGATTTTCACCTCACTTTGAATTAGGGGCTCTAACTTGGGATGTATCTTTCTCAGAGGCTGTTGATAAGGTTTGACTCCAACTTTGATTGGAATAACATGTTGTATGATTCTGGCATCATAAGTTTTGAGGTCCTCGTAGGTCCAAGCAAACACATCTTTTTATTGTCTGAATAAACTGATGAATTTACTCCTCTCCCCAGGTGAACAACAATTTCCCAAATTCACATATTTGGGTTCATCCTATGTCCCTAGATTTATCAGCTCGAATTGTAAAGATGAGTTATGTGTCTTGACATTTGCTGGTTTTTTGAACTTGTTGTCTAGATCGAACATTTGTTCTAGAGTTCTGACCCCTTTAGGAATGAAATTTCCATTCTGGAGGTCCGCTTGATGATCCTCGTCATCTATTATGGCTCCTTTAAATGTATCATTATTCATTAAACACTCCAATATTTGCTTATTATCATCAAACACCCTTAAATTGGTAATGTTGTCTGGAACATTGAAAAGCAATTCAATCGAGCATCTATTATTTGTAGGTACTAGTCTAGCAGCTAAAGTAGCTAGCAAGTTAGTTCCAACATTTTTTACTCTAGGAATTGAAAAGATATTGAATGCATCAAAATTTGTTAATAAATCCCAAACCTCATTTTGGTAAGCCTTCAAATGTGGTGATATACAATGAATTTTGTTTCGGATTTGTTTAACAATGATTTCAAAATCTCCGTATACTTTTAGATTTTTTTACTTTTAATTCCATTGCTTTTTTCAGTCCCTGGACTAATGCTTCGTATTCAGCTATGTTATTTGTACATTCAAATTCCAATCTACATGAAAGAAAATGTTTTTTTTTTTTGGGATCGATCAGGACACAACCAGCTCCTGGTCCTTCCAAGGTTTTAGAACCGTCAAAATAAAGAATCCAAAAACTTTCTACTCCTACCGAATTTGAACTATTAACTACATCTGAAACTAAATCTACTATATTAAAATCAATCTTATCAGCCCGTGAAAACTGAAGGAGATCGGATTGGATATCGGATATGATGTTGGCTTCTTCAGCTTGGTAAATTTCCTGGTTCCATTTCAAGAAAATAGTTTCACAACACAGAATTTACTGGTTCATTTCGTCCTTCCAACTGAGTTACATTGTACTTCATTTGAGGTTCCATTAACACCTTTATTTGGTTCTGGCAACCTTTATAAGGTAACCATACATGTGACCAATATGATGCAAAGTATCCTTCCAATTTTGCTGCCCAATCCCGACTCAAAACCAAACCATATGCGTCTGAGATATCAGCCACAACAATGTCTATGTATTGACAGACTCTCTCATCTGCTGACAAACGGATCAGGGCATCTTCCATTTCTCCTATCACTTTCACTGCAGTGCTATCCAATTGGATAACTTGGTCTATGGTTGGTTTAGGCTAACCATTTATTTGTTTGGAAACTGAAAGTGGAATGACATTTACTGATGCTCCAGATTCCACCAAACAATTATGCACATTGTAATTAAAAATCCCAAAAGTTAGTAGAAAAGTTAGAGTTCTATATTTAGACTTTCCTACTGAACTTGCTTCACCAATCTCTACATCAGTTTGGTTGTCATTCTGAGGTTCCTTCATAGGTGTTTCAAGTGATTTTAAGAGCTTTTATTTTTGTTGGGGTAGGTTACACATTCAAACAAGGAGATATTTGCCACTAGATTTTTTAATATCTTCTACAATGTCATATCCCATTTCATGCTCAGCGAAATTCTTCTTGACATTCTCAATTTTATTTTTAATAGATTCTACAAGCATATTAACTTTCTTGGGACTCTAGCTTGAAATGACAAATTCAGGTATGTTAATAGTTGGAGTATTATTGAAGCTGAATTACACATGGTGTATGTATGTCCTCTATTCATAGCTCCAGACTCCTGGTATAGAGATTTAATTCATTATATTCAGGAAGTATATTTCTTGAAACATTGGAATCCAAGCAAAGAAGAGCATTACGTTTGAAATCAGCCTTATATCATATTATTGATGGAATGTTGTTTAGAAAGAACTACGATGGAGTTTTTCTTAGATGCTTGGAATGTGAAGATGCAAATAAGGTTGTAATAGAATTACATGATGGACCTGCTGGAGGTCATTTCTTAGGAGATACAACAGCACACAAGATTCTAAGAGTTGGATATTACTGGCCGACATTGTTTAAAGATGCTCATGCTCGTGTTAGAAAGTGTGATACTTGCCAAAGGAGCAGTGGGAGACAAGCCAAGGCAACAGGACCGTTGAAAACAGTTATTATCTCGAAACCATTTGAGCAATGGGGGATTGACATTATTGGAGAGATCAATCCCAATTCTTCATTACAACATAAGTACATCCTGACGGCAACCGACTATTTCACCAGATGGGTAGAAGCCATTTCGTTACGTAAAGTAAATGAAGATGCAATTATGGACTTTCCGCAAGATCATATTATGACCAGGTTTGGGGTTCCAATTTCCCTTGTTTTTTATAATGCTTCATATTTTTCATCTATTAAATTGACTGCATTTGCTAATGAAAAAGGAATTAAGCTACACTATTTTTCAAACTACTATCCGCAAGGAAATGGTTTGGTAGAATCCACCAATAAAAACCTGATTAGAATTTTTTTTTAAATGGTTATTGAAAATCAAAGGAGCTGCCATCTAGCTTTGCCTAATGCACTCTAGGCTAATAGAGTCACACCCAAGAACTCCTTAGGTGTGTCACCCTACACTCTTGTCTATGGGAAAGAAGCTATCCTACCTCCTAATATTCTGTTGACGTCCTCTAAACTAGCCCAAGACTCTAGGCGTATTGATAATGAAATCCTGCAAATCCGAACTCACAATTTGATGAAATTAGAGGAGTCTATGTCCAAAGCCAAAGAAATATTTAAACACCAACAAGAGATGGTGAAGCGGTGGTTTGACAAGCACAAAGCCGGGAAAAAGGAATTTGAAATAAGTGATTTGGTTCTTAAGTGGGATCACCCACATGATGAGAAGGGAAAGCACATTAAATTTCAGCAACTATGGATAGGCCCTTTTCATATTGCAGAGAAGATAGGCCCCTCAACTTACAAATTGTGAGATTTACAGGGGTGGGAGGAGAACTTACCAGTAAATGGTTTAGTTCTCAAGCCTTATTTTTCTTAATGGTTTTGATTTTTGTTCTTTTGTACATAAAAATGGTTTGATTTATTTTTTGTTTGCTTTGCCCAGATTAGTTTTAGTTGATTTACTTTTACTTGCTCAAGTTTTGATTGCTTGTAAATCTTAGTTTGCCTTAGGTTTCAATAAATTAGCATAACTCTTGGTTTTGGATTTCATTAGAGTTCTGGGTAAACTAAAAAATCTTTTGATCAAAAACTGCTTACAATTTACACATACATAATGTTTAAAGATTCTTTAAGATTAGCAGATTGTCTGAGCAGATTATGAACACATTGAATTCATGTTTAATCCCTGTAAAATAACTAAGGATATAAAAGTCTAGAATATTATTTTGAGTCTTCATTCACTTCACACTAAAGACTGTCCTAGGAGGTTAACAACAAAAGACCCATGGAAAGGAAGCAGGGTAAAAAGTTGTATTATATTTAAATGATCCCATACCACAAATGAAAGCCAAAAGGATAACAAGAGTCAAAATATCCCAAGAATAAAATATGTATCAAAACACATACTGAACAAAATCAGTTTGAATATGATTGCTAAAAAGTTCTTCTCCGTCCGTGAGCTGAAATCAAAATATCTCTCACACAAAAGGACACTATGGATAGAGGGGTATAAACTAAAATTCAAAAAGAAACCAATTAGGGAGGACTCAAAAGGACAAATGTCTAGAAGCATCAAAAGAATGCAAAATGGCATGGGAATAAGGAACAAACAAATATATCTGTTCACCATCTGTTACAATCCTGTGGAGTCTAAGTTGGAAGCTATCCAAAGGCAGAGGTAAAATAAAATTCATATCTTAGGCCTCAGAAGAGTTATCAAGACTATGAAATCCTGGTTCCCCGTTATTCAATTTGGACCACCATCAATGTTTAAATGTAACGTCCTCGACCCTCCGACTGGCGAAGAGGATGCTACCATACATCAAACATCCGGGAAACTAGCCCCATGAACATGGACATACATACATATAATGCTGAAACAAAATGCCCGAACATACTACATGCTAAGATGCATAATCGTTCATATACACAATGGAATCAAAACATACAATTCAGCATTAAACATGTCCATCATCATAATTCATTAACAGTAAATATGATTGCAAAACAGAATAGTCAAGAATACTTATCTTATTAGAACTGTCCCGCAACTAGCTACATCACCGCAATGTTCCACCCAACCATAGGCCAGCGTGCTCCTTAATCTCTCAGCAACTCTACCACCCCCGAGCCGGGCATGATTCCCCAAGGAATAAGAAACTAGCAGGATTACACATAGCCAAGGATAACAAAGCAGCCAAGCCAACACAGTTGGGTTTCTCAGGCAAACAACAGATCAGCCAAGCCAACACAGTTGGGTTTATCAGGCCATCTAGGAGATGGGAAAGGCTAAATGCTAAGCTGGTGAGCTCATTGAAGAGATAAGGACACCTACACTAGAACTAGCCTGACTTCTAGGACACCCACACACACCCAACACAAGGAAATCAGTCCTTTCTCTGCTACACAGTCCCTCAGGCCCTGACCTCCCTTCCAGTGCTATTTAAGGGTTGTGGAGAAGAAATCCAACCCTCTAGCTCTATCTGTGTGGTTCCCAAACACACCAAGTTTGTCAAGCAAATCAAGCCCTCATCACCACTCCAATGCAGTCCGAAGACCAACCTATGCATGCATGCAGAAAAACAAGCACTTCACCGCTTAGACAGGGGAAGACAATCCCTGAGTCGTTCTTGGCCCTATCGTGGCCAACACGACTCCACAGCAACCTATAGATGATACCACTCTATAAAGGGAAACATGGCCAACAAGACGTGGATGAGAACACAGCCAATGATCAGTGAGGAAAATCACAACACACGATCCACAAAGGAAGGATGGGACAATACACAGTCCGATAATACAAAAGAAAATCCATTCTCTACGTGAACAGAAGGAAGAACATAACCACTGACTACAATCGGTGCATGAAGCCAAAGAAAACAGCCCCTCTGCATGAACAGAAGGGAAAACGCCTACTCATTCCATCAATTGGTGAGAGAAAAGAGAGAAAACCCCCACACATGGAATCGTGAGTCCTTTTATTTCTGCTCTGCGTGAGGAAAATGAACAGCCAACCATCAGAGAGAGTGGACAAAACAATTGGTATCCCAAATAGTGCATGAGGAAACCATTCCTAGCCCGTGTGTGTGACTAAAATAGCTGGTGGAGAGTGCGTGGGGGTATCCTACCACCCACCACTACCCAGCATTAACTACCCTCAACTAGCATAGGAGCTTAAGTGGCTGACACATGGCTTTTCCCCATGGGTTCCAAGTTTAACAATCCCCCCCCCCTTATCCTTAGGAAATCATGCCCTTTTCAATTTAGTTGCATTGACATAGCTAGTTGGGGTTCTTTTAATTAAGATGCATAGTTGCATGATGCCACAACTTAATATGTGTTGTATATCCCGATATACTATCGGTGACAATTCCAATCACCGAAACATAACATAACCAAATCGATGGTGGGGCCTTTTCCTTTATCTCCACACCATGATTATTTACAATATATATGTATCATGTATATTTAATGCATCGGGGTCCAAACCGGGGTGTTACATTCCCCTCCCCCTTCAATAGCATTATCCTTAGTGCTTTACAAAATTGAACAAAATGCTACACTGGTATCGCCTCAGTGTTCCGCAGAATTGAACAAAAATGGATGTGCTAATCACATGGCATCCTCCAGCTCCCACGTAGCCTCTTCAGGTCCGTAGTGCTCCCATTGCACCTTTACCTGCCCTATGGCCCGATTCGGAAGCATTGTGACCTTCCTGTCAAGGATGTGCATTGGCTCGATTTGGAACTCTCCCTCGGGTTCCACCTCGATCACATCCCAATTTATCACATGGTTAGGATCATGTACATATTTATTAAGCAAAGAAACATGAAAAACATTATGAGCTGTAGTACTAGCAGGCAATGCAAGTCTATATGATACTGGACCTATTCTTTCAAGCACTTCAAATGACCCACAATATCTTGGTGATAGCTTGGCACAACTTCCAAGCTTCAAGGAACGTCTCTTCTTGGCCCTCACTCTGAGGTAAACATGATCCCCAACACTGAACTCCCTGTCCACCTTATGCTTATCTGCATAGTATTTCTGTATGTCCTGTGCTGCTTTCAGATTCTACCCGATCTTTACAACCTCTTGCTCCATTTCCTTGAGCAATTATGGTCCAAGCACAACCCTATTCACTGGATTATCCCAAGTCACTGGTTTCCTACACCTTCTTCCATACAAGGCTTCATACGAACTCATCCCCAAGGATGCCTGTTGTCCATTGTTATCAGCAAACTCTACCAAGTGTAAGTAATCTTCCCACTTGGTTGGTTTGTCCATTACATACATGCGAAGCATATCTTCAAGCACTCGATTAACTCTTTCTGTCTACCCATCTATCTGAGGATTGTATGCAGTGCTGAAGTTTAGCTTTGTACCCAAATCTACAAACAACCCTTTCCAAAAATTGGAAGTGAACTTGACATCTCTGTCAAAAACTATTGCCTTTGGCAATCCATGCAATTTGAAAATCTCCTTCATGAAGATCTTTGCAATGTCGGCAGTCTTATGTGTAGACTTCACTGGTATAAAATGTGTTTCCTTTGTCAACTTGTCTACCACAACCATGATGGAATCATGATGTCTCCAAGTCATTGGCGATCCTGTAATAAAATCCATGGTAATAACTTCCCATTTTCATTCCGGAACTGGAAAAGGCTGTAACAAACCTGCAGGGTGTTGATGCTCAACCTTTACCTGTTGACATTTCATGCACCTTGAAATGTATTCAGCCATGTCCCTTTTCATTCCTGGCCAAAATTACTGCTTTCTAGCAATAGAAATCGTCTTCCGATATCCTGGGTGACCAGAATACGGAGCTTGATGGATTTCATCCATAACAACTCTCCTCAAATCTGCTACATTTGGAATATAAATTCTACCTTTATAAGTAAGAAGTCCATCTTCTTCCAATTTATATCCCTCATACCTCTTCTCAAGACTTTGTTGTTGCAATTTGTCTTTTACTTGCTCGTACAATTCATCTCAAGCAGTATGATTAAAAATCTATTGCCTCAAATCTAATTGGCAAATACTAAGAGACGCCACATGCATTTCCTGCACCTTCCTACTGAGTGCATCAGCTACCTTATTTTCTTTTCCCTTTATGTGCTTGATTTCAAAATCAAACTCACATAAAAATTCCAGCCATCTCACTTGCCTAGCATTTAAAGTAGGCTGATCAAATAGATACTTTAGGCCACAATGGTCTATCCTTAGTTCAAATCTTCTACCCATCAAGTAATTCCTCCACATCTTGAGAGCATGTACTATGGATGCAAGCTCTAGATCATGAATGGCATAGTTATTCTCATTCTCCTTCAGCTTTCTCGACTCATAACATATCACGTGGTTGTCATGCATAAGGACTCCTCCAAGCCCTTGTCTACATGCATCAGTACATACCACAAAATATTTCTATGGATCTGCAACTTTCAATACTGGTGCACTAGTGAGAAGATTCTTCAATAGCTGGAAGCTTTCTTCACACCTCAATGTCCATTTGAACTTCATCCCCTTCTTCTGCAAAGAATTGATGGCATGTGCAACTTTGGAGAATCCCTCAATGAATATCCTGTAGTATCCTACAAGTCCCATAAAAGATCTTACATTCATCACATTTCTTGGAGTAGGCCAATTCATAATGGCTTCAATCTTTTCAGGGTCCACAAATATACCCTCTTCTGAGATAATGTGACCCAAATATTGAATTCTATCTTTATAGAAGTCACACTTGCTCAGTTTTGCATACAGATGGTGCTCCTTGAGCAATTGCAATGTTAACCTCAAATGCTCTTCATGTTCTTCCTCATTCTTAGAATAAACAAGAATGTCATCAAGGAAAACAAGAACAAACTTGTCCAAATACCTGTTGAAGACACTATTCATAAGGCACATAAATGTAGCTAGTGCATTTGTGAGACCAAATGGTACCACTACAAACTCATAATGTCCATACCTTGTTCTGAAGGCTGTCTTATGAATGTATTCATCCTTGATTCTCACCTGATGGTAACCAGACCTCAAGTCGATATTGGAAAATACCTTTGCTCCTCTCATTTGATCAAAGAGGTCATCAATCCTAGGCAAAGGATATTTATTCTTCACAGTAACCTTGTTCAATTGTCTGTAATCAATACATAGTCTGAGTGTACCATCTTTCTTCTTTACAAACAGAACTGGTGCTCCCCAAGGAGACACACTCGGTCGGATATACTTCTTTTCCAACAACTCTTGCAGTTGCATCTTCAACTCTAGCATCTCTGGTGTACTCATCATGTAGGGTGTCTTGGACACTGGTGCTGCTCCTGGCACAAGTTCAATTGTGAAATCAATGTCCCTCTTTGGATGAAGCCCTGGATTCTCATCAGGAAACACATCCTTGAATTTCTGCAACACCTGATAGTCCTCCAACCTAGGAGTTTCATCCTTTGATGCCTCCACAATATGAGCTGCATATAACTGGCAACCCTTCCTACAGAACTTTTTCCACTGCATTGTTGAAACCTGCCTTACTAAAATTACCTTTGGAATACCTTTCACAAATACTGGGTCTCCTTCTTCATCCATGCACTCAAAAGTCTTGTTGTAACAGTTAAGCTTCACTCTGTGAGCTTCTAACCAATCCATTCCAATGAGAACATCATAGGAACCGAGCGGCAGAACATTCAGATCTACACAAGTGATCAAACCATTCATGACCAATGGACATTTCTCTACCACTTCACTGACCTTTCTCTTAGTCCCAGTGGCTAGCTGAACTAACCAAGATTTTCTATGCTTTACCTTCTTAAAAGCACAAATATCCACTACTCTAGGAGTGATGTAACTGTGAGTAGAACCAGGGTCAATCAAAATAGAAATAGATTGTTCAACAATCTTACCTGCAACTTCAACCACAGTTGACTGGTGATCTGCCTAGTGGTCCTCCAATGCTGCATAAATTCTAGGGACTGCCCTTGCTACTTGACCCACTGTTTCTGTTTCTTGAATGTTATAAGTTGGTCTTGCACTCTCATTCTCGAGTGGAAAATACTTGCGCAAGTGGGGTGCTTCACATTTCCAACATTTGAGTGGACCTTTATTCTGTTGTAGATCTTTAGGCCTTCCACCTATCACTCCAACTGGATTACTCGCAGCTTGGGATGGCTGCTTCTACTAATTCCTGAATCTAGAAGGTTTGAAACCTTTCTTTCTTTGGTCAAATTTCTCATTCTTCTTGTCCTTCCATGCCTTATGGTATTCAGGTTTACCTTTGCTTTGCTCATAGAAATACTTAGCCTTCCTTATTGGTTCTTCAAGAGTTCTCGATTCATAAAACTCAATTCTATCTTTGTAAGACTGAGGCAATCCACTCAGAAACCGCTGGACCTTCACTTTTTCATCTCTGATGTACCGAACATACCTCAATAATTCCAAGAACTTATTTGCATATCCATCCATGGTCTGCTATCCCAATCTCAGCTCACAGAACTCCTTAATCTTGTCATCATAATACCTGTCAAAGAGGTATTTCTGCTTGAAATACTTCTTGAATTGTTTCCACTTCAGTCTCCTTTCACTGATCTTCTTTACTTGCTTGAAGTGTTCCCACTAAATGGATGCTCTTCCATTCAAATTGAATATGGCAACTCTTGCCTTCATGTTTCCCGAATAATCCTGCACTTGAAAGTACTTCTTTATCCCAAGAAGCCAAGCTTCAGCCTCTTGTCTAGTATTTACCTCACCATCAAATGTAGGAGGCTTAGCCTTCTTAAATTCATCCCGAGATTGATCCCTATGGTGTCTCTTTATTTTTCTTTTACGAGAGGATGAACATGTATCTCCACTGGATTCTTCAGAGTCAGATGACCCACTAGAAGTCCTTCTCCTTCTTCTAGTACTGCTTTTACTGCCTTCTAGTCTTGCTGTACCTCGTCCAGAGTCTATCTTTCTTTGCAAGTTTTTCAAACTCTGCAACATGGTAGCATTCAACTGGTGCTGCTCTTCTTGGGCTTTAATCAAGCTTCTCATGGTGGTTGCAACATCTGATGGTGTCTCTTGGAATCTCCTTCCATTAGAATCTATGTCATCATTTCCATTACGGACATTTTCTTCCATGGCATCTCTCGCACGCTCGTAAGAATCCCGAGCATCATATCCATCATGGGTCCTCATAACTGAACCACCACTTTCTTATCAAACTACAATTTATGAAATACTTCCCTTGAAGGTGACTATGATTCTGCAAACATGTTAGATAGAAAAACTATTAGATGCACATATTGATATAAATCAGAACTAATTACCTTCTCCTGGAGAAAAATTAGAAGTAACAGTTTTGCTTAAACACACAAAAATTCTCTTCTTGTTCAGCCCTGTAATCTACTGACAGTCTGCTGAAAAATCCACTGGAAAAATAACTAGAATTTACTGAGAAATCCACTCTGAATAACCCAATTTTCTTTCTCCCTATCGGGTCTCTTCACTACTAACTTTCCAGCATTTTGGTGATCAAAATGTCTAATTTCCTCCACTGCTCATTGGCGGTTTGTTCATCTATCTTTCTCTGGTGTGTTGGATCTGTAGTGGTCTAAGCTTCCAATATTTATCAGTGATGCCAATATATCGGCGATCAGATCCTCTAAGCACTATTGCATCGGTGATCGGATCCTCTACTCATCAAGTGGCTAGTTTTCTAGGCTTTCACAACAGCGGCCAATGAACTTTCTGGAGTTTTCGCGGGCCATAGTCCTATCAGCAGTTGGAGCAACTAGCATCTATGGCGTCGGATAGTTTAACCACTACATTTCGGCGGTCCAGCACTGGACGGATTCACGGTATCGGTGGCTTCAACAACTAAGGTTTTTTGATGGCAGCATATTGGACATCGAAAGCACTAATTGTTACGGCATCGACGATCGGATGCGTTGTCCATCGAACAGATAGTCCACAAAATAGCCGCAACAGCGGATGCTCAAACAACTAAACTTTTTCGGGGACTTCCATCGACAGTCTCATCAACTAACTTATGCCAATCGCCGATGGGTTCAATACTTAAACGAATTTTGAAAACTTTCTTCTTCTTCCCGCAGACCATAACATCTGTCGGTGGTCGAAACCATGAAGCGCTACATGTCAGCGATCGGAGCATCAACGGTTTGAACTCCTAATCATCGGAGTGCTAGTCCACATGGCAACCACAACAGTGAACTAACAAATAGCTAAATTCTTCGACAGGGTTGGCGAACCCAAAAAATATTTTCCACTGACGGCATCAACGGGCCGAACAACTAAGTTCTTCCAGTGTTCGTCGCCGCATCAGCTGTTCCGTCGTCTATTTTTCACCGATGTTTCGGCGCCCATGTCTACTAAATCTCTCTGATGGCGGTGACATTTTGGTGAACCTATCCACTAATTTTCGTCGATCCATTCACTAAATTCCACCGACGTTTCGGAAACCCTTAACCATACGGAGTCGTCATTTCAGTGCTCCCATCATCTAATCATCGACGATGAAATCAACTAACTTCTGTCGATTTTCGATGGTCTGACTTAGAAAAAAAATTCAAAAAATTTCTCTCCTTTGTCTTTTGTCCACCGGTGTTTCAGAGATATCTTCGTCTATCCTTCACCGATCGCCAATGGTCTGCGTCGGGTGATATTCAGCCTATACGTTCCGCTGTATCGAAGGATCTTCTCACTTAGTCCTCCGATGAGCCGACGGCCTAAGACTTAGAAAAAATTTTCTTTGAATTTTTGTTGTCATTCATTTTATTCTAGGTAGAGGGCAACCTGCCTCTACTAATTGGTTTCTCATGGCCCTCTGAGGCCCAATGCCACAATGATGTCTCGATCACTGCATCTTCACAGCCCATTCAGGCCCATGCTGCAACCAAGGATCTGATACCACACTGTAACGTCCCCGACCCTTCGACTGGCGAAGAGGACGCTACCATACATCAAACATCTAGGCAACTAGCCCCATGAACATGAACATACATACATATAATTCTGAAACAAAATGCCTGAACATACTACATGCTAAGATGCATAATCATTCATATACACAGTGGAAGCAAAACATACAATTCAGCATTAAACATGTCCATCATCATAATTCATTAACAGTAAATATGACTGCAAAATATATTAGTCAAGAATACTTATCTTACGAGAACTATCCCGTAACCAGCTACGTCACTGCAACGTTCCACCCAACCATAGGCTAGATTTCTTCGTAATGTCTCAGCAACGCTGCCACCCTCAAGTCGGGCATGATTCCCCAAGGAATAAGGAACTAGTAGGCTTACACATAGCCAAGGATAACAAAACAGCCAATCCAACACAGTTGGGTTTCTCAGGAAAACAACAGATCATCCAAGCCAACATAGTTGGGTTTATCAGGCCATCCAGGAGCTGGGAAAGGCTAAATGCTAAGCTGGTGAGCTCATTGAAGAGCTAAGGACACCTACACCAGAACTAGCCTGACTTCTAGGAGACCCACACACACCCAACACAAGGAAATCAGTCATTTCTCTGCTACACAGTCCCTCAGTCCCTGACCTGTCTTCCAGTGCTATTCAGGGGTTGTGGAGAAGAAATCCATCCCTCTAGCTCTGTCTGTGTGGTTCCCAAACACCCCATATTTGTTAAGAAAATAAGGCCCTCATCACCACTCCAATGTAGTCCGAAGACCAACCTCTACATGCATGCAGCAAAACAAGCACTTCATAGCTTGGATAGGGGAAGACAATCCTTAAGTCATTCTTGGCCCTATCATGGCCAACACGACTCCATAGCAACCTACAGCAAATACCACTCTGTAAAGGGAAACACGGTCAACAAGACATGGATGAGACCACAGCCAGCGATCAGTGAGGAAAATCATAGCACACGATCCACAAAGGAAGGACGGGACAATACACAGTCCAATAATACAAAAGGAAAATCCATTCTTTGCGTGAACGGGAGGAAGAACATAACCACTGACCACAATCGGTGCGTGAAGCCAAAGAAAACATCCCCTTTGCGTGAACGGAAGGGAAACCTCCTACTTAGACCATCAATTTGTGAGAGAAAAGAGAGCGAACCCCCACACATGGAATCGCGAGTCCTTTTATTTCTGCTCTGCGTGAGGAAAATGAACAGCCAACCATCAGAGAGAGTGGATAGAACAATTGGTATCCCAAACAGTGCATGAGGAAACCATTCCCAGCCCATGTGTGTGACTGAGCCAGCTGGTGGAGAGTGTGTGGGTGTAGCCTTCCACCCACCACTACCCAACATTAACTTCCCTCAACTAGCATAGGAGCTTAAGTGGCTGACACATGGGTTTTCCCCATGGGTTCCAGGTTTAACAATCCCCCCCCTACCCTTATCCTTAGGAAATCATTCCCTTTTCAATTTAGTTGCATTGACATAGCTGGTTGGGGTTCTTTTAATTAAGATGCATAGTTGTATGATGCCGCAACTTAATATGTGTCATATATCCCAATATACTATCGATGACAATTCCAATCACTGAAACATAACATAACCAAATCGATGGTGGGGCCTTTTCCTTTATCTCTGCACCATGATTATTTACAATATATATGTATCATGTATATTTAATGCATCGGGGTCAAAACCGGGGTGTTACTTTAAAGTTCATAAATATTGTATTCTAGAGATCCAGATATCTTAAAGAAATCTAATAAAGTAATCTAACAAGATACCATCAAATCAGTTGTTGTCTCAAAGGACAATTTGTTCAGAGATCTGTGGTCACCAAGTAGTCCCCAATTATTCAAAGCTGCAACAATTTTCCCCAAAAAAATTTAAATTTTTAGGGTCCCCCCTTATATTTTTAGTATTTAGAAGGCTTAAGGAATCTAATGACTTCACAAATTTTTTTTCCATGACTTGAAATTTTGAAATTTTGAAGGTTGGTCTGTTTGTATTGGATGCACAGTTGCCTATGTTTCTGATGCATCGGATGCACAGTTGACTAGCTCCCTGATATACCCATCGGGACCATTCCAAGGTTTTTCTTTGATATATCGGATGTCGTTTCAGCTATCACATTGGAATTTATTTTTCGACCCACCAGAACCTTAGTCCCGAGCAATGCCAATAAACCAGGTTTCCATTTGTTTATCATCTTCTGATATCCGATTAAGTTTGGTATTTGGTTTTCCGTCGTATCAGTTGTGTCCTGTGGAGTCAACCAAAAACCTAGTTATTTCGCTGGTCGATGTTGCGGAGGCTCAGTGCCGAATCCATCCAACACCTTCCCATATTTATTCCTGATACTGAAGCGTGTTAGTATTTTTAACGGTCGATAATGTTTTTAGATGATTTTTCTTGATATCCCAGTTGTGTTTGTCTAGAGCCATTCGACATTTCGGGTCTTCTCAGGGGTATGTTTCTGATATTGGCTTAGCGCTTATATTCTGTCCCGCCCGTTAACCTATCCCTCTCGTGGTCGAGCTTATCAATCGATAAGGGTTGTATTTCCAGTCATTTTCATCCATATTTCTCGCCCATTTGGAACTGTGCAGCTGTCGTTGTCTAAGCAAGTCGTGTGTGGGTGGAGGCTATTTTCGTCCAGGTCATCCATGGGTTTTCTCCAGGTAGGATTTGCATCAAATTTTTATTGCTTAGCATTTGTTTACCTACATATTTTAATAGTATTAAGGTATTGGTTATCCCACGGGGTTTTGCGGTGGTCATTTTCTTTTCTAGGGTTTTCCTTGTTTGTTTTGTTAGCGCAGTTTGGCCGGCTAGCCCATCTTCTCGTTTATCCTCGCCCAGTTTTTGATTGATTGTTAAGAATACATGATGAACTCTTTGATAGTTGTTGGGAAAATAAGGGCAGGGTGCATATGATCATTTCGCCGTCTGCATTGCTCCCTTTTTCCCTACACCATTTTTAACCACAGGCTGCGCAACCATTGTTTAAGAAGCGGTAGGTTTCCGTGGGATGTGGGAATAGTTTTTCAGTCGCAAAGAAGGGGTTTTGGGGTTTTAGTAGTCCGATTTTATGATTTTTCCCATGGTCATAGTCACTACCCGTAGACACGAGGGCATTGTGAAGATATAGGTTTTACCTGAGCATAAGTTTTTTGCAGATTTGGGTCAGATAGGTTTTTTGCAAGTTTCCTGGGTTTTTAAAGTTTCTCATACAAAAGGCCCATTTGTTTGATAGAAGAAAAGCTATTCAGCATGCATATTGATGGGATGGTAATGTTATGGTTGTTTTTACTATTGTTTTTAATACATAGTTTTCTAGGAGTAATTCGACTAAAACCATTTTGCATGATCAATACATGCTAATCATCAGCACAGCAATATGCCACTAAAGCAGAAGAAGAAGGCCCAAGCAGCTGAAGAGGAACCAGAAGTAGAGATAATAACCAGAGTTGAGGTTATTTATGAATATACTAAAGCCATTACTGGAATTGATCTGGAGTATAAATGGGGAGAGATATACTGAATGATCTCAAACCATAGTGTTCCTGAGGTTGGGTTCGAAGATCTGCCTATCTATGCCAACATTGACAAATCATCCATTATGAAGGTGCTACCAGACCTGAAATTTTCCCCTGTTCCGAAGTGATAGGATGGATTCTACCAAGGTCAGATGTAACGAGGATGATACTGGCCAACACCGAGGGGAAATTTTATCATGCATATATCCCAGCCTATGTATCCATGGCTTATAAGTTGCCAACACCACAAATCTATTTGACTGAGAGTTGGTTGAAAGATCTCAACTTAGATATGCTAGAAACAGTTAAAAGAATGATGATTCCTGGCAAGAAATTTTGTACAAGGCCTTCAGGAGAGTACGAAACGTCAAGCCTCCACACTCCATACAGGTTAATTGCCTTGATGTTAAACTGGATTTTCGAGAGGGATAATGGAAAAAAATTTAAAATAGGTTGGGTACCAGTGATATTTTTAGTGGCTACCCAAGGTACAATCTTTAATTGGGAAAATATAGTATCCAACAGCTTTTTAGCTTGTATAAGTGTAGCATTGGAAGGAGTGTCCCAGAAGAAGACATAATTTTACATGAATTCAATATTGATTGATTTCATTTTATGTACTCAATGATTCCCATCATTAAAGTGCCAATGCGATAAAGATCAGTCCCCTATGTATGCTTCCTATCAATTATTCTGGGCTCAGAATTATTATAGCTATTATAAGGAGATTTGTGAGAATTTCATTATGCCATTGCATACATTGATTTTCTTGGATGAATGTAATTGTATGTCAAAGGAAGCTATGAAAGTAGTGCAAGATAACGAGCACTATTATTTTACAGAGGAAGGGTTGTATTTAAGGATGTTTGGAGGATCAAGGGATCCTTCCCTTCTACCTAGATATGCTACAGACTATGTGATTCATAAATAATTTGTAAGACAATTGTACATTAACGGAGTGGGTAACTTCCTATTTGAGTAGAAAAAAGTTGTATATCCTGCAGTCCCTTTTTTGTTGGAAGTTATAAGTTTTCTAGGGTGAAAACCACAGCAAAATTCATGAAGGAATTAGAGTACTTTCACTTCGGTGAAATAATTTATCATAGAAATGACTCTGAGAAGAAGGTAGTTGAGTATTGTGCAGAAGTAGGGGTGCATTTTGAGTATGCTGATTTTTGGGACAAGGATGAGGAAATTTTCCGAAGTGCTCAGGACATGATTGTTTTGAGGAGGAGATTCAAACAAAAGATAACTACTGTTGGCGGAAATGGAAAAGCTGTTGAGCAGCTTAAAAATTAAGAAGAAGAGGCAGCAAAGAAAAGGCAGGAAGAAGCTCACAGGTTAGCACAGGAAGCAGAAGACTGGTTGCGAGCCAAAGAAGAAGAAAAGAGGAAGACCGTTGAAAAGGCTAAGAAGAAAATGGAAGAAGAAAAGAAAAGTAGAAGAAGAAGAAGAAATACAGAAAAAACCAGAAATAAAGTGAGGGATCAAGATTAGAAACTATTGATACAGAAAAAGAGCAAGCAGAAAAGTAGCTGAAGAATTGACACAAAAGGCATAAGAGGAATAAGACCCTGCTAATCAAGGACAAATGTAGTCTTATGCTGATCCATTATAACCTGTTGTTTCATCTAGTAGTATAGAAAGAGAGAATCCTTTATCAGTGTCTGGAATTGAATTGATTCCTTTTATCCCCATAAAAGGAGAAGAAGTGCCTAATTTAAAAACTATTTTTTATGACAAGGTAACAAACAGGATTGTTAAAAGAACGGAGAAAAAGGTGAATACTGGAGGTAATACGGGAGTGATGGTGACCGAGAAATCAGTGGTTCATGGTACCGACAAAGATCCGGGATTAATGGCAAGGGAGGGTGTAGCTACCGCCCTAGCTTCTGAAGATAATGTGGATAGAATAATGACGGATTTAGAGCAATCCCAAAAGAAGGTTACACAATTGAAAGAGACCTTAAAAAAGGAAAGAAATCAAAGCCATCATTTTAAGAGAAAGTATGAAGATATGATCAGTGAAATTAAGGTATCCAAAGCAGAGTGCCAGACTCTACAATTAGACAAAGATGCTTTGGTGTTATCCACAGGCAATATAGAAAAGGAGTCTAAGGCGATCTTGTCATATTTTGGTTTTGGGAGACTCTAGTAGAAACATCAGGTCTTGGAGGCAGAAAGGTATAATCTAGAATTGTCAATCGAAGAGTTGAATAAAGAGAAGGGACAGTTAGAGGATAAAGTGGCAGAATTGGAAATGCAAAAGAATACTACTGAGGGAAAAGCTAAGTTGTATGAGACTCAAGTATTAGCCTTGGAAAATCAGAAAACTTCACTGGAAGTCTCATTAAAGACAACCATGAAGCAAAAAATAGATATTGAACCTTTGAAGAAGCATGCTCTTACACTGAGAAGTAAGATTCATCAAATGCAGCTTCAAATGGCGGAAGAGATGTTAAAGGTTCAACAGATAGAAATAAGGCTGGAGGAAATTATAAATACAGCTTCATATTTCTTGGACAAGACACAGGATATCCTGGAGCCTCTATAGGGATGAATGACATGGTTAGAAACGAATAAGGAACCTCCCACAGATACACCCATTAAAGACCTAGAGACGATAAAGCTGGAGTATGAGTTGATCGAATTTGCGAGTAAAGAAGCAGAAGAATTAGTAAAGACAGTTAGAAGGACGAAGAGTGCTTGTGTAGAATTCTGTAGGAAAGTTCTCCTAACTTAAAATCGATGTCAGACCGCTGCTAGAAGGAGGTTAGAAGAGCTTCCCGATCATGAAATGTTTTTGAAACAATTGCAGGAACGATGGCAGGAGGATGAATGGGCTATTCAGCTAGTCAAGGGATTGGATGAAAAGGTGCTTAAAACTGCAGTGGCACATGCAGCAATTAGCACTCACTTACTGGAAGACCAACTTCACCTGATTCCATCTAGGGTGGTGAATATAAAGCCTCAAGCTGCTAAGCATGAAATCACTATCATATTTTTAGAGCCTTCTGGTTTAGAAAATATAGCATCAGATGCAAACGTGTGGAAGAAATTTATGAATGATCAAGCTGGGCCATCCTAGTTGGACTATTTCAAACGTTTGATTAATTATGTAATATGTTGTATTTATCTTTTTCTAAGTATATATGCTAGAGGACAAAATTTTGTTAAGGAAAGGTTAGGGGAATCCCAAAGGGAAAAGAGGGCAACTCAAGAGTTTTGTTGTTTGTATAAATATAGGTGAATTAGATGTAAGAAAGGACCATTTTTCAGACTAAATTTGTGCAATGTTATTGTAAGAAGAACTGTTTCATCTTATAATAAAGAGTTTATATTTTCGGCTGGAGAAAGCACTATGGAGTTTCAAATTATTTCCATAGACTAGTTGAATGTGGACTACTTTTTTTTCAGCTTGTTTCTATGAGCTTTGAGATCGTTCTAACTCACGAATTATTTCATGTTATGAATGTTTCCTATTTATTTCTATGAAATTTCCACATCATATCTGAGTAATGAATGTTTTAATTGACAATGAGCTATCTCTTTGGTTATATGTCTACTTATATTCGTCTATTTTTAAATATGAACAGCTATCTGTAGTATTCTAAATGCATGTTATACAGTACATTACTCATTATTAATTACAGTATTTCTCCCTAGGGATAAGCTAGATAGATTTAGTTAGCACTAGTATAATTTGTTTTTTTGTTTGTGATTTAGAAGCGAAAGAGGTAAGACAAGAGGTAAGAACCTACACATCACATTGTGACACTCTTCATTATCTCTATTGACTGCAATTAGTTAGGCACTTGCATATCATACATAAACATAAAACTAAAAAATACACTTAAACGATGGACTGGGCCACAACCGATAAATCAAGCTTTAACCGTTACTTAACCTACGGTAGTCGGACCGTAAACCGAACAGATTCCCCATACCAAACAAAAATGAGCTAATTGGGAACACTTATTGGGGAGAATCCCTACTATTGTTACCTGTTATTTTCCAAGCCTCAACAATTTTGGTGCTAGACGGAGGGCCACCAGTGCATGGCTGGCCGAGGAAATTCGTTTTCTCGAGAATTCCCCACCGGTGACAGTTCTGAGACTAGTATCCCGCAAATACCTACTCCTAAATCAAATACCACAGGGTATCTCTATCCCATTGATAACGAAGTGGTTGATGATTTAAGAAGAATCACCAAGGAGTACGCAAAGAATATTGGAGGGTTACCAATTATTCTTGTTTTACCTAGAAGAGAGTTTCGTAAGAAGGACCATCCTCAATTGGAAGATTAAGTGTTAGTGGAAAACCTTGAAGAACTGGTAGAAACAGCCTTGCAAGAAGTTTTCCAACCTATAAACCAGTTGGGACCATATTCCCCTCACTGTTCTCCTTTTCGAACTCCTGTCCAGTCTCCTCCTCAATCTCCACTTAGAATCATAGCCAATGTGAATGCAAATCAGCCACCTCCACCACCTGCTTAGAGGGATAGATCTCCTTTAAACTTGACCCCTCCATTGCATGCTATGCCTCAGAATTTTGACAAAGCTTTACCCAAGTTTGAACCAAATGAAGGAATTCTTGTGGATGATCATTTGCATAGTTTTTATCTAGCTTTAGAGGGATTGCAAGCAGCAGAACATGAAGATGTAGTCAGCAAATTATTCCCACATACTCTGAAGGAAAAAGCAGCTTCATGGTACTTTTCCCTGCCTAAAAACTCAATCACAAATTGGAATATTTTTTAGAGACTGTTAAGAAACAAATACGGAATCCAAAAAACTCATGCTGCTATAATGAAAGGATTAATTTCCCTAAAGAAAGAGAAGAAAGAAAGGGTACATAATTTCACTCAGAGGTTTGGTGCCTACCTAAATTACTTTGATGTAGCTGACAAACCATCTGAGCATGCCCTAATTGATTATTATACCTCAACTCTAGGGCCTGATCTAGCCATGTTTGTCAAAAGATCGGCTAGACCCACTTTAGTAGATATTTATGAAGAAGCTAAGAAGGTGGAGGCAAAAATGGAGAGTATAGACCACTATCCTATATGGTCAGAAGAAAAAATTTATGGAAACAAAAAACCTCTATTATTAACTAAGCCTAAGGATGAGCGATCACAGGAGTTAGATGGGGTGGTGAAGATGATGTAGAAGTTGTCAAACCGGGTAATTGATTTGGAAAAAGAGAAGGAGGCCCATAAACAATACAAGCCTTATTGTAAAAAGAGAGATGATAACAGTCGACCCAAGCCTCCCCCACATAATCCCTCAGCCATGAATTTGATAGATATAGGAATGGATAATTTCTGTACATTCCATCAGCAGCCTCATTCAGAAAAGAATTTCCCACAATGGATAAATTCTATGACCTTAGTGATGAACCATGTAGCAAGGATTTCTCCCTACTACAGGGGCAAGAATGGCTCCCTTCTATCTATAGGACAGAAGGGTAGGTTCCAGTTAGTGGGTAAACGTAGAAAATAAAAACGTAATGTAAATGGCAGTAAAGAAATCAAAGCAAAGATGGAAGCACTGGTGAACCCCTCTGCAAACACAAGTTAGGGTTCCGCCTCCTAAGCCTTGCAAACAATTCCTAAGCTACAGTAAAACCTACAAAACAATGTTAAGCATAAAACCTGCAAATGGAAACAAGGGTTAGAAAGCAAATACAACTAAGAAACAAATAAACAAGACATGAAATACAAGCTATACCTTCTCTAGTGGAAATGGGCCACCATGCCCTAGCTTGTGGAAGCACCTCCCTCTTGGATGGGGAGAAATGGCTCAATGGGAATGGAGGAGAGGGAGTGTGGGTGGCTTGAGAGGCGAATGTGTCTCAAGGCATCCACGGGCAGCATCACAGTATGCAAGGGAGAAGTGTTTTGAGAGTGACCCCCCACCCTCCTTTTATAGCTTTTTCAAGAGGTTTTAGGGTTTTAAGCCCTTGGTCAGGGCTTTAGCCTCTTTTTTGGGCTTTTAGCCCCTTTTTCCCTAACTTTAGCTCATTTTAGGTTTTTAGCCCTTTTTTTAGGGCTTTAGCTCCTAGGAGACTATTTTGGGCTCCTTTTGGGGGTTTTTAAGCCCTTTTCTTCATCCTTAGGCTATTTTGAGGGTGTCGGGATCTAATGGAGGGATATGAGGGTCGTGAGATGGTGTCCTTGGGCAGTGTAGGCCATTGAGAGCTGAGTGGGGGATTTTTGGGTTAACAGATTGCCCCCTAATGTGTGAGGGCAGGAGCTCAACGTATGGCCGACGGAAATCATAGGATTTGTTGTGTAGAGGTGGTGCTTCCGGGACTGGGGCAAGGTGTCTTTTGGTTTTTGTATTAATATGGTTCCCATCAATGGGTGAGATGCAAATAATGTGTGACATGTATATGGACGACACGGGCATCCCCATGCTCATGACAATGTTAAAAGAATAATTTGATCTATGCTCTAAAATACAAGAGTCGATCATATACAACTGATGTTACAATAATGGTTGCCTCCATGTGAGGCTGAATACACTACTGATATGGTACATTGGACCCATGGCATTATCATGGAATGCTATATCTTTATGACTGACGGTCTACTGGATCTGGAATGGTACATAGTTGTATGGACTCGCTGATTGAGATTCAAAGTCTCTATGGTACAAGTATGGTGGATCAATCATAAAGGTATATCGAAGCACTACTGAGGCTTCTGATCACTGTCTCCAATGCAACCCATACATCACAAGGGACATAACCTGTTTAGGTCCCTCGAGTAGACTCATCAATGTGCTAGAGTCGGGTGACATCTAGGGTCTTCGACCAATTATTGTGTGGACCAAACCCTGTACGAATCTCAATGGTGTGATGATGTCGTTGAAGTCGATCACGTGAGAAACAACCATCCCGAGAGGCACTAAGGACTCCTCTCAGGTGGCCCAAGGAACTCATCAATGATGTTAATGAAACTAAGGTATAGGGACCTCTAGGTCTATCCTCTGGAATATGTGTGTTGGTGTGGACAGAGGGAGACTTGCCCCTAGTCAAGGCAATGATGTTTCCTTGACGAGGAGTGCGAGGAAGATAACCGAAAGGTGTGAAGCAATCTGCGGACTGACTCACTGAATTGGGGGGGGGTGGGAAGGGAAATAACTTAACAGGGGTAGGGAGAGTTTGGGAGACTCAAACTTCCTTTGTTCAAATTATGACGGCAGGGTGGACCAGGCAGCAAATGAAACTTAACTCATGGGAATGGGATCATAGTTGTAATACCGAGAATGTTGTTGCAGATGGGAAATACTTGGAGGAGGTAGACACATTTGATACTAATGGGATCCAAGGAAGACACATTGCAGAGTACTCTAAACAAAGGAGACCCAATGTGGGAATGCTACCAAACTATTTTCTGTGGGGTGGCGTCTAGGGACACCTTTATGGTACGATCTCATGGATTTTTGGTGAGCCCGAGAAGGTAAATTTTTGATGGTGCTTTCAATTTTATAGAGTCTAAAAGCATGAAGAAGAATCCATTGGGGGATCTTTTTCATTGGTAGTCTCCTGTGCCTGAGAAAGTATAAAATTATACATAGGAGAGCTCACACATCCTGTAGGGGATGAGAGACTTCTTTACCATTGGTAGTCTAATCAAGCCGAAAAAGGTTAAACCTGTACTGACTGGACGGTCATTCAAATACTTTTACGAGCATGAACAAAACCAAGTTTGCTCGGCTATCTTTTCGTGTTGAGACAGCTGGAAAAGAGCTTAACAACAACCAATAGTGAGATTTTTCGTAAGGTGTGGCCCCTCTACCCGGGAAATCATAAAAGTATGCAGAGGGGAACAGTCTTGGCTTGAATGTGCCAAGGAGGTCCTTTTCAATTGATGGTCTACATGGTCCGCAAAAGGAGGTAAATGAGACGATGTAGACGCCCTTTCCTATACTTTAGCAAGCGGGAAAGGAAGCAGCTACACTTGGCAATCTTTTCATTGTTTTAAGGAGTCAGAAAAGAGCTTAAACAAAACTCCAGTATGGTTAACTGATTGTGGTGGCACATGCTGTGCCCCATCTCAGGACGATGGACAGAGGTCCAAAGGTCATCCACACAGTATGGACGGAGCAGAAGGCTCTCAAGCATACCAATACATGCATGGGCTAGATCGCGGCAGAGGCCTGCGAGTCGGTGCGGCACAGGCATGCAAACCAAGGTGGCTCTTGAACAGAGGTCAGGAGAGCGTGCGTGTGTGTTGTTTTGGACAAACTTGACTACATGCGATGTGAGTGCAAGTCCGGGCGCACTTCTATGCCAAATATATGCAAGAAAAATAAAGGGTTTTGTGGACGATGGTCCAGATGTCCGTGTAAGGTGCGGTGGAAAAGACAACTATAAATACAAAAATAAAAGTAAAATTACATTCCTTAACAGGCGGTGGCCCGAAAACTCGCATGAGTAGCGGTCAGGAAGTGTGATACAAGTACAGGTCCGTGGACACTTGCATCGTCATGTCATGGCTCGTAAATTGAGGTGACTAGTGGGAAGTGGTCCTAAAATTGATTTATTAAACATGATACGATGGTCTCACAAAGAGATAGAGGGTGGAATTCTGAAACCAGTGGCACAAACGGTGTCTCAAACGGAGTCCGTATGGTCCTGTTATGTTGATCGGAAGAAATTAGGTCAAATGGGGCCTATAAAAGGGGGGGTCCACATGGTGAAGTGTCATTGTCACTATTCATTGTGGAGTTGGAGAGGTGGGCCTTTATTCTTCATTTGTTGATTTCTCTTGATCTGATCGACGATTTTGCGTGCCATGACTTGCAAGTAAAAGCTCTCACTGAATCTCATCATTTTGGTGGTTTATTTGTTGGATTTGGTCACCTGGAGGCCCCCCATGAGCAGTTTGGGGTTTCATGGGGGCCAAGTCGCACCTTTCGAAGGAAAAGGTACACCCTGGTCGCACCTGTGGGGAAATTATGAGTGCCCTGGGTGCTCCTTTTTCCCAAACAGGTGCGCCCTAGCCTCTTTTGGGTGATTTTTTTATGGTGGCAATGGCTCACATCAGGGTTTTTGCTTGTGCAGGATGGTGGAGATCAAGTGGAGGGAGAGAGACTGCAAGAGTGTCAAGGATGCATCCTTGCGTGACGGGAGTGTTAGAGATACATTAGCCCATTGTGGATTGCAAAAATTTATGAGGATATCGCTTATGCAGAGCTTGCGTTTGCTAATGAAAACACTGATAGGTTTCTGGGATGTTGACGACGAGTTGTTTCTCTTTCAGGGCCAGCACATTGAGATTATGCTGGAGGATGTATACTTCATTACTGGGCTCCCTATATTGGGAGTGGTTGGTGACTTGGTACCTGTGCTATCTCGGGGGGAGACATTGGAGGATCTGTGTGATTGGCACTGTTACGCTACGGCGTACGTGCGTGGTTCTTACATCCTAATGTGTGACATTGAGGATTTGTCCACACGGGTGGTGGGGACCTTATTGCAGCATATATTGGGTTCCATGAGGAGCCACAAGATTTCTGGTGGTCAACTATAGCTAGTATAGCGTGCTATAGGTGGCATGTATTATGCATGGGGCCAGATGTATCTACAGGCTGTTTGGCATCAGCTGAACAAGTCAAAGACCACTGGTGCTGGTTTTTGTTTTGGCTCCTTCTTGTGTGCTTTCTTCTTTGAGAAAGTACCTACACTTCGTCCTCATCGGGCTGTGCAGGATAGTGGTCCACAGGAGCCGAGGATGTACAGATGGTGCCAGATGATGATTCGCGAGGGTGGCAGCAAAGTGGGCCACTTTTTTACAAAGGAGTTGTTGGAGTAGTGGCTCCAGCTTCCTATGGTGATCGAGGGGTAACCGTATGTGGGTATGGATTTCCAGGGAGACCCTGAGATGCCCCAACCTCTTGGCCAGGCGTGGGGACCAGCCAATATGTATGCGTGATGTTTTTATGTTCATCTTTATGCATAGTATGGTTGAGCTAGTTAGTGGTTTGCATATCGATATATGTGGACTAATGGTGTCCTTGTTTGTATGTGCAAATGTTGGTCCTCGCCTGCCACCTGGGCATCAGAGGCAGGTTGTTACCATAGCTCCTGCAGCGGTTCTTGCCGGGAGATCCCACAGGCGGTAGCAGGATATGGATGGACTGGTGCCGTATATGGAGGAGGTTGCTACTAGAGTGTCAAATGATGGCTAGCAGCACCTGAGTACTAACATTATTGCTGCTATTCACAACCTTCCTCCCGAGTTGACTGGTGTGATGAGGAAGATGGCGGTGGCTTGTGAACACTTCCCCCGGGCGGCGAGAGGTGATATTCCTATAGAGGATGGGTCCTCTTCAGAAGATGATGACACCGAGTCAGATGATGAGTCTGAGTCGGATTAGTATCCTAGTGAGGTTGTCCCTAGTGCGTTGGTGTACTTAGGGGTTTTTGTGTCGCTTATGTATATCCTGCTGAGAAAGCATATGTAGCTTCTCATTTTTGTATTGGACATGTTTTGGACATGTGACTAATCGATTTATATATATATATATATATATATATATATTTGATGCACATGGATGCACTTTTATGGTTTTATTATTATGTGAGTCTCTTTATGATGCTGTGGAATGCAAATGCCTATGTGATGTATTATTACACTGTGTGTGTATTTTTTAGACATGATTATGCATGATGTTATGGTTGTATGTTTCCTATATGCGGTTGTGGATGTGCCAATTTAGAATATCATTAGCCATTTGATCTACGACACTATTGAGGTTTCTGGGAACATGTGAATGTGATGGATTCAAATGTTCTAACCATCTGTTTAGTGCGCAGGTACTTTCTAAAGAGGCAGGGATCACGTACTCAGTAGTGGTTGTTCAACTAAGAAACAAGCACCTGGGAGTCTAAGAAGACATCAAGATGGTGAATGCCTAAGTGGAGAGTGGCATCCAAAAGGCCATTGACACCATCATATTCAGCCTGGTTGTTGGTTACGGTGCCCACGCATATTCCATCGATGTAGATCAACTCGTGCGAGGGGGAGTAGATTACCCATGCAACCGAGGCAAGGTTCAGAGGCCATCTACTTGCTCCATATGTGAATCCCATATACCGGTCTGAGGTGTGCTCCATCTGAAGCAATGAGAGGAAACGATACATAAGACTCAATTTGGAAAAAATGTGTAAAACAAAAAATGGAAAGACTATAATACAAGTTGAAACATTGTCACTCAAAAGGGTGACATTAGAGGGAAAGTTGTTTGGAATTTCCAAGGATCAGCAGTCATTCCTTTGTGTGACATGATGAATCCTTATAGACGGTTTGTGGGGACACAAAAAACACATTTGAATGGTTTCAAGCAGATTCTGCACTGGCGACATCGCATGAGGACTTGTCTCAAGTCATCTATGTGTTGTGTGTGCTTTTGCGACCGCGCGATGAGGTTGTTGAAACAAACCAACATGATGTGAACGAGGTCATGGAAGCAGTGTGTCATGGCACCCTGGAAGGTGGCTTTGGCATTTTTGAGGGAAAAGAGCATGACTCGGTGTGCGAATGTGCCCCATGGGGTTGTGAATGCCATTTTGTAACGGTCTTCTTTCCAGATTTGGATTTGGTTATATCCAGAAAATCCATCTATGAAGGAAAAGGCTTCATGTTTGGCGCATACATCGATGATCTGGTCAATGAAAGGTGTGGGGAAGTTATCTTTTGGACATGCCCCATTAAGGTTATAGAAGTCTATGCAAATGCTAATGGTACCTTTTTTTTTATTCACAGGAACAGGATTAGAAACCCAAGTGGTGTATGAAATGGGATAAATGAAGCCGGCTGTGCACAGCTTCTCTATCTCAGCTTTCACCACATCCACTTTGGATGGATGGATGGGCCGTTGCTTTTGGCATACGGGTGCCACATCAGGCCACGCGTCGATGTGGTGCTCCACGATGGATAGATCTAAGCCAGGAATTTCAGTGTATGACCAAGCAAAGATGTCGCGAAATTCTTGGAAGAGAGCTTTGTAGGCGTCGACCTCTTCCATGGAGCAAGATGCCCTCAGCATGATTTCTTCAACAATCTCAGAATTGGTTGAGATGTCGATTTTAATGGTTGGAAAAATGTTAGCCATATTCCCTTCTTCGAAGGAATCTGGTGCTGGGATAGGGTTCTTGAACCAGTTGACCTTCCCATGGATGAAATCTTTGGCCTCCATGGAAAACTAGTCAGACTGGGACATAAGTTCTCCAGTAAGGAAGAATGAGCGATGGTGCATGTCATCCCATGGGTATTCTAGGGCGGTCAGAGCTTCAAGTATCTCCTCATCATTGCTGAAGCAACGAAGAGACAAGTCTTATGGACCATCGGTGGAGGAGGAGATGAGCGGGTCGGTGGAATTGGACATCATGTAAATGGACATGGTGTCTGACGAAGGAGGTGGTGGGTGAACTTCTTCGATCAAGGTGATCTCAGACTCAAGGGAATGTTGAGGGAGGTCAACGAGAGCCATTTGAAATTCGGGCAGGTCTTGGAAATGGTGGGAGTAATGTCCATACAAGCTGCAAAGGGTGCAAGCATGGTTTGTCCTCAATGCCTTGTTCTTGACTATCGGCGCGATTGGGAGTTCAACCACAGGGATGTTTTCGTTTGTATCCATGGCATCCAGATGCGCACAGATCACTAGGATTTCAGGGAAATTCTAAGTTGGATGGCCCTGTTGTTCATAGACAACACAAGGTGGGACTTGTCATGGTTCTGCGGTGGCTTTGGCATTCTTTCCTTTGGCCCTTTTCGGGTGGGGCAGTGCTAGTGCGAGTGCAGTGGTTGGCTTGTGCGAACTGGGTGGAGGGTGAGACTCGACCGCGATGGCTTGCACTGAGGTTAAAAAAACCTGGGGCATTGTTGGTTGAGCTGGTGGATCAAGATACCACACCGAGATGCCCAACTTAAAGTTGGGTAGGCTTAAGGTGTCCATGACCGACTTGCTCATGACACCAGGTGGGGGAAAGAGGAAGGGAATCGTATGGACTGGGGATGAGCCCACATAACTCCCATCTGGTTGCATGTGGGGATGCGGTTGTGGTTGCGGCTGTGTGTAATGTTGTTGCTGCAGGTGATGTTGCAGCTGTTGTTGGTGTTTTGGCTACGGAGGATGTTGTGGTTGTGGTTGGGGCTGCGGCTGTGTTTGTTGTTTGGGTGCAGCAGTGCTAGAGACCATGCATGAGTCCACAGTTTCATTTTGTGTCGGCGGTGGTGACACTAACGGGAAAGGAGCCATCATTGTGGGATTGGTAAACAACCCAGGGCCCACATTCAACGGTGGGGAGGCTGGTGTGTTTTCAACCATAGTGTTGATTGCAGGGACGACATTGGCATGTGTGGTTTCCCCTTGCGGTTCAATGGTGGTGATGGTAGGGATAATGTTGGCAGGTGCTATTAACCCTTGTGGATCATGATAAGTGAGCTAGTCAATCATCACAATCTTCCCTTCGTGGGGGAACTTCATGAGATGGAAGACAGTTGATGTGATTGCTTGCATGGCATACATGTAACTCCTTCCGAGGAGGAGGTTGTAGTCCATTTGAGCATTGACGACTTCTATGTCGATCAACACTGTCTTCCCGGCTAACGTGATGGGGACATGGGGGAGGATTCCTTGGGCTTTAGTGGGATGCCCATCATAAGCCTACAGAGTTGTGGAGGATGGTTGTAGAATTGGTGATCCAAGTTTCTTCCAAACCAAGGTAGACATAACGCACGTGGATGCCCCCTCATCCACTATGCACTAATGCACAACCAAATTCCAGATGGACACTGGGATTTGGAAGTCGATGGTGGAGGGCATGTGCGGTTCCCTGTTCTCTGTGTCAAAGGTAATCAATTTGGAGTTGGAGGGGTCTACTGCCCCTAGGGTGGCTAGTAAGGATTTCTGCTACGTTGGGCATGTTTTAAGTACCTCAAGAGTGGACATGGCGGTTGGCATTTGGGCCAAATCATCCATAATGCTATAGCTGACTACAGCTCTAGCTATGGCATTATTAGTGACTCTGCGTATTGGGGGGCGCGGGAATGGGGGTAACTGAAGAGGTAGGTTGACTGTCTTAGACATGGATGCTGCTGATGATTCAGTAGGTTCGGTGGTGGTACCGTACTGATTCTGTCTAGTTTGCAAGTTAACCTCTTCAGTCATCATGGCTAGCAGGTGGTGAACACTTGTTTCAGCTGTGGGAGGTGCCCCCGAAGGGGGTGAGGTTGCCACCAATCCTTGGACTGGCAGTGGGTTTTGAAGCACCATGGGGGGAGATCCTTGAGGTGTCGGGTTGGGTTGTACTTGGTTTGTAGCGTTGGCAGCCTGTTGAACCTCATTCTGAATGGCTTGCTTGGTGCGACCCATGAGGGGACACTCAAATGTGTAGTGCCCATAGACCTCACAAAGTGTGCATGGTTGGTTTGTGCGCAACGGGGCATTGCATCTTGGTGCATTTGGTCATGGGGGGTTCTGGGCTGGTCGGTTTGCCGTGGCATTGTTGGGAGGGTTCGGTTGTTGAGCACCTCCCTGTGGTTGGTTATTGCCTTGGTTGAGGGGCTGGTTATTTCTAGCTTGTCCTTTTTTATTGTTGGGGATAGGCTGGTTGGGACGGTTTTGTTGTGCGAACACTTGTCCCAACAAAGCGGGGGGAGTGAGGGCGGGGGCTTGAATTTTTTGCACTGGCGGTGCATAGTAGATTTGTGGGGGTGGTGGTGCCATAAATATGGGCATTTGCCCCACATACTGCTGTGTTGGCCAATCCATGGCCTGGGCCTACTGCGGTGGCACAGGTTGTGCATAGGAAGTTGTTGCTCCAGACTGGGACATCATTCTTATGTAGTCCGGAGCTTGGTTCTGATAAGCAACACTACCAGTGTTGCTTGGTTGTGGTGTAATAGTAGGTGGTGTCGGTCGAGGCTGTGGCTGTTGGGAGATCGATCCTATGATGTCCTCCGCAGCATGGGATGCCCCTGGTGCATCGCGGTAGGAGGTACTTGGATGGGGAGCGTCTAGAATGATAGTATACACATATCCAGACCCAGCATAGATAAGGTCAAATTGTTGGGCCTTCAGTATGGCCTCTTCTTCAGATTGGGGACGTTCAGATATGACATCCTTTGCTATGGGTGGGAGCAAGGTCTTAAGGAACCAATCCAAGAATATCCTGTCATCAAGTTGGATTTTGCATAGGGTACCGCCACTCATGGATATGGTCAGTTATATGAGTGGCAGTGCTTTGAGGACAGGATAGCAAGATCTCCACCCCCTCGTCATATATTTTGCATAGGGTACGATGTCGCCGCCACTCATGGATATGGTCAGTTATATGAGTGGCAGTGCTTTGAGGATAGGATAGCAAGATCTCCACCCCCTCGTCATATCTGACAGGGAGTTAGAAATACTGTAGGAACATGAAGGCTAGGGAGTTAAAGTCCAGATACTTGGCTTGCGGTAGCTCAAGGTACCATTTGGCCGCAGCACCTGTAAGGGTGCATTGGAATAGCCTCAGCCTGATGGAATCGTCTACGATGTTGTTGGATGAGCACCATAGATGGAATGTCATTATGTGGTTTTGGGGACATTCCCCTGCTTTGCCTTCAAACTTGGGGATGTCTGATGGTAGGTTAGTTGGCATTGGAGGCCAAAAATATTGATGGCGGATGGGGTCGTTTGTTAATCTAGCCAAATCAGGCAAGTTCAGATGAGCCATAAAAGGCATATTTGACCCCATTTTGATGTGGGATGGGGTTGTGATGGTGGTGGGGTTTGCAGGTGCATAATGCATCTGTATAGCTGGGGGTTCTTGCGGTGGCATCATTGCGGATGGACCAATGCCCCCAAGTGTTGTGGGTGGGACAGTATGAGTGGCGGGGACATTGCCCCCATGTATGACAGTAGGGGCAATGTAATTGGATGGCCCACTGCCCCCCTGTGCGGCAGGAGGGGAAGTGTGTGTGGAGGGGCCAATGCCCCCATGTGTTGCAAGTGGGCTAGCTTGGCTGGTCACTATAGGTGGTAGCATCTGACTAATGACAGTCTGCATGACTGTGCTTGGGCCACTTTCCAGGTTGTGGGTGACAGGTTGTGATGTGGACATGGGTCCACTTGCTATGGGTATGCCGAAAAATGGATCCGTATTTGCACTAGCCATGGGGCTTGATGGTGCAGTATGGAGGTCTGGTTTAGACTGATATGGATCTGAATCACAATCAGAGGCTGTGTGACCCTCTAATGGTGTGGGAGATCGCTGAGAATGGCTTCGACGGTGTCGATTGATATTTCCAAATGGTGGTGGTTCGCCTCTTAGGCATGAGGAAGAACGTGGAGGATCAATTGTGTTAGATTTTACCAAGCTTATGGGAATGATATTTGGACCCTAGTTTCAGTGGCTTCCTATTAGCTGCAGGTGGTCACTCGGCCACCAAGACTGCCAGAAGATAACACTTGGCTTGTTCCTCACAGGTGTTTCTACTCAATCGGAAGGGGTCATTACCCATTTCGCTTGGCAATTCCTCTCAGCGGCCAGCTACTTTGGGGTTCCTGTGGTACTCCTCACAATGAGTTTCTAGGCAGAGCCCAAATACTTCCCACAATTGAAGCAATCAAGGACTTATGTCCTCAAAGACTGTAGATTGGTTTGTACTTAGTGTAAATTGGTAAATTTTAAGGCTCACTGAGCGTCATGAACTGAGTTGGGTTAATTAGTTGGTATGGTGTATTTGTTTGTTTGTTTTTCTGGTATTTGGTTGCTGCAAATGGTTTATGAATTCATCATGGTAGATTTCATGTCATTGTGTATGCATGCATTGAATAATCAGAAATTGTGAACAAATACAGTGTTTGACCCTGAATGTGTATGGCTTAACTAGATGTCTACCTCACACTTATATTCCTCTTCAACCAAGAGAAGGTGCTAGGCTCTCAACACAATGGGACTAAGACCATCTGTAGATCCTCAGGTCACCTCCTGGATGCAAGGTTGGTCAACAGGGAGGACACTTAGTGCCGTGAGAAGCCCTCCTTATCTACCCCCTCTACCTTCCAGGTCATCCGGTTTTAGTGGTTTGGAACAATATTAGTGGAGTACCTAGATCTATATGAGCTTTCCCTTCGTCATATCCCAGAATACCCTGGAGAGTGATGACTGGGTAGAGGAGGAAGGGGAAGCAAGACAATTAGTTTTAGGTTGATTTTAGTTAGGCTAGGTTCATTTGATTAAGCCATTAACATTTACTTGGTATTTACACATTGTTTGTGAAAGAAATTGCAAAAAATAGAAACAGAAACTGAACTTTTGAAATGGTGCGCTAGACAGAGGTGGCTGGGCTGCACTGACAGTCCTATAAAACTAGAATTTACCCTCTATTAAATTAAAATTAAAGTTCTGTTTGACAGGCTGCACATTTCTGATCAAATCTGGCGAGGGGACCGCAAGATTTTTTCAGAAACAGGTGAGGGGGTCACACAGAATGCAGAAACAGTCATGGACTGAGTTTCTAGGTTGAAGTCACACTTATCAGGGGATTAAGTGCGCCCTGGGCACACCTATTTTCCCATTAAGTGCCCCCTCACCTCACTTTTGGCCCCGATAAGAGTGCCCTACCACGGATTTGGGGTTTTTTTTTAGGCAGAGTCAGATTTGGCCGACAGTAACTTGTGATGTGGCCAATCTGACTTGGTTTTTCCTAGCAGAGGCTTCAGCAGTACTGAAAATAGAAAATAAACTGAACTTAAAGTGGATTTAACAAGAAATTTTTGAAAACTAGGGCAAAAAATTAAAAAAACTTGAAAATTAAAAATTTGGACCAGGGATCCTATGGGATCGACCTGGTATGGTCGCCAATTCTGTAGCAGGGATTTCTCCCTACTACAAGGGGCAATAATGGCTCCCTTATGTCTATAAGACAGAAGGGTAGGTTCCTGATAGTGGGTAAATGCAAAAAATAAAAACGTAATGTAAATGGCAGCAAAGAAATCAAAGCAAAGATGGAAGCACTGGTGAACCCCTCTGCAAACACAAGTTAGGGTTCCGCCTCCTAAGCACTGCAAACAAATCCTAACCTACAGTAAAACCTGCAAAACAATGTTAAGCATAAAACCTACAAATGGAAACAAGGGTTAGAAAGAAAATACAACTAAGAAACAAATAAACAAGACATGAAAGACAAGCTATACCTTCTCTAGTGGAAATGGGCCACCATGCCCTAGCTTGTGGAAGCACCTCCCTCTTGGATGGGGAGCAATGGCTCAATGGGAATGGAGGAGAGGGAGTGTGGGTGGCTTGAGAGGTGAATGTGTCTCAAGGCATCCACGGGTAGCGTAACAGTATGCAAGGGAGAAGTGTTTTGAGAGTGACCCCCCACCCTCCTTTTATAGCATTTCCAAGGGGTTTTAGGGTTTTAAGCCCTTGGTCAGGGCTTTAGCTCCGTTTTTGGGATTTTAGCCCCTTTCGCCCTAACTTTAGCTCCTTTTAGGGTTTTGGCCCCTTTTTTAGGGCTTTAGCTCCTAGGAGACTATTTTGGGCTTCTTTTTGGGGTTTTTAAGCCCTTTTCTTCATCCTTAGGCCATTGAGAGTTGAGTGGGGGATTTTTTGGTTAACAAACCAGTTATTGGATTCTAAGTTGACAGAAACTCTGGACGAGAAAGAGAAAAGTCATGAACCAACTAAGACTCAAGAAGAGGACACTTTGGTTTTATGGGATTATGTCTCCATGTTCAATGTAGAGGATGAAGAGCCTACTAAGGAAGAAGAAATACCAGAGGAAAATGTTCCAACAAGAAGTCAGAATTCATTAAAAGATGATAACCTAATACTGCCCAAGATTAAGAAGCTTCAGGAGAACATGAGAAAAGTAAAGAATAATACTCCAACTGTTAACATACCTGAATTTGTCATTTCAAGCCAGAGTCCCAACAAAGTTAATATGCCTGTAAAATCTATTGAAAATAAAATTGAGAATGTCAAGAATAATTTGGCTTAGCATGAAATGGGATATGACATTGTAGAAGATATTAAAAAAGCTAAAGCAAATATCTCCTCATTTGAAATGTGCAACCTACCCCAACAAAAAGAAAATCTCTTAAAAGCACTTGAAACACCTATGAAGGAACCTCAGAATGACAACCAAACTGATGAAGAGATTGGTGAAGCAAGTTCAGGAGGAAAGTCTAACTATAGAACTCCAGCTTTTCTACTAACTTTTGAGATTTTTAATTACAATGTGCATAATTTTTTGGTGGACTATGGAGCATCAGTAAATGTCATGCCACTTTCAGTTTGAAAACAAATAAATGGTCATCCTAAACCAACCACAGGCAAAGTTATCCAATTGGATAGGACTGAAGTGAAAGTGATAGGAGAAATGGGAGATGTCCTAATCCGTTTGTCAGTAGATGAGAGAGACTGTCAATACATAGACATTGGTGTGGCTGATATCTCAGATGCATATGGTTTGGTTTTGATCCAGGATTGGGTAGCAAAATTGGAAGGATATTTTGCATCATATTGGTCTCATTTATGGTTACCTTATAAAGCTTGTCAGAACCAAATAAAGGTGTTAAGGGAACCTCAAATGAAGTACAATGTAACTCAGTAGGAAGGAATAAATGAACCAGTAAATTCTATGTTGGGAAACTATTTTCTTGAACTAGAACCAGGAAATTACCAAGCTGAAGAAGCCAGTAGCATATCAGATATCCAACCCAATCTCCTTAAGTTTTCTTGGGCTGATAAGATTGATTGTAATATAGTAGATTTAGTTTTAGATGTAGTTAATAGTTCAAATTCGGTAGGAGTAGAAATTTTTTGGATTATTTATTTTGACGGTTCTAAAACCCTGAAAGGATCAGGAGTTGGTTGTGTCTTAATTGATCCAGAAAAAAAATAAACATTTTCTTTCATGTAGATTGGAATTTGAATGTACAAATAACACAGTCAAATACAAAGCATTAGTCTAGGGACTAAAAAAAGAAATGGAATTAAAAGTAAAAAATATAAAAGTATACAGAGATTTCGAAATAATTGTTAAACAAATTTGAAAGAAAATTCATTGTATATCACCACATTTGAAGGCTTACCAAAATTAGGTTTGGGATTTATTAACAAATTTTTATGCATTCAATATATTTTTAATTCCTAGAGTAAAAAATGTTGCAACTGACTTGTTAGCTACTTCAGCTGCTAGACTAGTACCTACAAATAACAGATGCTCGATTGAATTGCTTTTCAGGCCTTCTGTTCCAGACAACATTACCAATTTAAGGGTGTTTGATGATGATCAGCAAATATTGGAGTGTTTAATGAATAATGATACATTTAAAGGAGCCATAATAGATGATGAGGATCATCAAGCGGACCTCCAAAATGGAAATTTCATTCCTAAAGGGGTCATAACTCTGGAATAGATGTTCGATCTAGACAACAAGTTCAAAAAACCAGCAAATGTCAAGACACATAGCTCGTCTTTACAATTCGAGCTAATAAATCTAGGGACAGAGGCTGAACCCAAATATGTGAATTTGGGAAAGTGTTGTTCACCCAGGGAGAGGAGTAAATTCATCAGTCTATTTAGACAATACAAAGATATGTTTGCTTGGACCTATGAGGACCTCAAAACTTATGACACCAGAATCATACAGCATGTTATTCCAATCAAAGTTGGATTCAAACCTTATCAGCAACCTCTGAGAAAGATGCATCCCAAGTTAGAGCCCCTAGTTCAAAGTGAGGTGAAAAAGCTAGTGGATGCTAAAATAATATTTAAAGTCAGACATTCATAATGGGTCTCAAAATTGGTACTAGTACGGAAAAAATCTGGAGAGATCAGAATTTGCGTTGATTTCAGGAATCTAAACCGTGTATCAGGTAAAGATAATTACCCTGTCCCACCTATGGAACAGATACTACAAATGGTCATAGGTTATGAACTGGTTTCTCTATTAGATGGATTCTCAGGTTATAACCAAGTGCTCGTAGCAGAAGAAGACAGGCTCAAGACCACTTTCAGAACCAAGTGGGGGACTTTTGTGTATAGGAGAATGCCCTTTGGACTCATTAATGATGGAGAAAATTTCCAAAGGGATATGGATATAGCTTTTCATGGTCTGATTGGTTGTAGTGTTGTGGTTTATTTAGATGATGTTATAGTATTTTTGAAGAAAAGAGAGGAACGTGTGTTTCATTTGAAGAATATTTTTGAACATTGTAGGAAATATGGCATTTCTTTAAATCCTAAGAAATGTGTGTCCATTGTCACTGAAGGAAATCTTTTGGGTCATGTTATTTCTAAAAATGGGATCTTAATACACCCGGAAATAATTAAAGCCATAGAACAGGTCCCTTTACCCCATAATAAAAAAGGTATGCAATCTTTTATGGGGAAAATCAATTTTGTGCGAAGGTTTGTACTAGCCTTTGCTCAAATCATCAAACATTTGCAACAAATGGTCAAGTAAAGTGTGCAATTTAAATGGACTAATTCATAGAAGGATGCATTTAACAAGATTAATACATCTATAGCTCATGCACCATCACTCAAAAGTCCCAATTTCGAAAAGGATTTTATCTTGTACATGTTTGCTTTTGATGATTCATTAGCAGCGGTGCTTACACAAAAAGAAGAAGGGGGAGATGAGTACCCCATATCATTTATGAGCACTAGTATGCAAGGGGATGAATTGAACTATCCCACGGTTGATAAACAAGCTTATGCAGTTTTTAAAGCGGTGAAGCAATTCAGACCATATATACTTAAGAACTGCACCAAAGTAATAGTCCCGCACCCAGCAGTACGATCTCTTTTTGTACAAAAACAATTGGGAGAAAGAAGAGGTAATTGGGTGAGTGCCTTACAAGAGTATGATCTAGAATTTAAACCAGCAACCATAATTAAAGGACAGGGACTCTGTAAACTGATGGCTAAAAGTCAAAACAATGAAGATAATAGTTAGGATAATGAAGTTGAATTACACATGGTAGATGTATGTCATTTATTCACAGCTCCAAACTCCTGGTATAGATATTTAATTCATTATCTTCAAGAAGGATGTTTGCGGGAACTTTGGAATCCCAAGAAAAGAAGAGCATTACATCTGAAATCATCCTTATATCAGCTTATTGATGGAGTGTTGCTTAGAAAGAACTACGATGGAGTTTTTCTTAGATGCTTGGAACATGAAGATGCAAATAAGGTTGTAACAAAATTACATGATGGACCTGCTGGAGGTCATTTCTTAGGAGATACAACAGCACACAAGATTCTAAGAGTTGGATATTACTAGCTGACATTGTTTAAAGATGCTCATTCTAATGTTAGAAAGTGTGATACTTTCCAAAGGAGTAGTGGGAGACAAGCCAAGGCAGTAGGACCATTGAAACCAGTTATTATCTCAGAACCATTCGAGCAATGGGGGATTGACATTATTGGAGAGATCAATCCCAATTATTCATTGCAACATAAGTACATACTGACAACAACCGACTATTTCACCAGATGGGTAGAAGCCATTCTGTTACGTAAAGTAAATGAAGATGCAGTTATGGACTTTCTGCAAGATCATATTATGACCAGGCTTGGGGTTCCAATTTCCCTGTTTTTTATAATGCTTCATATTTTTCATCTATTAAATTGACTACATTTTCTAATGAAAAAGGAATTAAGCTACACTATTCTACAAACTACTATCCGCAAGGAAATAGTTTGGCAGAATCCACCAATAAAAACCTGATTAGAATTTTAAAGAAAATGGTTATAGAAAATCAAAGGAATTGGCATCTAGCTTTTCCTAATGCACTCTAGGTTGATAGAGTCACACCCAATAACTCCTTAGGTGTGCCACCCTACACTCTTGTCTATGGGAAAGAAGCTATCCTACCTCCTAATATTTTGTTGCCATCCTCTAAACTAGCCCAAGACTCTAGGGGTATTGATAATGAAATCCTACAAATCCGAATTCACAATTTTCTGAAGTTAGAGGAATCTAGGTCGAAAGCCAGAGAAAGATTTAAACACCAACAAGAGATGGTGAAGAGTTGGTTTGACAAGCACAAAGCCGGGAAAAAGGATTTTGATGTAGGTGATTTGGTTCTTAAGGGGTATCACCCGCATGATGAGAAGGGAAAGCACACTAAATTTCAGCAACTATGGATAAGCCATTTTCATATTGCAGAGAAGATAGGTCACTCAACTTACAAATTGCGAGATTTATAGGGGTGGGAGGAGAACTTACCAGTAAATGGTTTAGTTCTCAAGCCTGATTTTTCTTAATGGTTTTGAATTTTTTTTTTGTACATAAATAAATGGTTTGATTTATTTTTTGTTTGCTTTGCCTAGATTAGTTTTAGTTGATTTACTCTTACTTGCTCAAGTTTTGATTGCTTGTAAATCTTGTTTTGCCTTAGGTTTCAATAAATCAGCATAGCTCTTGGTTTTGGAGTTCATCAGAGTTCTGGGTAAACTAAAAAATATTTTGATCAAAGACTGCTTACAATTTACACATACATAATGTTTAAAGATTATTTAATATTAGTGGATTGTCTGAGCAGATTATGAACACATTGAAGTCATGTTTAATCCCAGTAAAATAACTAAGGATAGAAAAGTCTAGAATACTATTTTGAGGATCCATTCACTTCACACTAAAGACTATCCTAGGAGGTTAACAGCAAAAGACCCATGGAAAGGAATCAGGGTAAACAGTTGTATTATATTTAAATGATCCCATACCACAAATGAAATCCAAAAGGATAACAAGAGTCAAAATCTCTCAAGAAGCAAATATGTATCAAAACACATACTGAACAAAATCAGTTTGAGTAAGATTGCTAAAAAGTTCTTCTCCATCCGTGAGATGAAATCAAAATATCTCTCACACAAAAAAACACTATGGATAGAGGGGCCTGAACTAAAATTCAGAAAGAAAGCAATCAGGGAGGACTCAAAAGGACAAAAGTCCAGAAGCATCAAAATAATGCAAAATGGCATGGGAATGAGGAACAAACAAATATATCTGTTCACCATCTGTTACATTCCTGTGGAGTCTATGTTGGAAGCTATCCATAAGAATAGGTAAAATAAACTTCATATCTTAGGCCTCAAAAGAGTTATCAAGTCTATGAAATCATGGTTCCCCGTTCTTCAATTTGGACCACCATTAATGTTTAAAGTTCATAAATCTTGTATTCTAGAGATCCATATATCTTAAAGAAATATAATAAAGTAATCTAACAGGATACCATCAAAGCAGTTGTTGTCTCAAAGGACAAGTTGTTCAGAGATCTGTGTTCTCCAGGTAGTCTCCAATTGTTGCAGCTGCAATAATTTTCCCCAAAAAATTTTAAATTTTAGGGTCTACCCTTATCTTTTTAGTGTTTAGAAGGCTTAAGGAATCTAATGACTTCACCAATTTTTTTCCCATGACTTGAAAATTTGAAATTTTGAAGGTTGGTCTATTTGTATTGGATGCACAGTTGCCTATGTTTTCGATGCATCGGATACACAGTTGACTAGCTCCTCGATATACCCATCAGGAGAATTCTGAGTTTTTTCTTTGATATATCGGATGTCGTTTCAGCTATCACATCAAAAGTTGTTTTCCGACCCATCGGAAGCTTAGTCCGGAGTAGTGCCAATAAAGCGAGTCTCCTTTCGTTTATCGTCTTTCGATATGCGATTAAGTTTGGTATTTGGTTTTCCGCCATATCGGTTGTGTCCTATGGAGTGAACCAAAAACCTAGTTATTTCGTTGGCCAACGTTGTGGAGGCTCAGTGCCGAATCCATCGGACGCCTTCCCATAGTTATTCCCGATATCGAAGCATGTTAGTAGTTTTAACGGCCGATAGTGTTTTTAGATGATTTTGCTTGATATCTTAGTTGTGTTTGTCTAGAGCCATCCGACGTTTCAGGTCTTCTCAGGGGCATGTTTCTGATATTATCTTAGCGCTTATATTCTGTGCCACCCGTTAACCTATCCCTCTCATGGTCGATCTTATAAATTTGTAAGGGTTACATTTCTGGTCATTGTCATTTGTGTTTTTCGCCCATTTGGAATTGTGTAGTTGTCGTTGTCTGAGCAGGTCGAGTGTAGGTGGAGGTTATTTTCATCCAGGTCATCCATAGTTTTTCTCCAGGTAGGATTCGCATCAATTTTTTATTGCTTAGCATTTGTTTACGTGCATATTTTAATAGGGTTAAGGTATTGGTTATCCCATGGGGTTTTGCGGTTGTCATTTTCTTTTCTAGGGTTTTCCCTGTTTGTTTTGTTAGCATCGTTTCACCGGCTAGCCCATCTTCTTGTTTATCCTCACCCTATTTCTGATTGATTGTTAAGCAGCCATGATGAACTCTTTGATAGTTTTTGGGAAAAGAAGGGCAGGGTGCAGACGAGCGTTTCGCCATCTGCACCACTCCCTTTTTCCATGCACCATTTTTAACCACAAGCTGCACAGTCATTGTTTAAGCAGCGGTAGGTTTCTGTGGGATGTGGGAAGAGTTTTTCTGTGGTAAAGAAGGGGTTTGGGGGTTTTAGTAGTCCGAGTTTATGATTTTTCCCATGGTCATAGTCACTTCCCGTAGACACGAGGGTGTTGTGAAGATATAGGATTTTCTCGAGCATAAGTTTTTTGCATATTTGAGTTAGATAGGTTTTTTCCAAGTTTCCTGGGTTTTTAAAGTTTCTCATACAAAAGGCCCATTTGTTTGATAGAAGAAAAGCTATTCAGCATGCATATTGCTGGGATGGTAATGTTCTGGTTTTTTTTGTTGTTTCTTTCAATACATAGTTTTCTAGGACTAAGTGGACTAAAACCATTTTGCATGATCAATACAAGATAATCATCAACACAACAATATGCCACGAAAGCAGAAGAAGAAGGCCCAAGCAGCCAAGGAGGAATAAGAAGTAGAGATAATAATCTTAGTTGAGGTTATTTATGAAGATACTAAAGCCATTACTGGAATTGATCCAGACTATAAATGGGGAGATATATACAGAATGATCTCAAACCAGAGTGTTCCTAAGGCTGGGTTCGAAGATCTGCCTATCTATGCCAACATCGAGAGATCAACCGTTATGAAGGTGGCTACCAGACCTGAACTTTCCCCTATTCTGAAGTGATAGGATGGATTCTGCCAAGGGAATATGTAACAAGGATGATACTAGCCAACACTAAGGGGCAGGTTTATGCTGCATATAGCCCAGCATATGTATCCATGGTTTATAAGTTTCCAACACCACAAATCTATTTGACTAAGAGTTGGTTGAAAGATCTCAACTTAGATATGGTGGAAACAGTTAAAAGAATGATGATTCCTGGAAAGAAATTCTATACGAGGCCTTGAGGAGAGTACGAAACATCAATCCTATGTACTCCATACAAGTTAATTGTCTTGATGTTAAACCAGATTTTCAGGAGGGCTAATGGAAAAAAATTTAAAATAGGTTGGGTACCAGTGATATTTTTTGTGGCCACCCAAGGTACAATCTTTAATTGGGAAAATATAGTATCCAACAGCTTTTCAACTTGTATAAGTGCAGCATTGGGAGGAGTTTCCCACAAGAAGACATAATTTTATATGAGTTTAATATTGATTGATTGAATTTTATGTACTCATCCATTCCCATCATTAAAGTGCCAATGGGATAAAGACCGGTCCCTTGTGTATGCTTCCTATCAATGATTTTAGGCTCACAAGTATTATAGTTATTACAAGGAGATTTGTGAGAATTTCATTATGCCATTGTATACATTGATTTTCTTGGTTGAATGTAATTGTATGTCAGAGGAAACTATGAAAGTAGTTCAAGATAACGGCCACTATTATTTGACAAAGGAAGGGTTGTATTTAAGGATGTTTGGAGGATCAAGGGCTCCTTCTTTTCTACCTAGATATGCTATAGACTATGTGATTCATAAAGAAGTTTTAAGATATTTGTACATTGACAGAGTGGGTAGCTTCCTATTTGAGCAGAAAAAAGTTGTTTTTTCTTGTAGTCCCCTTTTTTGTAGGAAGTTACAAGTTTTCTAGCGTGAAAACCGTAGCAGAATTCATGAAGGAATTAGAGTACTTTCACTTTGATGAAATAATTTATCATAGAATGACTCTGACAAGAAGGTAGTTGAGTATTGTGCATAAGTAGGGGTGCATTTTGAGTATGCTGATTTTCGGGACAAGGATGAGAAAATTTTCTGGAGTGCTCAGAACATGACTGCTTTGAGGAGGAGATTCAAACAAAATATAACTACTGTTGACAGAAAGGGCAAAGATGTTGAGCAACTTAAAAGGCAAGAAGAAGAGGCAACAAAGAAAAGGAAGGAAGAAGCTCATAGGTTAGCACAGGAAGCAGAATACTGGTTGCGATCTAGAGAAGAAGAAAAGAGGAAGACCGTTGAAGAGGCTGAGAAGAAAATGGAAGAAGAAAATAAAAGAAAAGAAGAAGAAGAAATACAGAAAAAGTAGAAAGAAAGTGAGGGATCAAGATTAGAAACTATTGATAAAGAAAAACAGAAAGCAGAAAAAGTGGCTGAAGAATTGAGACAAAAGGCACAAGAGGAACATGATCATGCTGATCAAGGACAGACTCAGTCTTATGCTGAGCCGTTAGAACCTATTGTTCCACCTAGTAGTATAGCAGGAGAGAATCCTTTGTCAATGTCTGAAATTGAATTAATTCCTTTTACTCCCACAGAAGGAGAAGAAGTGTCTGATTTAAACACTATTTTTTATGACAAGGTCAAAAAGAGGATTGTTAAAAGAACGAAGAAAAAGGTGAATACTAGAGGTAAGACGGGAGTAATGGTGACCGAGAAAGCAGTGGCTCATGGTACCGACAAAGATCCGCTATTAATGGTAAGGGCGTGTGTAGCTACTGCCCTATCTTCTGAAGATAATGTGGATAGAATAATGACGGATTTAGAGCAATCCCAGAAGAAGGTTACACGGTTGAAAGGGACCTTAAAAAAGGAAAGAAATGAAAGCCAGAATTTGAAGAGAAAGTATGAAGATATGATCAGTGAAATTAAGGTATCCAAAGCAGAGTGCCAGACTCTACAATCAGACAAAGATGCTTTGGTGTTATCCACAAGCAAAATAGAAAAGGAGACTAAGGCCATCTTGGCAGATTTTGGGAGTCTCCAGCAGAGACATTAGGTCTTGGAGGAAGAAAGGGATAATCTGAAATTTTCAATCGAAGAGTTGAATAAAGAGAAGGGACAGTTAGAGGATAAAGTGGCAGAATTGGAAATGCAAAAGAATACTATGGAGGGAAAAGCTAAGTTGTATGAGACTCAAGTAGTAGCCTTGGAAAATCAAAAAATTCACTGGAAGTCTCATTAAAGATAGTCATGAAGCAGAAAACAGACATTAAACCTTTGAAGAAGCATTCTCTTACACTGAGAAGTAAGATTCATCAAATGCAACTTCAGATTGCAGAAGAGATGTTAAAGGTTCAAGAGATAGAAATAAGGCTGGAGGAAATTATAAATACAGCTTCCTATTTCTTGGACAGGAGACAGGATATCCTGGAGGCTCTACATGGATGAATGACATGGTTAGAAATGAATAAGGAACCTCCCGCATATATACCCATTAAAGACCTAGATACGATAAAGATGGAGTATGAGCTAATCGAATTTGTGAGTAAAGCAGCAGAAGAATTAGTAAAGACTGTTAGAAGGATGAAGAGTGCTTGTGCAGAATTCTGTAGGAAAGTTCTCCTAACTTACAATCGGTGTCAAACCACTACTAGAAGGAGGTTAGAAGAGCTTCCTGATCATGAATTTTTTTTGAAACAATTGCAGGAATGATGGCAGGAGGATCAACGGGCTATTCAGCTAGTCAAGGGATTAGATGAAAAGGTGCTTAAAAATGTAGTGGCCAATGCAGCTGTTAGCAGTCACTTGCTGGAAGACCCACTTCGCCTAATTTCGGCCAGGGTGGCGAATATAAAGGCTCAAGCTGCTAAGCATGAAATCACCATCATATTTTTAGAGCCTTCTGGTTTTGAAAATATAGCATCAAATGCAAATGTGTGGAAGAAATTTATGAATGATCAAGCTGGTCCATCCTAGTTGGACTATTTCAAATGTTTGATTAATTATGTAATATGTTGTATTTCTCTTTTTCTAAGTATATACGCTAGAGGACCAAAAAAATTTAAGGAAAGGTTAGGGTAATCCCAAAGGGAAAAGAGGGCAGCTCATGAGTTTTTTTGTTTGTATAAATATAAGTGAATTAGATGTAAGAAAGGACCTTTCTTGCAGAATATCTTTGTGCAATGTTATTGTAAGAAGAACTATTTCATCTTATATTAAAGAGTTTATATTTGTGGCTGGAGAAAGCACTGTGGAGTTTCAAATGCTTGCCATAGACTGGTTGAATGTAAACTACGTATGTTTCATCTTGTTTCTATGAACTGTGAGATCGTTCTAACTCACGAATTATTTCATTTTATGAATGTTTCTTGTTTATTTCTGTGAAATTTCCACATCATATCTGAGTAATGAATGTTTTAATTGATAATGAGCTATCTCTTTGGTTATCTGTCTACTTATATTCGTGTATTTTGAAATATGAACAACTATTTGTATTATTCTAAATGCATTTAATACAATACATTACTCATTATTAATTACAGTATTTCTCCCTAGGGATAGGCTAGATAGATTTAGTTAGCACTAGTATAATTTATTTTTATGTTTGTGATTTAGAAGCAAAATAGGTAAGATGAGAGGTAATAACTTGCGTGTCACATTGTGACACTCTTCGTTATCTCTATCGACTACAATTATTTAGGCACTTGCATATCATACATAAACATGAAACTAAAAAATACACTTAAACGGTGGACCGGGCCGCAACCAATAAAGCAAGCTTTAATCGTTACTTGACCTACGGTACCTGGACCGTAAACCGGATGGATTCCCCATACCAAAAAATAATTAGCTAATTGGTAACGCTTATTGGGGAGAATCCCTACTGTTGTTACCTGTGATTTTCCAGGCCTTAACAGGACCCCAAGTATATTCGGCTTCCTAAAGGTTCACGGGAGTCACTCACCCACCAAGGTTGTCTGACGGCTTGCGTATTGGGGCAGCACCCCTCACTCCACGGCGTAGGTATAACTGCTAACTGCTTAGCCATAAACAACAGCTCTTTGGTTTTCCTCACAGATGGGAATCTAGTCAATCTGGTGGGGCTCATTGCCATTTTCTCTTGGCAGTTCCTCTCAATGGCTAGCTACTTCGAGGTTCCTGTGGAACTCCTCACAATGAGTTTTAGGGCTATTCCTAAGTAATTCCCACAGTTAAGAGGATAGGGTTTATTCCCTGATCCGAATAAATAATACCGTTACAAGAAGAAGAAGAACTGTAAGGATCACAGCACCAGGAAGCACTACAGGAAAAAAAAATTCCAAAAATTCCACCCAGTGAGCCCAAGAAAGTGCTCTGATACCAGATGTGGAGAACCTCCTGCAATAAACAATGATAATGCGTGATATAATGGAAATTATGGATCACATAAGAGATTTTATTAATCACTAGCTACTTTGAGGGGAAAACCTCCTTTGAGCAAGCTCAATACAAAATAACTCTTCGATGTTTTCATTAGCATCAACACATACTTATATACTAAGTCTAATATAAACAACTATTACTCCCCATGAATGTGGTATAATGCAACATATTAACTAGATGACTTAACAACTATTACTTACTCCCCATGAATGTGGGATAATACAACATACTAATGGTATGACTTACAAAGCATATGCATCCGACAAAATATACTAACAAAATAAAGAGGGGGGTTTACACGGGTTCTTAACATTTCCGAAACCCGGAGTCCACTCTATGGAATGCGAAAGGTGGAAGGCGAAAAAGAAAATATAAAGTAATATGGGTTTCTACAACCTGGAGTTTGCCCTACGTAATTCGGAAGGCAAAAGGAAAAAAGGATAACATAAAGTAATATGGATTTCCGCAACCTAGAGTGGTCCAACCAGCATCCAATAGGTTCTCCTTCCCAACTGACAGGTTCACCTTCGACATGTTTTCCTCGACATTTTTAGCCGACAAGTTCACAGCAAACAAGTTCACCTCGAAGATAGAATACCAGCATGCTCTGCAACGGTTGAACTTTTGACCATTATAATTTCTTGTAACTGAACGTAGCGGGTAGTCACCCAAATGTCTCGGCATCCTCTATATAATCATGTACATTATGTAATCTAAACATATTTCTAATCATCATCTGATTCCTCCATATTTCATGGAGAAGACGTAATAAATTGTTTCAAATTCTTACATCTTGTCTGTGTGTATATTTCTTGTCAACCTAGTGTGTTTCCTGCTTTCCTGTTTCTTCTTATAGGCTTCCACCATAACAGAACTTGACTCATTCAGAGCTTAAGTTACAGAGCTTAAGGCACGACCTGGATCTTTGGTATCAGAGCAAGATATCGTTCAGAGCTTAAGTTACATAAGCACTTTAATCAAAGTTATTTAACTTATGCATGTTCAAACACACTCACAAACTCAGCAACATAAGCAGACACTTCCTTCAACTTTAAAAAAGATGGTCGAAGAAGTAGACAATAGACATGCAACTGACGAGTCAGAGAAACTCATATAGAAAGCACTGGCTCGCCAGCGAACCAAAATTTTCTCCCAGTTCAATGAGATTATCCTCAGAGTCACTGCGAACTCTGGGGAATCCTCGACACATCCTCACTCCGATAAAATCAGCCCCTTCAAAGTGAAAATGAATCTGGACATATCGAACCTTGAAGGAAATATTGACGTGAAATCTGTCAAAAATTGGGTACAATAATTGGAATCTTACTATGCGGTAAATTAGCTCTCCAAAGCGGAAAATATCACCATTGCGTCCTTGAAGATGTCAACCTCCATACACTGTTGGTGGGAGAATATATCGACAAATATGGAAAAAGAAGAAGACCCCATAGACACATGGGCGAAATTTGTCGAATATGTTTGAAAGGAGTTCTACCCGCCCAAGTATCTTGAACAACAGTATAAGAAATGGCAGCATCTAAGGTAGTCAAAAGACCAGCCCATACAGAGTTACACCAACTAATTCTACCTACTCATGGCTAGACTTGGCATCCAAGAAGAAGAGAAATTGCTTCTCCTGAATTACGTCAGCGATTTTTCCTCGTACATTTAGCAAGAGATGGAGTTTTTGAATGTCAGCACGCTTGCAGATGCATTTCATTATGACAGAAAGATTGAAGCTAAAAAAAAGGGAAAATATGTTTCACAAACAAGCCAACGGGTCAAACATCCGACAAGAACTCGCCAACCGACTCTGATTAGTTCAAGAATCCTTCTCAGCAAACTCTGCCAAAGCCTGAGCATCAAAAGAAGAACTTTCAAAAAGACAAGAGCGATCGCAGCAAACAAAACCCTTCTAGCAAATGGTGTGATTATCACAGTTCATCATGGCATGATACGTCAGAATACAGAGCTCGAAAGACATTTTTGGCAAAATTGTCGACATACGACTTGTCCGAAAAAAACCTGGTAGAATCTAATCCAAATGCATCAACTCTCTTGGCCTCGACCTTGACCATTGTCGATGAGGAGGAACGAGAGCACCTATTCCATACACGGATATGGGTTTAGAACAATCCATTACATATGATTATGGATAATGGTATCTAGAAGAACTTCGTTTCTGAAGATCTTGTGAAGAAATTAGTTCTTCTCACCACTCCACATCCTCAGCCTTACAATATCAGTTGGATGAAGGATGGGCAGGAACTAAGGATCACACAACAATGTTGACTCACTTACTTCATTAAGCCTTTTGAAGATGAAGTACTTTGTAACGTGGCACCGCTTTCCATAGTCGATGCCCTATTCGGTAAACCCTACCTATGGGATCGACATGGTACATATCATTCACGACCTCAGAAGGTGATTGTCAAAATCTGAAACCAATGGTATGGCATACCAGAGCAACAACCCACGTTAACGGTTCCTATGATATCTTCCAAGGAAACAAAGAAGTTGATCAATCATGCTCAAATGTTTGCATTAATCATGATCAAGCCTCAACATTCCAGGAAGACTGCAGCAATGAGTCAACTTACCGACCAATGCAGCTCCCGACAACAACAACAATCGACAGCATTCTTGAAGAATACTAGAACATATTTCAAGCACTAGATGGAGTACCTCTACACTGTCAGGTAAAAAACTCCATTGAACTTGTTCATGGTTCTTCATTACCTAACGCATTTGTTTACATAAGATCCATTCTCGAAAATGAAGAGATTCGCAGAAAAATCCAGGATTTAATCGACAAGGGTCATATCCTCCCTAGCTCCTCTCCTTGTGGAAGTCCAGTCATCTTAGTTCCAAAGAAATACAAGACTTGGCACATGTGCATCGACTATCGAGCCCTCAACAAAATTTTAGTGAAGAACAGATTCCCTCTTCCACAGATTGATGAACTCATTGACAATCTGAAAGGTTCTAAGTTCTTTACAAAACTCAACCTCAAGTCGGGATACCACCATATTCCAATCATGTCCACTGATGTATGGAAAACAGCTTTCAAAAACAAGGAAGGACTGTTTGAATGGTTAGTCATGCCTTTCAACTTAACCAATGCACCTACAACCTTCATGATATATATGGATGGCCTTCTATGACCTTTCATCGAAAAATGTGTCATGTCCTATCTCGACGATATCTTGATTTTCATTCGATCATGGGAAGAACATGTCAAACAAATTCGGCAAGTTTTCGACACTCTCCAACAACATAGGCTATATCTGAACATGGACAAATGCTCATTTGCGATGACCAGCATCAAGTATTTGGGGTATGTAATTGACTCTACATGAATTCATGTCGACCCAGAAAAAGTACAGATCCTCAAAGATTGTCCCATTCCTTAAAACATTCATGAACTAAGAAGTTTTCTTGGTTTGGAGAATTTTTATCGATGATTCATACTTGGCTTCCACCACATCACATGACCTCTTAATTAGCTGACAAAAGGCAATGGGAAAAATGTCTTCAAATGGAAACTGACACAACAACAAGATTTTGAACAAATCAAAAATAAGCTTTGTACTACACCGGTACTTGTGTTACCTGATTTGCATCAACCCTTTGAGATTGAGATGGATGCATCGGACTATGCCCTTGGCGCAGTGATCACTCAGTCAAGTCACCCAGTCGTGTTTCATTTCGAGACTTTCATCAACATAGTAAAAAGGTGCTCAATGTATGAAAAATAAATGTACTCCATTGTGCAATCTCTCTAGCAATGGAGACACTACATTCTTCACAGGGAAATGGTCATCCTCACTGACCATAAGCCTTTGCAGTTCACTTCGACTCAGTCAAAACTAAAAACAACCCAACACCTCAAGTGGATTAATTACCTGCAACAATTTTAGTTGGTAATTAAGTATCAGAAAGGAAAATCCAATTCCACGGCCAATTCTCTCAGCATACCACCCATTACTCTATTGTCTACAGTGATGAGTAGTAGGTTCATGACACCACTACTTGGACACAATTGTATTCGGTAAACTATGATTTTTCTACAATATATCGATAGCTTCAGACTGACAAGTTTTTGACTGCCACCTTCCTATACAATATTGGACAACTTTTTGTACCGACCGATGAGCACCGACGGAAACTCATCTGGTACGCCCACTACAGCAAGACTGCAGGACATTTTGGAGTCGAAAAAACACTTGTCATCCTCCAAAAGTATTTCTACTCGCCTTCACTTAAATCTGATGTCAACAAGTACATTTGATCGTGCGCGGTTTGTGCCATTGCTAAACTGTGGAATCGAAGACAAGGACTGTACACACCCCTTCCAGTTCCTACTCGACCACGGGAATCTATTTCTATGGACTACTTGATGGGATATACTACTACCAAACATCAACATGACACGATACTAGCAGTAGTCAACATATTTTCCAAGATGGCTATACTCATACCATGCAAGAAGACTACGACAGCACAACAGACTGCTCACCTCTTCTTTGAACATGTGTGGAAACACTATAGCCTCCCGACGACCATTATTTCTGACATAAATGCTATATTTGTCAGCACCTTTTGGAAAACTCTCTGGAAACAGCTCGAAACGAGACTTTCTTTGTCGCCTTCCATCCGCAAACAAATGGAAAGACGAAATTTGTAAATCGCTTAGTTCTACAATTTCTTTGCGTGTACAACCATAAGCATCATCAAAAATGGGATGAAAACCTTCCATACATACAGCACAACTACAATCGTGCTCAACACGGCTCTACATAAAAGAGTCCATTTGAGATCTATTACGAATTTCAACCCTCAACGCCCATCGATTTAATCAGTTCCTTGACATAGTTGAATGACACCGACTTCAAAGGATGAGAAGTGGAGAAAGCATTGGAGTTCAGAGATCAACTCTACAACATCCAGAAACAAGAACAGGAAATGTTGCAACGAGCAAATGAAAAATACAAGGCCCAACACGACAAGCATTGTATTCCTCATTCATTCCAAATTGGGGATCAGGTCTGGTTACATATAAAGAAGGAGTGCTTCACTGGTCCATACAGAAAGATGAAACCTTTGTGATATGGTCCATACAGTATCCTTAAACAGATTGGAGAAAATTATTTTTAGCTTGACATTCCTGCATTCCTTGGCCTACATCCAATTTTCAATGTAGATCTGCTTCAACCATACCATGCACCATTGTTGCAACAAAACGAATTACAGACAACAAAACCCAAAGACATCCATCTAGATGTTCAGGAACCTCTTCTTTATGACACCATTATGGGACGACACATACGTCTTACAAGGATGAACTCCATTCCCTTGTTTCAAGTGGCTAAATCTGGACAACTCCCCATGCAAGGAAATGTGTACTATACTAATGAAGTCACCGACAAGTTTCCTCATATGAACGAATACACAATGGAGACCATTGTTTCTTAAGGAAGGAGAAACGATCCAACCAGCAGCCAACAGGTTCGCCTTGCCAACCGACAGGTTCACCTTCGACATGTTTGCTTTGACTTGTTCAGCCGACAAGTTCGCAGTCGACAGGTTCACCTCAAAGACAGCATACCAACATGCTTTTCAACGGTTGAACTTATGACGGTTATAAATTATTGTAACTGAATGTAGAAATTAGTCACCCAAACAGCTCAGCATCTCCTATATAAGCATGTACATTATGTAATGTAGACCTATTTCTTATCATCATCTGATTCCTCCATCTTTCATGGAGAAAAAGTAATAAATTGGTCCGAACTCTTGCATATTTCCTTTCTATATATTTCTTGTCGACGTAGTGTGTTTCATGCTTTGTTGTTTCTTCTTATAGGATTTTGTCATAACAGAACTCGACTCATTCACTCGACTATTGTCCCTAGTGTGCACCTGGGCATGACCTGGACCATAGAGTCCACCATTCGGAAGGTGGAAGGTGGAAGGAAGAAGGAAAAAAAGAAAATATAAAGTAATATGGGTTTTTCCACAACCCAGAGTCCGCCCTACGGAATGCGGAAGGCAGAAAGTTCGAAAGGAAAATAGAAAGTAACATGGAGTTCTGAAATCTAAAGTCTGCATGAAGAAGTGGAATTGTGGAAAGGACCTTTTAATTTTGGAAAGGCCTGTACATAAAATAATTAAGCTTAAGAATGAATGATATAGGAGGATACATGGCCCATGACTTGTATGAAAGAAATTTTTTATATATGAATTTTAGTCAAGTTGTATAGGTATGTTACAATATGGTATCAGAGCCACAGGTTACAATATTGGGCCTAAATGGGATAAGTTGAATACTTTGCAAAGAGAAAACTACAGCGAAACAAGTCAGAGGAAAAACAATAAATCCACCGAAATAGAGAATTTCAACAGTTTTTCAGTGAGATTTGAAGGTGCCAGAAATTTGAAAAATGGGAAAGCCCCCTTGACCCTCGTTGTCCCCCCTGAGACAGTCATTGATTGTGAGAAAAGTCTATGTTTTGATAAGTTGTCAATATATTATTTTCCCAAATGCAGGAAAGTAATTTATAAATTTCTAATAATATCACACAACTAACAATTGTGTTTATGAACACATTTTGCATAATCGTAGACACATCAAAGGCAACACCCCACATAGTGAAGTTTGGAAAATTTGGTCTTGGTTGGGCCAAGAAGATCGACAACATGAATGATGCATAGGATCCCTGTGAGCCCGAGACAGATGCCATGGGGGAGAACATACAGGTTGAGAATACTGAAACAGAATCCAATGGGAGAAGAAATCAAGAAACTCCCCCAGATATTGCAACCACCATGAGGAGCCTAAGGGTGGAGTTGCAAAGTTGCAGAGAAGATAATGAAAGGATGATTAAATCTCAGAAAGAACAAAATCATTTGAATGCATCCATGCTACAAAGTTTGAGAGACATCCAAAGAAATATAAACTCTGGGCATGGGACAACAAATCCAGAAGGGAGTGGGAGTAGTTCAAGGATAAATTCCCGCAAGAGGCCCAATAGCTCAAGAAGATTTTCTAGAGACATAACATATATTCCATAAATATCTTCTAGTGGATCATCCAACTCTAAAGAATCCATTAGGGGTTCAATCTCTTCATCTCACAGGAGAAAGAGGAAGAGGCATGACAAGAACAATTCCTATGGGTAATTTAAGAAGGAAAATCCTCCTACATTAATGGTGAGGTAAAATATGGTCAAGAAGCTGAAGCTTGGATTCTTGGGATGAGAAAGTATTTCCAAGTCCAAGACTACTCTAGAAATGTGAAGGAAAGGGTAGCCATATTCAAATTAAATGGAAGAGCACCTATATGGTGGGAGCACCTCAAGCAAGTGAAGAAGATCAATGAAAGAAAGATTGTGTGGAAGCAGTTCAAGAAAAATTTCAAGCAGAATTACCTCTCTGATAGGTACTATGATGATAAGATTAAAGAGTTCCAAGAGCCAAAATTGGGACAATTGACCATGGAAGAATATGCAAACAAATTCTTGGAACTGTTGAGGTATGTCAGGTATATTCGAGATGATAAGGTGAAAATTCGGCGTTTTCTAAGTCGGCTACCTCAGTCATATAAAGATAGGATTGAATTTGATGAACCTCAAACTCTAGAAGAGGCAATAAGGAAAGGCCAAGTATTGCTATGATCAAAAAAAAGAAAACTTGATTACCATAAGGCATGGAAGGATAAGAAGAATGAGAAGTTTAACCAAAGAAAGAAAGATTTCAAACCCTCTCACCCCCGAAATCAGCAAAGGCAGCCATCACAAGTTGTGACTAATCTAGCTAGAATGATAGGAGACAAGCTAAGAAATACAAAGGATCCAAGAGAACCACTTCAATGTTAGGGATGTGGAGGAGACCATATGCTTATGAATTTTCCACTTCGGAATAGGAATGTAATCCAAGTTCACAACATCCAAGGAGTTGAAACTGTGGGTCAAGTGGCAAGGACCAGCCCTAGAATCTATACGGCACTAGAGGACCGCCAGGAAGATCATAAATCAACTGTGGTTGAAGTTGAAGGTAATATTGCTAAGAAATCTGTTTCTATTTTTTACCCTAGATCTACTCACAATTATATCACCCCTAAAATTGTTGAGATTTGTGCTTTTAAGAAATTAAAGCATAGTGAATCATGGTTAGTTCAACTAGACACTGGAACCAAGAGGAAAGTTAGTGAAATTGTAGAGAAATGTCCATTAGATATGGATGGGCTATTCACTTATGCAAACCTGAATATTCTGCCACTTGGTTCCTATAATATTCTCATTGAAATGGATTGGTTAGAAGCACACAAGGTTAAACTTGACTAATACAAGAAGACATTTGAATGCATGGATGAAGAAGGAAACCCAAGGGTTGTAATAGGAATTCCAAAGGTGATTTCGGTTAGCCAGGTTTTAGCAATGTAGTTGAAGAAGTTATGTAGGAAAGGTTTTTGACTGTATGCAGCCCATGTTTTGGAGACAACAAAAAATGCAACTCCTAAGTTGGAGGACTATCATGTATTGCAAGAATTCAGGGATATTTTTCCTGATGAGATTCTGGGACTTCCTTCAAAGAGAGACATTGATTTTACAATTGACCTTGTGTCAAGATCCACACCAGTGTCTAAGACATCCTACAGGATGAGCACACCAGAATTGATGGAACTGAAAATGCAGTTACAAGAGTTGTTGGAAAATAAATATATCAAGTCGAGTGTGTCCCTGTGGGGAGCACCAGTTCTATTTGTGAAAAAAAAAGATGGGACACTCAGGTTGTGTATTGACTACAGGTAGTTGAACAAAGTTACTATGAAGAATAAATACCCATTACCTCCAATTGATGACCTTTTTTATTGAATGAGAGGAGCAAAGGTATTTTTAAAAATTGACTTGAGGTATGGTTACCATCAGGTATGAATCAAAGAGGAATATTTTCATACGACGACCTTTAGAACAAGGTATGGGAACTATGAGTTTGTGGTGGTACCATTTGGTCTCACAAATGCACCATCTACATTCATGTGTCTCATGAATAGTGTTTTTAGCAAGTATCTAGACAAGTTTGTTCGTGTCTTCCTAGATGACATTCTTATTTATTCCAAGAATGAAGAAGAGCATGAAGAACATTTAAGAATTGAATTGCAATTACTAAGGGAGCATAAGTTGTATGCAAAGTTGAGCAAATGTGACTTTTATAAAGATAAACTTCATTATTTGGGTCACATTATCTCAGACGAAGGAATATCTGTGGACCCTGAGAAGATTGAGGCCATTACGAACTGGCCAACTCCAAGAAATGTGACAGATGTGAGATCCTTTATGGGACTTGTTGGGTACTACAAGAGGTTCATTGAAGGATTCTCCAAGGTCACACATTCAATCACTTCCTTGCAAAAGAAGGGGATCAAGTTTGAATGGACACCAACATGTGACGAAAGATTCCAATGGTTGAAGAATCTTCTTACGAGTGCACCAATTTTGAAAATTGCAGACCCAGAAAAAGACTTTGTGGTGTGTATTGACACATGCAATCAAATACTTGGAGGATTTCTTATGCAAAACAACCACATGGTATGCTATGAGTCAAGAAAGTTGAAGGATCATGAGAAGAACTATGCTACTCATAATTTAGACCTTGCAGCCATAGTTCATTCTCTAAAGATGTGGAGAATTACTTAATGGGAAGGAAATTTGAGCTAAGGACAGACCATTATGGTCTGAAATACTTTTTTTATCATCCAACTTTAAATGTTAAGTAAGCTCGTTGGTTGGAATTTTTGTGTGAATTTGATTTTGAAATCAAACACATAAAAGGAAAAGAAAACAAGGTGGTTGATGCACTCAGCAGGAAGGTACATGAAATGCATGTGGCATCTCTTAGTACATGCCAACCAGATTTGATGCAGCATATTATTAACCATATTGCCGAGGATGAAGGGTACGTGCAAATAAAGGACAAGTTGCAATAGCAAAACCTTGAAAGGAAGTACGAAGGATATCAATTGGAAAGAGACGAACTTCTTACTTATAAGAATATAATTTATATTCCAAATGTGGCATACTTGAGGAGGATTTTTATGGATTAAATCCATCAAGATCCATATTCTGGTCACCCAGGATATCAAAAAATAATTACTACAACCAAAAAGCAGTGTTTTTGGCCGGGAATGAAAAAGGACATTGCTGAGTATATTTCTAAGTGCATGAAATGTCAGCAAGTGAAGGTGGAACATCAACACCCAGCAGGTTTGTTGCAACTTTTTCCAATCCCAAAATGGAAATGGGAAGTCATTTCCATGGATTTTATTATTGGGTTGCCAATGACTATGAGACAACATGATTCCATCACGGTTGTGGTGGACAAGTTAACAAAGGCATCACATTTTATACCAGTCAAGTCCACATATAAAATTTATGCCATTGCAATGAATTTTCAATAAGGAAATTTTCAAATTGCATGGATTTCCTAAGGCAATAATTTCTGACAGGGATACCAAGTTTACTTCAAAATTTTGGAAGGGTATTTTTGCAGATTTGGGTACAAAGCTGACCTTCAGCACCGCCTACCATCCTCAAACCAATGTGTTAACCCAAAAAATCCCTCGATGAGCTCTACATGACCTGCACCACCTAAAGACATCTATTTCACTACCCTCATTTGATCCCCAGACCCTTGCAAAGGCTCAAAAAACATAAAAAAGGGCTTAAAAACCCCTAAAAAGAGCCAAAATAGCTCTCATAGGGGCTAAAACCTCCAAAAAGGGGCTAAAACCCCTCAAAGGAGCTAAGAATTGGGTGAAAGGGGCTTAAAGCCCAAAAAAGGGGCTAAATCCTTGACCAAGGGCTTAAAACCCTAAAAGCTAAAGAAAAAACTATAAATACAGGGGTGGGGGTCACTCTCAAAACATTCTTTCTCTCCCTACCGTTACTCTACTTGTGTGAGTGCCTTGAGACCCACATATCTCAAGCTATTCACCCCTCTCCTTCATTTTCTCCCTTGCTCCATAAGCCAAAACCCCATTTCATTGAGAGGTAGCTTCCTGCTAGGGCATGGTGGCCCATTTCATCAAACAAGAAGGTATACCATGGATTTTTGTTGTTAGTTTTTCCTTTGTATGTTGTTTTTACATGCAGGTATTTTATTTCTAATAGTGTGCTGCAGGTTCTCCATTGATTACTTGTTGCAAGTTTATTTCTGTAACAGTTTATTGCAGGGTTTCCATGGCTCAAAGCTAACCTTTCCTTGCAGGGTTTTTCTTTCACCCACAGGAACCCTACCCTTTCGTCCTATTGACGGAAGGTAGTCATTCCTGCTCGTAGCTAGGGTAAAATACCTACTACAGTTTGGCGACCATACCAGGTCGATCCCTGGGTTTTTTCAGTTTATTTCTAGTTTTTTGTTAACCTAGTTCAGATTTTTGTTTATTTGTAGTTTAGATCTTTGTTTTTAGCATTTGCATTTCCAGTCAAGCATCCGTGAGGCCGACCCGAGCCCATTCGGCCACAGTGCCAGTTACTGTCGACCGTTCTCATCTCTGCTTTTTAATTTTTTTAGTTTCTAGGCCAGATCGCTCAAATCAAGCCGAAAAGAGCACCCCAGTCACCTATTTAGGCCCAAAAAGCACGACCTGCATAAAAAAACAAAAACAAAACAAAACCAAACAAAAAAAAATTGCAGCCCATTTGCGGATTTAGGTCCTAAAGGCATGAACCAGTCGCTCATTTGGGCCCAAAAAGTGTGACTTCACTCCTAGGAGCCCATTCGCTCTTGTTTTTGGTTTCTGTACGACCCCCTTGCCTATTTTTTGAAAAATCCAGTGACCCCCTCGCCACATTTTCCCCAAAACAGGTGACCTGTCTCTTAGGATTTGGTTTTTTGCTATTCAGACTGTCAGTGCGGCTCAGCCGCCACTATCTAGCAGCCTGTTTCCTTCTGCATACAATTTATGTAAATTGATGATATATTTGATTAGATATTAATACATATGAATCTATTTTAAGTCTTAGCTAAAGTACTGTAAATTAGTTTTTAGTTTTTAATTAAAAATTGGAAATTAACCCCTTGCCTAGCCCTTCCTCCTCTACCTAGTCATCACCCTCCAGTGTGTTCTGGGATAAGAAGAAGGGTCAAGCTCATATAGTAATAAGCACTTACACTTGTGATTTCTTTAGACCACTAAAAAATGGTGACTTGGAAGGTAGAGGGGGTGGTAGGCCCAGGGTGCCTCACGGCATTTGCGTCCTCCCTGTTGACCTACCTTGCACTCAGAGAGTGACCTGAGCATATACGGGTGGGATTAGTCCCACTGTGTTGAGAGCTCAGCACTCTTTCTTGGTCGAAAAGGAATACAAGTGTAAGGTAGTCCCCTAGCAATTCTACAATAGTTCAGGTTCATTATTTGCGTTTTTCAAATTTTATGTTTCAAAAGTTCAATGGTTTCATAACAGGTTGCCCGTTCTGTAATCTCTATAACAAACTAGAAATGTCTGTGAAGTATTCATAAACCATAAATGTAGTCACCAAACTAATAACAGAAAATAATCTAACAATGAACAATATTCCATACACTAAACATGCACGCAACCACACCAAATAAGTTAACCAAACTCAGTTCAAGACGTTGAGCCAACCATTAAAATCTATCAATTTACATTAATTCAAAATCTTGCAGTCTTTGAGGACATAAGTCCCTGACTGACTTAACCATGGGAAGTACTTAGGCTCAGCCCTGAAACTCATTGTGAGGATTACCACGGGAACCCCAAAGTAGTTGGCCTCTGAGAGAAATTGCCAAGCGAAACGGGCAACGACCCCTACCGATTGACTAGCACTCCCATGAGGAAAAAGCCAAGCACTATCTCCTGGCAGTCTTGATGGCCGAGTGACCACCTGAAATCCAATAGGAAGCCACTAAAACCGGGGTCAAGAACGTCATTACCAGATTACACCATTTGATCTACCAACCAGACACAATTGATCCCCCATTCTCTTCTTCATGCCTAAGAGGTGATCCACCACAGTTTGGGTCCTTGAACCAACACCGTCGAGACCATTATCGACGACCCTCTACACCATCAAAAGGCCACACAGCCTCTGACTTAGACTCAAACTCATATCAATCTGAGCCAGACTTACATACTACACCATCTAGCCCCATGGCTAGTGCAAACCCGAATCCATTTTCCAGAATGGTCATCGGTAGTGTACCCATGTCCATGCCTCAAGTCACCACCAACACCCTTGCAGTTGGTCCTAGTACTGCCATGCAGGATTTCCTAACTCAGCTACCTCCACCTACACCTACCAGTCAAACTGTCCCACCTGTCATACCTAGGGGCAGTGGCCCTTCCGCTCACACTATCCCACTTTCCATACCTGTGGGAAGTGGTCCGTCCACAACTATGCCACAAGTACCCCCAGTCATGTAGGGACATCATGTTCCTGTAAACCCCACTACCATTGTCAGTCCTTTCCATATCAACATGGGGTCTAACCTCCCATTCATGGCATGCCTCAACTTTACTGACTTGGACAGGTTAACCAATGACCCTATCTGCCATCAAGCCCATTGGCCTCCCATGCCAACCAAACTCCCATGAGACATTCCAAAGTTTGAAGGGAAGGCAGGGGAATTCCCCCAAGACCACATAATGACATTTCACCTATGGTGCTCATCAAACAGCATCGTAGACGACTCGATCAGACTCAGGCTATTCCAACTCACCCTAACAGGTGTTGTAGCCAAATGGTACATTGAGATTCCTCAATCCAAGTACCCAGATTTTAACTCATTGGCTTTCATGTTCCTGCAATATTTCCAACTCCTCGTTAGATATGATGAAGGGGTGGATATCTTGCTATCTTTCCACAAGAATACTACGACCCACATAACCGACCACATCCATGAGTGGCGGCGACGCCGTATTTTCTTCAAGATTCAACTTGATGACAGAATCTTCCTGGATTGGTTCCTAAAAAATTTGTCACCACCCATAGCAAAGGACGTCACATCCGAAGAGGAGGCCATCTTGAAAGCCCAGCAGTTTGATCTTATTTACGCTCAGTATGGATACCTGTATACCATCATTCTAGACACTCTATGTGGCACTTCCTATTGTGATGTGTCGGGGGCATCCCATTCCGCAGATGGCATTATAGGCTATGTCTCCAATCACTCACAACACCATATGGCACCACCTATAATGCCACCAGACCCAAGCAACACCCCTAGTGTTTCCCACCCAAATCAATCTCCCAACTACTCAAGGATGATGTCTCATTCTAGAGCAACAACCTCCTACACACAACAGCATGCCTATGCACCAACTTGGTCGGCACAACAGTATTTGGGACAAATGCCCCGATTTATATCCCCCCTCGCTCACCCAATCTACTATGTACCACCTGTGCAAGCCTCTCCAACCCCCATCCTAGCTCTACCACCACCCTTGGGACAAGTTTTTGCTCAGCAAAATCATCCCAACCAACTAGAACCCAACAACCAACAAGGGCAAGGTAGAAATAACCGATCTAGGAACCGGGGTAACAACCAACTGCAAGGAGGAGGCCAACAGCCAAACCCTCCCAACAATGGCACCAATCTTCCAGCTCAAAATCCCCAACATCCTAACCAACCTAGACGCAACGCTTCATTATGCACAAATCAACAGTGCAAACTATGCGAGGTCTACGGGCACTATACACATGAATGCCCCTTCATGGGTCATGCTAAGTAGGCCATTCAGAATGAAGTTCAGCATGCTACCAATATGGCAGCCCCATCCCAACCAAACCTGGCACCACCAATACCTCCACCCATGGTGCTCCAAAACCCATTACTAGTCCAAGGACCGGTAGCAACTGCACCTGCTCCCCAACCCAATCCCACTGCCCCAGCTGCACCTTCAACAGCAGAAACAGGTGTCCACCACCAGCTAGCCTTGACAACCGAAGAGGTTAATTTACATACCAGACAAAATTAGTACAGAGCCAACATCAAACTCGTTGACCCATCAGTGGCATCCACGTCCAAAACAACCAATACACCTCTTCACTTACCCCCTTTTCCCCCATTCCCCCCCATATGACGGGTGGCCAACAATGCCACGGCTAGAGCTGCTGTGAACTATAGCATCATTGATGACTTGGCCCAGTCACCTATAGCCATGTTGGCTCTCGAGGTGCTCAAAATGTGCCCATCGCAGTGAAAATATTTATTATCCACACTAGGTGTTGTGGACCCCTCCAATTCCAGATTGATCACATTCGATTTGGATCAAGGAGAGCCCAGAATGCCATCCACCATCACCTTTCAAATTCAGATCTCAATCCAGAATTTGGTGGTCCATCGATGCATTGTCGACAAAGGGGCATCCACCTATGTTATGTCAACATCTGTATGGCAAAAACTCGGGTCCCCTACCCTTCAATCGTCCACTACTACACTCTATGCTTACAATGGTCACCCCACCAAGGCTCAAGGCATCCTTTCGCATGTACCCATCACTTTAGCAGGGAAGATAGTCCTATTTTACATAAAGGTGGTCAACACACAGTTGGAATATAACCTGCTCTTGGGAGGAAGCTACATGTACGCCATGAGAGCTATGGAATCCACTGTGTTCCGCCTTATGATGTTCCCTCATGACGGGAATATTGTGACGGTAGATCAACTAAATTACCATGATCCATAGGGGCTAATTGTACCAGCCAATGTTATCCCTATTGTCGACATCACAGCCGCCCCACCATTATTGAATGTAGGCCTTAGGTTGTTCACCAACACCTCTATGATGGATCCCTTCCCCTTTGTGTCACCTCCACCGACACCAAGTGATACTGCGGATTTGTGCATGCTATCATCTAGCACCTGTACACCCAAACCCCAATTGCATCCGTAGCACAAAATGTAGCCGCAGCACCAACTGTAGCCGCAGCACCTACCACAGCCGCAACTCCATCTGCAGCTGCAGCTCCATCCGTAGCCGCAACCCCAGCCACAGCCGCAACCTCAATCGCAACCTCAACCTTAGTTACCATGGAAACAGTGGGGTTCATTCCTGATCAAAATGATCCTTTTACTTTTCCTTTTCCTACCATCCGAGATCGTGAGTAATTCTGTCTTGGAAACCCACAATTTACAGGATTTCACACTGGGAGTTCCTTTGTGGTACCTTGAATAGCCTACCCTACCTATGAGGCCCCGGGATGTGTTGACTCATGTCCAACCAATTGAGATGATGTTGCACCTACCTCTGGGTCCATCAAAGACTCCTCCCGACTCCAGACCTACCCCTCTTCCTCCAACAGAGACTGGGGGCAAGGACACCAAAACCACAACCAATACCATTCACATGATTGCTAGCACCAGTCTCCCTTCTATCACATCGGTCTTGGAAGATCCACCAAATATACCTCGGCACCACTTACACGATGACGGAGAGATTTGTAAAACCGCCTCCGGTTTTACCCCATTCTCTTTAAACCATATTGTAGAATCAGTTCTTCCCATAAAAGACCAGATTTTGTCACCCCGGCTTGCCAACGACCTTTGTCTCGGTAAGGGGGCATACCTATTCACTGACTTAGATAGTCACCTCTTAAAGAAGCCTTGCAACAGGCTCCACCTCAAGAGATTCTATTCCTGATACAACCACCATGAGTCGCTTATAGCATAGTTTTTTCTTTTTTGTTTTGCATTGTTTTTACCACAAGTCGATGACCCCCACCAGTAATTTTTCTACACATAAGGATAGCCCACTGGAGGGTATGGTACCACATATACACATGCAAATAGTATGTTGCACATATGATCTAGCTAGCACCCTACTAGCATACCCTCAGGTCCCTAAACCTATCATGTGGGTCCAGTCCCCTCCATATCTCCCTAGTTGCACAACGCTCTCGGGGCAAGAAACGACCTTTAGACTGCCTCCCCCCACATTGATTCCTTGTGCCATTACCCGAAGTCACATCAATTTTCATACCACCATGGGAATCGTACAGTGTACGTTGATCTAGATCTGTACCCATAGGCCCCCATTTGGTCTAGTTTTTCCCTGTGCATCACTACACTAGGGGTAGCACCATTAGCTGTTAAACTGGACCATACGAAATCCATTTGGGATGTCGTTCGCACCACTGGTTTCAGAATTATGTCCTCTATATTTTTAGTGAGACCATAGTCTCATGTTTAAAAAGTAATTTTCAGGGCCACTTCCCAATATTTACCTCAGTTTACGTACCAAATTGTGATATAAGTGTCTCCAGACTTGTACTTGCATCACATCATCCTACCGCAACTTATGCGGGATTCTGGACCATCTCCTGGAAGGCACGTAATTTTATTATTTCAGCATATAACTGTCAAATCTATCCACTGTAGCCTACATGGGTTCCCGGACCATTTCCCAGAGGGTGAATCATTTCTTTCACATGCATTTGGCATATAACTGTCTCCGGACTTGCACTCACATCATATGTATTCCAGTCTATCTACCACAACTCACACAAGACTCTCCTGACCTCTGTTTGAGATCCACCTCGGTATGCATGCCTCTGCCTCACCGACTCACATGCCTCTAACATGAAATATCCTATGCATGTATAGGTATGTTCAAGAGACACCTGCTCCATCCATACTGCATGGATGACCTTTGGACCACTATCCATAGTTTTGAGAGGGGGGAACCTTCAGTGCCCCCTCGATCGGTTGACCATACCAGAGTTTCCATTAATCTCTTTTCTAACTCCTAAAAGAATGAAAATATTTTTGAGTGCATTTGCTTCCTCTCCCACTCGTTAAAGTATCAGATAGGGCATCTACATTGCTTCATTTATCTCCTTTTGCGAACCATGTAGACTACCATATGAAAAGGACCACCTTGGCACATTCAAGCCAAGACCGTTCCCCTCTGCATCCTTTTATGCTTTCTAGGGTAGAGGGGCCAAACTTTGCAAAAAATCTCACCATGGGTTGTCGTTAAGCTCTTTTCCATCCTTCTCATCAAGAAAATATCGCTGAGAAAACTTGGTTTCGTTGATGCTCGTAAAAGTATTTGAATGACCATCTAGTTAGTATAGGTTTAACCTTTTCCGACCCCCAATTGGACTACCAACGGTAAAGAACTCTCCCATCCCCCAAAGGATGGGTGAGCTCTCCTATGTACACTTTTAACCTTTTTCGGGCACAGGAGACTATCAACGAAAAAGAGACCCCATTGGAGAATCTTCATGCTTTCAGACTCTCTAAAATTGAAAGCACCATCGAGCATTTACTCTCTTGGGCTCACTAAAAATCGATGAGATCGTACTACAACTGTGTCTTTAGACACCACCCCACATATAATAGTTCGACAGCATTCCCACTTTGGGTCACCTTTGTTCATAGTATTCTACGATGTGTCTTCCTTATATCCCATCAATACCAAAAGTGTCTACCTCCCCCAAGTATTTCCCATCTGTAGTTATATCCCCGGTATTACAACTATGATCCCTTTCCCATGAGTCAGTTTCATTTGCTACCTCATCCGCCCTGCCGTCATTCTCTGAACAAAGGAAGATTGAGTCCACTATACTCCCTCTGCCCCTGTTCCACCCCCCCCATTCAATGGGTCAGTCCTCATATTGTCTCACATCTTTCAGTTATCTCCCTCGCGCCTCTAGTTAAGGAAACACCATTGCCTTGGCCAGTTGTAAGTATCCCTCTGTCAACGGCAACACATATATTCCAGAGGATAGACCCAGAGGTCCCTGTATCTTGGTTTCATTGACCTTAATGATGAGTTCCTTTGACCACTTGAGATGAGTCCTTAATGCCTCTTAGGATGGTTGTTTCTCATGTGCTCAATTCCAGCTACATCATCACACCATTGAGATTCGTACTATGTATTGGTCCATGTAATATTTGGTTGAAGACCCCTGGATATCACCTGTCTCTAGCACATGGATGAGTCTATTGAGGGACCCCAACAGGTTCATTTTTACTTGTGATTTCTCGGTTGCGTTGGAGACAGTTTTCAGAAGCCCTAGAGTAGTGCTTCTATATAGATTTTTGATTGATACAGCATATTGGTACCACAGAGACTCTGACTCTCCATCAGTGGTTCCCTACAACTATGTACCATTCCAGATATAGCATACCATCATTCATGAAGATATAGCATTCCATGAGAATGCCATGGGTCCAATGTAGCATTTCTTCATATCAATATTGTATTCAAAATCTTATTGAGGCAACCACTATGTAACAACAGTTGTACATGATCATCTCTTGCATTTTAGAGCTTAGATCACATTCTTCATTTTACATCATTACAAGCATGGGGATTCCAGCCTCATCCATATACATGTCATAGATTATTTGTATCTCAACCATTGTTGGGAACCATATTAATACAAAAACCAAAAGCCGCCATGCCCCAGCCCAGGAAGCACCACCTCTCCCTAGAAAATCCTATGATGTTCGTCGGCCATATGATGAGCTCCTCCCCTCACACATCAGGGGGCAATCTGTTAACCCAAAAAATCCCTCGATGAGCTCTACATGACCTACACCACCCAAAGACATGTATTTCACTACCCTCATTTAACCCCCACACCCTTGCAAAGGCTCAAAAAACATAAAAAGGGCTTAAAAACCCCTAAAAAGAGCAAAAATAGCTCTCATAGGGGCTAAAACCTCCAAAAAGGGGCTAAGACCCCTCAAAGTAGCTTAAAATCCCCAAATGAGCTAAGAATTGGGCGAAATGGGCTTAGAGCCCAAAAAAGGGGCTAAATCCTTGACCAAGGGCTTAAAACCCTAAAATCTCAAGAAAAAACTATAAATACAGGGGTGGGGGTCACTCTCAAAACATTCCTTCTCTCCCTACCATTACTCTGCCCATGTGAGTGCCTCGAGACCCACATCTCTCAAGCCATTCACCCCTCTCCTCCATTTTCTCCCTTGCTCCATAAGCCAAAACCCCATTTCATTGAGAGGTAGCTTCCTGCTAGGGCATGGTGGCCCATTTCATCAAATAAGAAGGTATACCATGGATTTTTGTTGTTAGTTTTTGCTTTGTAGGTTGTTTTTACATGAAGGTAGTTTATTGCTAATAGTGTGTTATAGGTTCTCCATTGATTACCTATTGCAGGTTTATTTCTCTAACAGTTTATTGTAGGGTTTCCATGGCTCAAATCTAACCTTTCCTTGCAGGGTTTTTCTTCCACCCACAGGAACCCTACCCTTTTGTCCTATAGACGAAAGGTAGTCGTTCCTTCTCATAGCTAGGGAAAAATCCCTACTACACGATAGACAAAGAGAGAGAGTAAATCAGGTGCTTGAAGACAAGATTCGCATGTATGTAATGGATAAACCATCCAAGTGGGAGGATTATTTACGCTTAGTATAGTTTGCATAAAATAATGAGTAGAAAGCATCATTGGGAATGAGTCCATATGAGGATTTATATGGAATAATATGGATGACACTAGTGACTTGGGATAACCCAGTAAATAGAATTGTGATTGGTCCAGAATTGGTTAAGGAAATGGAAAAAGAGGTTGCAAAGATCAGGTAGAACTTGAAAGCAACCCAATATAGACAGAAGAGTGCATAAGGATTTCAGTGTTAAGGATCATGTTTATCTTAGAGTGAGGCCAAGGAAGAGTTCCTTGAAGCTTGGGAGTTGTGCCAATCTATCACCTAGATATTGTGGGCCATTTGAAGTGCTTGAAACAATAGGGCAAGTTGCATATAGACTTGCATTGCCTGCTAGCACTAGATATCATAATGTTTTTCATGTCTCTTTGCTTAAGAAATATGTACATGATCCTAACCATGTGATTAATTGGGATGTGATCCAGGTGGAACCCGAGTGAGAGTTCCAAACCAAGCCATTGCACATCCTAGACAAGAAGGTAGCAGTGCTCTGGAACCGAGTCATTGGACATGTAAAGGTGCAATGGAAGCACTACAATCCTGATGAGGCTACATGGGAGCTAGATGATGCCATGAGAGTGACACATCCATTTTTTGTTCAATTTTGAAGAGCACTGAGGAAAGTGCTAATTAAGGGGGAGGGGAATGTAATATCGTGATTTTGACCCTTTTGCACTAAAATTGTACATGATGTAAATATCGTTATTAAATCATGGCGAGGAGATCAAGGCCAAGGCCCCGCCATCAATTTAGTGTTTTATCTATCAGCAATTAAAATCGATGCCTATGGTTCTCATGCTAGCCAGGCATAATATAAATTGAGACATCATGTAAATATGCAATTTAATAAAATACCCACAACTATCTATGCAATGCAAGAGATGGGGCCATGATTTCACAAGGAATACTAAGGAGGGAAATTATTCAAACCCTTGAGCCAATAGTGTCAATCCAAATGTCAATGAGAGAACCCATAAACTCTCAACTACCCATTTTGACTTATGCACCCAATCATTTAATTATTCCAATAGTTGGTTGAGGCGGTTAATGCATTGGGAATGGAGAGGTATGGCAGTCCATTTCATGTATGGGAAAGCCACATTTTATGGAAAATCATATTTTTATTTGTGGGGTAAGTAAACACCCAGAAATGTGTGCCTAATTCATTCCTCACCCACGATTTTCACTTCCTTGCGTAGTTGGAGCTAGCTAGGGTCATTTTCTTCATGTTTTCCTAGATTTTCCTTCATCTTTCCATGGTCGAAAATTCATTTATGTGTTGCACAATGTATAGGGAGGAGAGATTCATGATTTGGGGGTTTATAGATGTCATTTCTGCCCCTGTAAGGCCCATACATGTTTTCTGAAATCGAATTTTCTCTCCAAGGGTTGATTCCCCATCCACCATTTCATTTTTGGTTTCCCACGACTTCTGAGACTAATGGAAACCCCATCTTGGGAATCCCACAACCAAAACATTTTTTCTTCATACCCAGCATTTGTGTTTTGATTTTATGTGCACCCTTGGTTTGGTTTGAACTGTAAGTAAGACTTAGGAGTGGAAGACGACCAGAATCGGATTGATAAACCTAGTGAAGGGAGGAACCTCACATAAGATAAAAACTGGGTTGGATACTATTCTATGCACGCCTTGGAGAACACTAGAAGGGAAGGTATGGCCTAAGGGACTGTGTAGCAGTGAAGGGAATACTTCCTTGTGTTGGATGTGTAGGTATTGTGGACACCGAACTAGATAGATCTTGTAGAGGTATCCATAGCTCTTTGGTTGAGCTCACTATCTTAGCAATTCTTCCTTTTCACTGCCTTAGCTTCCTGAAACCCAATTGTGGATTGGATTGGTTGAACCTTGGTTTGTATTTGGCTATGTGTGAGCCTGTTGTTCCCTTTTTCCTTGTGGAAATCATGCCCAGCTCAAGGGTGGTAGTTGTGCTGAGATATTAATGAGCAAAACTGGCCTATGATTGGGTGGAACGTAGCAGTGGCATAGCTAGTTGCTCGAGGCAGCTCATTTTCAAGATAAGTACTCGTTTGTATTAATTATGCAATGTATTTGTTTTAAGAATTATTATGAATATAAGAATATATTTACTTCCGTTGTATTTTCTTGCATTATACATCTGTATATGTATTTTATTTCAGTGCATTGTTTCTTATGTAAATGGGGCTAGATGCCCAGTTATGGTGTAGCCACGTCCTCTCCATGGCACTAGATTGACGAGAGGGGGTGTGACAAGGGAATGCAGAAGGAGGAAGCTGAAAAAAGAAAATATAAAGTAATATGGATTTCCACAACTCGGAGTCCGCCCTACAGAATGCGAAAGGCGGAAGGCGAAAGGAGAAAAATAAAATATAAAGTAATATGGGTTTCTGCAAACCGAATTTCACCCTACGGAATGCGGAAGGTGGAAGGAGGAAGGGGAAAAAGAAAATATAAATTACTATGGGTTTCTACAACCTGGATTCCATCCTACAAAATGCAGAAGGTGAAATCTAGAAGTCAAAAAACAAAATATAAAGTAATATGGGTTTCTGCAACCTGGAGTCCACCCTATGGAAGGCGGAAGGAGAAATGCAAAAAAAGAAAATATAAATTAATATGGGTTTTTCCACAACCCGGAGTATGCCCTGTGGAATGCGGAAGGAAAAAATTTAGAAAGGAAAATAGAAAGTAACATGGGGTTCTAAAATCTGAAGCTCGCATACGGAAGCGGAATTGCAGAAAGGACCTTTTAATTTCGGAAAGGCCTGTACAGAAAACAATTAAGCTTAAGAATGAATGATATAGGAGCATACATGTCCCATGACTTGTATGAAAGAAATTTTTTTATATATGCATTTTAGTCAATTTGTATGGGTATGTTACACAAATCCATAAAAACCAAATTTGCACAAACAATCTTTACCTCCATATTTTGGAAACCTTTTATGAACTTTCACCCCTTTTTGCTTCTGTATAATTCTTTGAAGTCAGTATTGAGTTACAAACTTTGAGTTTCTTAAGATTCCAATAAACTTTCAGAGAGGAACCACCATGCTTGTTGATGCTCTACTATGATTACAATCATCTTCTCGAGTGGTGACTAAATCTCCAATGTTGCTTGATGCCCCAAAAATTGAAACCAATGAGACCAAAGATGATCCTAGGTTCCCATATGATCCTGATACATGCATGGTGTGAAATTTCTATGATGAAATGTCGAGAAAACCAAGCATGTGAAAATTGAATCCATCTCTCAAAAGGTCTGCCACATAGAAAATTGGAACACTTCTCTGCAAAGATGAACTCAAACAACTGAAGGTTGGTTTTCTTTCTCAAACCAACAATCGACTGCTACTCCAAGTAAGATGAAACCAAGCAATGTTAGGATCCCATTTCTTGTATTTCACCCTTCCAAACATCATTAGTACAAAATATAGATCATTAAAGTACATAAAAACATCATACAAATGTACATCCATAAGGTACCTCGACAAAGAATCATGAAAGTTCTTGTACATCCAAGTAAGTAGATCATTATGTGGTCCATACACACAAGCATCAAGTATTATATCAAATCTGCTACAATGACATAGGTGAGGATCCCATGTCATATAATGCTGCTCCAAAAGAATGTAAGATGCATCAAAACTATAATCTTCCATGCATTCTTTCATCCAAGAAGTGAATGAAGAACCTCCACCAAAATCTAAACCAAATAAGGAGCAAAGAAAACATGAAGACTTCAAGTGGATCAAATAAGTATCATAAATACACTCATGAATAATTATATCATCATGAAGTAATAGAGGATGTTCCTGCCAATAATAATGGTCTTCAATAATATATCTCTTCACGCAAGTGTGGGATGAAATTCCTCCAACATCAAATGGACTAGGCAAGGAGCAAGGAATATCATGAGTCTTCAAGTGACTCAAGTGAACATCATAGGTGCACCCATGTAGATGTGTATCATCATAATGTAACAAAGGATGATGCTGAAAATGTAAATAATATGGTTCTCTAATAATGTCATCATTAAAATTAGAGATAGAAGTTTCATACTCCTCATGTGGCACCATTAAAAAGAAACCTTTCACCCATACCTCATTAGGATGAATGTTGCAAAATATGGAAGTGTAGGATGTAGGAGAAAGAACCAACTCACCCAAAGGATTATAAAGTGAAAATGTTTCATCATGTGAAGGCTCCATAGTGGTAGGAACATGCACCTCCCTCAAAAATGAAAAAAATTCCTCATAGGTTGGCTTCAAGGTAGTGGAATCATGCACTTCTTCAAAAAGTGTGCACCCATCTTCAAGAGGCAACTCAAGTTACTCTTCTACCAAAACTAGTGATTGGATCTCATCAAGCTCATCTTCAAACACATCAAGAACCTGCAATTTTCCATGTTTCTCATGATCCCTCATGTCATGAGAATCCCCCAAGCAATCTACCATATGACAATCTAAAACATAGGAGGAAGAACAAGTATCTTTCAACCTATCAAGAATTTTCTCATTTTGAATTTTGAGCTTATGAATATCCTCATTATTATTCAAGTATGCTTCTTGTAACCATTCATTAAGCTCAACCAAATTGTTTCTATCAAAAATCAAAGACATGAAATTACATTCAATGTTGCACATTGCTCTTTGAATCTTCTCTGTGTCTTCAAGGAAGGATGGCTCCTCCAATGAAGAAATTTTCCAACAAAAATTTGAAACCAATGCTTTAGGGTCATAGAGTATGCTAAGGCCTCATGGATATCCATTTCACTCATCTTCAAATACCCTTAAATGAAGGATGGTTCATGGTAGTGAAGCTCCTCTTCTTCTTTCTTCTTGATTTGATCAACCTCATGAAGCTTAAGTGGTGATGGAGAAGTTGATATTGGTTATTCATTATCTATCACAAGGTCTTAATATTCATGCTTATTATAAATTTTTCTTGCAGAAACATTTTCAAATCTGATCTCTATGTCACCAACATAGAGTTGTGAGCAGCCATCAGTAGGTACTCCTTCATAGTTCAAGCATCCATCAATAGATTCCCTTTGGTCCATGTCCACGATAGAATGTGTCTCGGAATGATATTAAATAGTTTTAAGTTACTCTTATTCATTCTCATGTGATGTTTCCTCATATTTTTCAAATTCACTTGGTAGTGAATTTCAATCCTCTTGAAGTAATACTTTTTCTGCTTCACCACCCACAGAACTTGGTGGCTCCTTCGTCTCCTCAATACTTGTGTATTGTTGATTGTTCCTTAATGAGTTCACATATGCCTTATTATTCCTAAATCAATTCAACCAATCATAAAATTATTCAAAATGAATGTTCTTATGTTTCTCTCCATGATGGAAACTTTTATTACCCCTTGCTTCCATCTTACCCCTAAGTTGGCTAGCCACCAATTTGAACTCTTGCATAAGTTGCTTGGTCATATCATAAAAATGTGACTTCATGAGCTTATTAGATTCATAATTATAATCCATAACTTCAATAGGTGCCAATACCATTATCTGATACCACTTTAGTGTCCCTTTTTTGGAATTTTGGAGAAAAGAGCAACTCAGCCAAAATTTGAGCTTAACTAGTCATGACTCTAGAGGGTTCCAAATTTCACCAAATGGTCCCGAATTTGAAAGGAAATGGTATGGTGAGTCTTAAACATACCAATTTGTTTTATGGATACATTGTATCATAATTTATACATCTGCAGCCATTTTTCAGGCTGATGGAAAAAAAAGGCCAAAATTACTAGGAAATTGTGATCAATTCCCCCCTAGGGTGTAGGCCAACTGGGCTTCCCAACTCATGTACAAACCTACAAAATATGTAAGAAGATTATGGGGGATTATTTAATACCTCGTTTATTTTCATTACACACGGTTATTAGTTCTGCAAACTGGTTATAGAGTTCCACATTCATTTGATAACTTTCAGTGAAATTGCTTATGGGGAAATTGCATAACTAGCTCGATTTTGACATATGAAAGGTAGAGTTAAAGGCTTAGGTAAGGATGTGAAATAAAGAGACCATATACAGGATAAAAAATTCTTCACCAGAATTATTAAACACCACATAAATCCCCTCATACAATTATTGTATACAACTCATTCAGTATGGGAGTCGAATACATGAAAACTAGTGAATTAGTAGCATGGAATTGCAAGAGTTTCACACGTGGATTTCTTGGATTTAGACCCAAGGATAATATGGAAATGAAATTACAGATTAAAACATAATATATGGCTTTTAAAACATCATAAAAATCAGGTAACATACCCCATACAAATCTTCAATATTGAAGCCAAAGTCATGGAACCTAGTGACTCAATGGCATGGGAATGCAAGATTTTCACACATGAGTTTATTGGATTTAGACCCGTGGATAATAAGAACAAGAAATTACAGAATAATTCATCATATATTTATTTCCCAATATAATCCAACTCATATAATATCCCTCATACAAATCTGGTATAAAGCTACTTCAAGATTGAAGCCAAAATCCATGAAAACTAGTGATACAATCGCATGAGAATGCAAGATTTTCACATAGGAGTTTCTTGGATTTCGAGGTGAATAGAATATGGTAATGAAATTATAACATATTACATAATATATTTCTTCCCCAATATCATAAAACTCAAATAAAATCTCTCATACAAATCTGATATAAAACTACTTCAATATTGAAGCCAAATCCATGAAAACTAGTTATTCAAGAGTATGGGAATGCAATCCTTTCATAAATGTATTTCTGATATTTAGAGTTACAGAGAATATGGACATAATATTACAAAGCCATGAATCATGCATCAAATCTTTGGAATCAACTATACTCAGCAAATCGCAAGCACCACTCCAACAAGTGTGCCTTCAACATGAGAGTGTGGGGGAATGGAGAAGAAGGAATGAGAGAATGGGGAGATAAATGATACATCAACTGTATGGAACTTAAAACTGAAAATAAATCTCCTTCATTAATATCCAATTATAGTTCTGAATGGCGTCTCCATCAACCAACATGTAAAGGAATCTAACTCCCTCGAAATTGGTTCACAAGCAGGGAGAGTGACCACTCACCGTGCAATGGACAAGCAAAAGCTCTCCAAAATGCCAAATTACAATTTTAAAAGGATCAAAATAATTTATCCTTCCTCGTGGCATCCTTTAGTTAATTTCATGAGGCTTCCTAAGATAGAATTTCCCTCCATTATATTCCTCCAACTCATCTTAGTGGTTTAGTAACTCTCATGACACTTGTCTTCCTCTTCATGCTCCAATTCTTTCCCCAATTCGAATGGTTGCCTCTAACTCCCAAATTTGACCTCTTGGTGGCTATTTTTATCCATTTCATATCATATTTGTCATATGTCTGCAATCAGGTCTGAATTTGTCATAGAATCTTCCATCATTTGTTGCCATAGAGTTCATAGAATCTCCTTCCAAGTGGCACGCCTTGTCATCTAGTCTCTTCCAAGTTCCATGGATGGTTACCCTCCTTTACAAATTCAAATTCCTTGGATAATTTAATGTTATTTGACACCACATCACCAGTAAATAATGTTACATTACATGTGCTCAAATTTGGATGAATATCAGGGAATCTAGTCACCCAAAGGATCCACAAGCTTCCATGTGTCTTCATGAACCCATGACGCCTTATTTTATGAGAATTTATCATTTAGGTGACTCATTTAAATGTCAATATGGTAAAATAAAGTCCTTTTGGGTCCCATATCCCCTTATTACGAAATTCATGTCTCCATCTCAACCTAGGGCACTAGTAGGTTGGTGAAACATTATTTGCAAATAGCCTTATTTGGAAATTATTTAATTGAGGACATGACATGGAATCCTATGGCACAAAATAGGATCCCATTTTTGTTTACTTTAAACCTACCTGACTTATTGAAGTTGACCACCGATCTATTTTTTCTCACCAAACTTCCTTCGGGCATTCTAAAGTTTGAAGGTAAGAATGGTGAGGACCCTAGAGAGCATGTTACCACTTTCCACCTATGGTTCTGTTCATTTATGACTATTTCAGCACACCCTCACAGGTCCTACTGCAAAATGGTATATAGAGCTACCTGGGGGCACCTATCAGACTGTTAATGACTTAGCCATTACCTTTCTTAACCACTTTCAACTAGTAGTATGTTATGATGTCGATACCAAGGTCTAGTCAACATTCCAGCAGGACAAAGCCACGCATTTTTTTATCATATTCAAGAGTGGCACTGACGAAAGAGGTTTATTAAGGCCAACATTACACCTAAGTTTTTATTGGAATAGTTCCTCAAATCTTTATTGCCTTATATCGTGAAATATGTTTGGACATTCAAAGTGTGTAATGAGGAATATGCTATATTTCGATATCCATAGTTGGAATTAATCTATGCTCAACCTAGGATTTTATATGAGATTATCCCTAATGCGCCACAGTCAAACTTTGATCCTAATTTCAAGCTTGGGACAAATGTCGATGGTATCGTTGGCTCCGCAAGTACCAAGGTTGTAGACCAGGTTATACATCAAATGTGATATTTGTCTATTAATCAGTTTGTGTTGGATAGGCTACATCCTTGTCCACTCCCACCCAGTCATCGTATGTACTCTCAATGCATTCATCAGATCAGAAGGGTAACCAACATCTTGTAAGAACTAGAGGAAAGGGAATAAATCATAAACAAGGTGGGAATAGGAAGGAGAATCAGATTGATGACAAGAATATGGACAATGTTGTGGGTGGAAAAGAAACCTAATCAAAAGGTTAAATTTTCTTGCAAACTGTGTGGGGGATACTATATGGCATACTCATGCCCTCGCATCCAGAATGCCTCGAACTACATTGCACAGAGCCCAGTTGGGTTGATTGACCCTTTGCCTCATAATCAAAACATGGCTTCGAGGACCATGGACACTGGAATCAATTCTGGTGGGTGTAAAAAATCAACGGTGGATGAGGTGGCCATGTTTGAATCAACATGATGTCAGCTGCTAATGTTATGACTTGCTCGAAATATTATGGTTCGTCACAACCATGTCAACCCAAAAAATCCCTCAGTAAGCTCTACATGACCTACATCACCTAAAGACATCCATTACACTACCCTCATTTGACCCCCACACCCTTGCAAACGCTCAAAAACATGAAAAGAGATTAAAAATCCCTAAAAAGAGCCAAAATAGCTCTCATAGGGGCTAAAACCCCTCAAATGAGCTTAAAACCCCCAAAGGAGCTAAGAATTGAGAGAACGGGGCTTAAAGCCCAAAAAGGGGGCTAAAGCCCTAACCAGGGGCTTAAAACCCTAAAATCTCAAGAAAAAACTATAAATAGCGAGGTGGGGCTCACTCTAAAAACACTCCTTCTCTCCCTATCATTATGCTGCCTGTGTGAGTGCCTTGAGACCCTTTGCCTCTCAATCCATTCACCCTCCCTCTTCTCCATCGCTCCACAAGCCAAGCTTCCATACCATAGAGAGAGGTGCTTCCAAAGTTAGGGCATGGTGTCCCATTTCCACCCAAACAGAAGGTATAACCATTTTTTTTCATTGTTATTTTAGTTTGCTAACTTATTTTGTTTGCAGGTTTGTTTTCTAAATGGTTTGCTACAGGTTTTCCCTTTGATTTCTTGCAGCCATCTTTCGTTTTTTAACCATGTTGTGCAGGGTTTCATAGCTTAGTTCTGACATTGTTTTGCAGGTTTTATTTCAACCAAAGAAACCCTACCCTTCCATCCTATAGATGGAAGGTAGCAGTTTTTGCACGTAGACAGGGTTTTCCCTGAGCTACAAACCCAATCTGGGGAAAGATCATGTACCTCCTTAAATTGTGTTGTAAATTGATAAGCCTAAAGCTATACCTCGTATAGCTAAGGGATTCCTCAAGCGTTTGGAACACAATCCTAATGCCCGAGTCACCCAACATTACTCTATTGTCGAGGATTTGGGCCAGACTCAAACTTGTCCTTCGCAATAGAGATCATTGTTGTCTGCTCTCGGAGTAGTTGATCCTAATGCCTCCACCGTAGTCATATTTGAAACACACAAGGTCTAGCCTCACTTGCCTTACCATGTGGCCTTTCTAGTCCATGTGGAGTGTCTCAAAAACACCATTAAACGTACATTTATTGATGAAGGTGATGTGGCCTCCATGATAAATCTGGCTTGTTGAAAAGTCCTTGGCTCACCCACATCGTCAAAACCAATGACCATGTTGACTGTGTTTGATGGACGATCATTCTGGTTGCATGGAATTATTCCTTCTCTTCAGTTCTAGTTAGGAGGGAAGATCATGTTAGTCAAGGTTGAGGTGGTTGATGCGCCCCTCTATTGATCCCAGTTTTGTTACTATTTTTGAATGACAAATTACTCTTTTGACATCTATTTTGTCACCTTTTTGGCATATTTCTGTCATACAGCCTATCATTCAGCCTCAGGTACGAATACATTTGAAACTTATGCAAGTCTTGGTTTATTTTTATCATTTTGTGATTTTATTAAGGAAATTTGGTTATAACTGGAAATATGTCTGATATGTGAATTTTTTTTCAAGTCAGAGTCTTTATGCAAGCCAACGATGGACATGCATTCATACTAGATATGCGCAGAGCATATCCATCTCGTCGTTCAACCTCCCGATCAGCCCGCGCATTATTAATCAACATATTCCTAAATGGTTAAAGCGTTGAACAGTTTTAATTGTTCTATTTTCCACGCGTTGGATGTTTGGATGACCTTCTCTCTAGAAGGCTCGTCGCTCTGCCTTCTCCATCTAACACTGAAATCCAAGTCCACACCAAAGAGGAACCACACACCACAACACGTGCAAGGGAGAACCGACACATGAGGAAGAAGGAGAAGAATTACACATTGTCGTATGGTTATTTATTCACCATAATGGTTAACTATTTTTTAGGAGTGGTCCACCACTGAAAGGGTCGACTTGCTCATCCTTGTAAACGCTATATATACCTGCCTCCAAGCGAGAGCATAGTTAGCTAATTTGTAATCTGTCAGTTGACTCTATAAAAACTATGTTCTGCATATTAATATAAGTTTTATGTTTGATGCGTATACATGTTCGTGTTTCTGTGAGTGATTGATTAACACACCACCCTGATTGCTGAGAGGGCCCATCAACAACCAGCAGTCTCCATTTCCATGTGTATTTTCGTCATTCCTTTCTTGCAATCAGGATAGTTTCATTTCTGGTTTGCTTAAGTGATTGAGTTTCCTATAATTGTTTGTTTTATTATTTCATGTAGTATGTGCTTTGCAGTCAATATAGTTTCATTTCCATAATTGCATAATCATTTGCATGCATAGTTAGTTTCCTCTCCAGTCTCTTTACAGCTTGTTGATCAGTTTATATTGATAGTTACATAGATCTGAATTGCTTGATATTTTAGATTTAATTTACAGTAAATTTAGTTCTGTTAACTCTTTCCTTATTATAGATTTGATTTTGTTATACTTTAGATTTTTTATAATGCAATAGACAATGGTTTCTTTATGGGCATGAATTAGTATAAGTCTTTTCGTTATTAGTTTGAATATTGAATAATTCTATTTACTGTCCTTTATGCATCTTGTTTGCATGTGCACAAAATCAGCTGATAATTATATCATTTTACTGCTTGTTGTATACAGATTGTCATCCAGACCAACTGTTCAACGTTTCATTCAGACCATTCGTTCAGTCTATTATCTAGTCTTTCATTTAGCCTTCAATGTTCCCATTTTGTTCTAAGATTATTTAAAGGATCTATTTCTTTAGCTTTTGAATTCTTTTCTATTTTGGTAATTGGATAATGGTTATACTTACCATTGGAACCTTAGATTAGGCTATTCAAAGTAATTATCAAGTTCCATCCTCATCTTTCACCTCTTTTTACCTTAGTATGCCTTGAATTATACTCTGTTCCGTTTCTTTGGTTTCCAATCTTATTACTTGATAAGTGTATCTCCAGTATAGTTTATCTTTGTGTATATCTTTGTGTTTAGAGGATATTTCCTAATCAAGTCTTCTTTATTAAGTTTTCCACTTGCTTCGTTATCAAGTTTTCTTTATTAAGTTTTCTACTTGTTTATTTCATTAATTTTTTACTTGTTTATAAGTTAGATTTTCCTTACATATGTTTCATATAAGAATTGTTTATTTATAAAAGTAATCCTTAAAAATAATCTTGTTTCTTAATAGATTAGTTATTTATAACACCTTCCTTAGTTAAGAGTCATTTTCTTATGGAATAAATCACCATGTTTACCATCACCTGTAACTGGACATTCCTTAGTTTGCACATATTTGTAGAACTTAAATTAGATTTAGTCCCATTCAGTTTCCTTGCTTCTTTTGAAAGCCATTTTGACACTAATCCTTCTCCAGTTCCGATTACAATGAATACATATCCTCAGAACCCCCAAGGAGAGTGGAACTAGTGGAACTAGATCGTTTAGTTCAACTGTTATGTACATTTGATTAGTTGCATGTATAGTTTAGTTGTCGAAGTTTGTAAAGTATATTAAGTTGTTGCAACCTTGTTTCCAATATTATAATTCCTTGTATAGTTAGTTTCTGAAGTTGTTCATGAAGCTTTCTAATTCTTAGATTAAGAAGTGGAATAGTTGAGTAATAGGAATTTTACTTTCTTAGAATAGTATTGTTTATATCTTTACTTTTCAGCATTTGTTTATAGACTAGAGTAGTATAGGTTGATACTTCTCTAGTCTAATACTCTGTTTCAGTTTAATGACCTTAATAGTTGACTTTCTAGGAGTTTGACTCTTTTTTTTCATTTTGAAAAATCTTTCGATCTTTTCTTTGTTAAAATATTTCCATGACACCCTAGGAACCCCTCTACCTTCGCATATATTTTGTGTCAACTCTAAGTTTACCAACCTTGATCGATAATTAAGTATTTGGTGAATTAATTAAGAGATTATAACACCCAACATTTTTGGCGTCATTGTCGGGGAGTTGTTCAGTAAGGTAGAATAAGTAGAATCCCCTTATGAAGTTTAGTAATAGGATGGTGCAAGGGGAGCGGTAAGACAAGAGGTAAGAACCTGTGCATCTATTATAACAGGCGCCCCCAAATCCAGTAGTAGAAGTACTAGTAGCATAGGTTTTCCTTCAGTTTAGTTTTTCATGAACAAACCTAGAGATTCTAAGGGTAGATACATTAGAACAAATTCTAAAAACCTTATTGAAATTCCTACTAACCTTTACGGGGGATGAAATACCCCAACCACTAACTCAGCAGAAAGGTATCAGAAAACCCACATAGGAAGTAGTTCTACTTGGACACCTAAGTACTTTATAGGAGAAACCATAGATTGTGAAGAAATCCTGGTGGGAAATCCTAAGGACCCCATTTCTGAAGAAGTCCAGGAGAGTCAGCCATTGGAAATCCTCAATCCTCCACTAGTGCAAAAATCGAACAATAAAAATTTCTCATTAGTAGGGGATCCTAACTTTGTTAATTTCATTGATCCTGCCCAGGTACAATCTCTCTATGGTAGCTCAACAGATACAGTTATTTCACAAAGTGAAACCTCCACAGCAGTACCTACCATCCCTATAGGACTTAATAAGAGTACGATTGATCAAAGGAATATCTCCCTCAAAAAAGAACGTTGGGATGGCCCATTATCACCTCGAAAGGAGCCTCCTAGGTATACACTCTTTAGGAATCAAACCTATATGGAGAGACGGGGAGAGAATGAAGATCATGATGAGGTTAGAAATGATGAAGGAGAATGTGAAAATCGAACTGAGACTACTTTTGGGTTCCCTATTTTAGACACTGTACAGGATGTAAATATGAAGAACATCCCTCCTTCCTCCTTACCTAATTTTTACGGAAAAAGTAATGAAGACCCAGAAACATTTTTGTTCGAGTTTGACATCCTCTATAGAAATTATAACTATCTACAAGATGCACACAAATTAAAAAAAAATCCAGCTACACTGAAAGACTCTGCTTTAAGATGGTTCATGGGATTAGGAGAATATAGTGTCAGGACTTGGGAAGATATGAAAACTAAATTCTTACGGAAATACCAAGAATATTGCAAACCCAGAGACTCTCGAAACGATATTTTTAAGATACAGCAACTTGAATATGAGAGCTTGGAATACTATCTCGAAAGATTTATTTATACACTACATAAATCTAAATATAATGATCTTCAAGAAGATGTAGTACGGACACTCTTCATTAAGGGAATCTCAGAAGACCTGGTAGAAAGCCTTAATCTCATGGCATCAGACGATATCTCTCATAAACCTTTTTCACAAATTGGGGAGATGTGTAGAAATTACTCCATAAGTAGGGGGAAAGTTAGGAGGAATCTTAGAGAATCTTATAATATGAATCTAAGAGGAAATACCCCCAATTCAGGAGGAGTCACAAGGATAGAGTTAGGATACCTATTGGAAAATTTCAAAACTGATATTTTAGGAGCAATGGGTTCCCAACTAGATGCGTTACAAGCTAAGAAAAGACAAGAAGAGGAATGAGCAGCAATGAGCATCTTCTATCCAAGATGCAGAACTAAACATCCTCAATGGGAATTCCCATTAAATAACATCTATGTATGTCATATATGTACGGAAGAGCATCCAATAGATGGTTTCCCATCGTTACCAGGGTTACAAGCCATATATAAAAGTGGGTACATTGGTGAAACTTAGAGGAGGCCTCCTTGGCAACCAAGGGACCCATCTTTGTATCAAAATTTGTCACCACAACCCCCACCTTATTACCAACCCTACCAACCACCTCAACAGTGGAACGCTGCAAGTTGGAATCATTGACCACCCCAATATCCTCCTCCTCCTCAATTTAATCAGCAATAGTATTGGCCATAGGGGTGGAGGGGACGGTCCTACCCCCAGTCACCTCCTATCTCCACTCATCCTTATCCTCAAAATTCAGCCAATACCCAGCCATTGTTACCAGGATTTGTGCCTCCAATCCCCCTTATTACACAACAACCTCATCACTTCCAAAATACAAACCCTCCATGACCTACATTATTACCTGCACAACCGATACCTAACCCAAATAATAAGCCAACTCAAGCTCTTAACAGCATTGAGTTGCAAACTCTTCCATCCTACATTATTTCGATTGTACCTATACATGAGATACAATTACGATCTGGAAGAGTCGTGACTAACAAACCCAAGTCATCAGTCGTAATTCGTGAGGAAAATGAAGAAATAGAAGACCCTAATGAAGTCATGAATGATGCTATTCTGCAGGATGTGCCAAAGATTTTAGTGCATAGCTATCCGTAGTAAGAACCTATTCAGGAACAAAGGATTACTCCATTTCCGGGACGATTAGCAATAGAAAAACCCTTAGTCCATCCTGAGTACGACATTTTGAATGAACTAGAATATCTATGTCAAATTCCTCTATTACAAGCTATTAAGGATATACCAACTTACAGCAAGGTAATAAAAGAACTATGTATTAAACGTCCAGGAAAGAAACAAAAGGACCCCCTCACAATTCATGTTATAGGAGAGTTGTCTGAGTGTATGACAGACAAGTCTCCAATTGCAAAATATACAAATCCAGGGGCCCCAGTAGTAACTGTTATTGTAAATAAAACCACCATAGATAATACACTTATCGATTTAGGATCTTCCATTAATATGATGACCATTGCAGTCTTAGAAGCTTTACAGTTGGGACAATTTCTTCGACAACCCCCTCAATTCTAGAACTAGAATCCCGTACTACGGTAAAACCTGTTGGAGTTCTAGATGACATTGTTGTATCAGTAGCCTCATGGGAATATCCTGTTGATTTCACGGTAGTAGAATCAAAATACCCTTCTAAAGAACATCCTATTATACTAGGAAGACCATGGTTGGCTACCGCCAACGCCTTCATAGGATGTAGAGACGGTGAAATGACCATTTCTAATGGGTTGTCCACACAAAAACTAGCTTTATACCTCCCATCAAAACCGGTAACAGAAAATTTGTGGTGGCTAGATTGCCCCTTTGGGGATGCAAATATTGAATATCTTTTCTTTCCTAGTAACTACTCCTGGGCACTTCAGGAGCAGACTACTGAGAATGTGTTAAACCAATTTGTCTCTTCAACAACTTGTATATATTTTCCTCGGTCTTTTGCTCAACTTGATGAAATTTTCGGGGATGAATTTCAAGAAAATATGGCTCTCTCAACATTCGTAGAAATACCATGTGTCTTTGCAATTGAAGAGCACATAGGGTCTTACACAGTTCCTTGTGAGGTTAGCCCTGGAAAATTTTTACACATAAATGCAGGGTTAACCAAGAGTCAACAAGAACAATAGCTCAAGTTCCTTTAAAGCCAATATGGAGGATTTGCATGGGAATACACTGACATGAAAGGTATACACCCTGACACTTGTATTCACCATATTTACATGGATGCCAATATATCCCCTATAAGGAAACCTTAGAGGAGGATGAACCCTGCTTTGAAAGATATAGTGAAAGAGGAGTTACAAAAACTTCTCGATGCTAGTTTCATCTATCCTATCTCTGACAATAAATGGGTGTCTCCTACAGTGGTAGTCCCAAAGAAAGTCACAGGGAAATTGCGTATTTGTGTTGATTTTAGAGAGTTGAATAAGGCCACTCTTAAAGACTACTTCCCTTTTCCCTTTATTGATCAAGTGTTAGATACTCTGTCTAGTAATCAATATTTTTCCTTTCTTAACGGGTATAGTGGATACAATCAGATTTTAATAGCACATGAGGATCAAGATAAGCAGGGATAATTTTAGGGGCAAATTTTATCCCACTTGGCTATTTTTCCATGTTTTTATCCTAAAAAATATTCGCCATTTTGCATTTTTTGAAGCCCTATTTCGCCCAATTTTGATGGGGTAAAATTTTTTCACCCTAAAAATTGCCAAATTATTATATAAACGATATAAAATCCTTGGAAATTAAAATATTTTTTGAAAAATATCGTCAATCATTTTATAGTTGGTGTTTTAAGAATTGGTAATATTCGCCTACATTTATACACTTTTAAATAAGCATGGTTCGTTAAAATCATCCCTAAAGATAAGACCACTTTTACATGCCCTTAGGGAACATATGCCTACAAAGTTTTGTCATTTGGCTTATGTAACGCACCTGCTACTTTTTAGCGTGCAGTCTTAGGGATTTTTGTCGATCTTATACATGACTGTGTAGAGGTGTACATGGATGACTTTACAGCCTATGGCAATACCTTTCAAGAGGCCCTTGATAACGTTGAGAAGGTCCTAATTTGATGTCAAGAAACAAACCTAGCCCTTAGTCACGAAAAATGGAAAATGTTATTAACAGAAGGTATAGTATTGGGGAATCATGTTTATTCCCAAGGATTCTAGGTAGACCCTGCTAAAATAGAAGTAATTGTTGGTCTTCCCTCTCTGAAAACTCAAAAAGAGGTAAGGAGCTTTCTTGGCCATGCAGGATATTATCGTCATTTTGTTGAAAACTTCACTAAAATAGTTGCACCAATGTTTAAGCTGCTTACAAAGGATGTAGAATTCCAATGGGCTGAATCTTGTCAAAGTGATTTTGAAGTTTTAAAAGCTAAATTATCAGTGGCACCAATACTTAGGGGTCCCAACTAGTCCCTTCCTTTTCATATATCCATTGATGCTTATGATACAGCCATAGGAGGAGTCCTAGGCCAAAAAGAAGTCCAATCATCTTATTCCATTTACTTTGTTAGCAAGAACTTTGCTCCCACCGAACTGAATTACACTGTCACTGAAAAAGAATTATTGGTGGTAGTCTATGCCATTAATAAATTTCGTCATTATATTATAGGATATGAAGTTTTCATGCATACAAACCATTCTGCCATCATATTTTTTATGAATAAACCAATTACCAATGGTGGAGTGACTTGATGGCTTCTTCTATTACAAGAATTTAACATCATTGTCGTCGATCGACTTGGCAGAGAAAATTTGGTAGAATATTTCCTCTCTTGTATTCAACATGATGATGATGTTAAACCTGTTGACGATATGTTTCCTGATGAACATTTATTTGTTGTGTCTGTTCAAACCCCTTGGTTTGCAGACATTGCCAATTATCTAGCAACTAGGAAATTACTAAATCATCTATCCCCACATTAGAAACGCCGCATTTTAGTCTAGAGCTCTAACTATTCATGGGTTGATAATGACCTCTTTCACACCGGTCCAGGTCATATTATTAGACAATGTGTATGAGAGGATGAGATGAGAAAAATCCTCCATGCATGCCATGATGGGCCATATGGGGGACACTTTTCTAACAAGCGGACACCATACAAAGTATTGCATTCTGGTTATTATTGGCCAAGCATTTTTAAGGATGCTGCCAGATATGTTAAAGGATGTGATAGTTTCCAAAGAATGGGTAGACCTACGTCTTCTGACGAGATGCCTTTACAACCTCAGGTCATGATTGAACCTTTTGAGAAGTTGGATCTTGATTTTGTAGGACCAATTTCTCCCATGTCCCGTAAGAATAAATATATCCTAGTTTGCACAGACTACATTACCAAATGGTTAGAAGCTAAAGCTTTGTTTACGACCACAAAGAAATATGTGGTAGAATTCATATATGAAGAAATATTCACTCGATTTGGGGTCCCAAGAGAAATCGTCACTAACCAAGGCTCGCAATTCACCTCTAAATTAATGAAAGAGCTTACCACAAAATATGGTATACGACATTGTAGATCATCACCTTACCATCCACAAGCTAACGGCCAAGTAGAATCAACCAATAAGGTATTGGAAGCTATCTTAACTAAAACTATTCAACTACATCATAAGGATTGGGCAAACAAACTCCCAGAGGCCTTGTGGGCCTATAGGAGAACATGGAGAAACACTACTAGACATACCCCTAATGATTTAGTATATGGAAAGCAAGTCCTTTTACCTATAGAGTTCCAAGTTAAGACCTTTCTCATGGCCACACAATTAGGCATGGATTTGGATGAGGCACAAAAACAACGAGTTTCACAGATTAATGAGTTAGATGAAATTAGACAGGATGCACTCCAAAGAACAATCTTAATACAGAATCAACGAAATAAATGGCATGATAAATTTATTAATCAAAATAAATTTAGTACTGGGGATTGGGCATTACTATTTGACTCAAGGTACAAAAATTTTAAAGGGAAATTAACTACGCGTTGGATGGGCCCATATGAAGTAGTTGCGGCTTTCGATAATGGGTCAGTAGAAATTAAGACAATTGATGGTTTACAAGTTTCCTTTATAGTAAATGGACACAGACTTAGAATTTACCACCAACCAATATCTAAACAGGATTTCATACAAAATGTCTTGCAGCAGAAGAAGATGGAATTGGTTTAAGAGGAAATTATTCCTCCTCCTCCTGATCCTTAAAGTTATCTTGGGTTGTCATTTCTTCTATATATATAAGTATATTTGTGTTTGCCTGAATAAATAAGAGTCATTTCTAACAAATTAACTGCATTTATATAGAGGATTCATTTCCATGATCGCCTATTGCAGTCTTGTTAATTAAAACAGGAAGACTCTTTTCCTTTTTCTCATTTTTATGAATGCTTTTTGAATAAATATGAATCATCTAACAAGTGATTTTGCAGTTGATTACAAATGTGTTATCTCTATAAGCAGCTCATGAGGTGTTATCTAAAAAGGGAAGTGCATTAAAAGACTCATAATGTATCTTAACTCTTTTTGGGTACTTTCGAAAATTGAAAGTTTATAGTGAAAATTAAAAAAAAAACTATGTATATCATTTTCTCTATGATTCGTTATGATTTTATATATGGTATTTTTATTTAGACATGTACATTTCTGATTTATCGGAATATTTTCTTGAAAGACCTACTTTAATCATGTTCTTCAAATTCTCATCTTACACATATGGGCTACTAGTTCATCCTATACTTATTGTCAAAACTTGTCTCTTTAGCATTTTTGTGGTAACCCGAGAGTAAGATAAATTTATGTTTGTGGGGAACATTATTGATCATTTATGAAGAAGATAGACTAGGAGGTCAAGGGATAGCTTTAAGTTATTCTCTTTTGACATGAACTACAATTTTGGCGATTATAAAATTTACTTATAAGGTTTACTCTCGAAGTTGAATTATGTGTTTAGTAGGCTTAACACACTCTAGTACCAATCGGCTCCCATATATAAAATCATTATACGAGGCAAACCCGCCGGGGTACTGAACAGGCCTACTGGCAGCGGGTCAATGCTAAGTAACATCTTAAAACAAGGGAGCTCGGTAAATGCAATTAAACCCGTCAGGGTACTGAACAGGCCTACTAGCAGTAGGGCTATGCTTACATGGTACCAAGATAAACCCGTCGGGGTACTGAACAAGCCTGCTAGCACCAGGAAATATCGAGTAAAAGAGATCTTGTTAATCCACCACTATGCACATGGTTCGTCAAAAATGGTAATATATATATATCTATACATGTTTAGGCCAATTGTTTGTGATGTTATGAGAGAATGGTTGTAAGTTGGGCTTGGACTCGACCATCTAATTCAACCTATACCTAGGATATGATTATCAAATCTTACATACTCCATAGGGTAAACTCAATATATTCTTGAGATGACAAGAAATCCTTACAATGAGGCATGGATGACTAGCTTTTCCTATGGCATTTTTTGAGTTATACTATCATTACTCATTTGGTTTTCCTAAGCACTGTTATTTTTCTGATGAATGTACATATCTGAATCATTTCCATTTATTTGTTAGTTTTTCTTTTTCTTGCAAAATAATAACAGCATGATAGAACTTCGTATTAAACTATTTTGCAATTACTTAGTTTTTCTCGCATGGCTTGAGGACACGCCATATTTTTGGTTTGGGAGAGGAAGATTATACTGTATTTATTTTTCTAATTATTCATAAAAGGTTTATTTATCTATGACAAATGACAAGTGTTTTCAGGATGATGCAAATAGTAGGACCTAGTCCTAGTTTTGGATGAATAAGGAACAACGCAATTGAAGATTCAATAGAATTGTTCCATATGATCTCTTGTGGGCTGGTAGCCTACAAAAATTAGCCAGGGTCAGTCATCTCATTTTCCAGGTAACTGAGGAGACTATTTCCATCGTGACAAAGCTCCCAAGAGAGGGCACTCACTGGCACAAACATTGGTTTCTCCCTCGTTCATCCCACAACTTCACTCTCAAGCCAGAGTTCCAGCATGTTGCAGGTGTCAAAGGATTCCATCAAGAATGGATCAAGCCCAAGTACCTTAACCCTATGTTCATCATCATCCATCTTATCACTTGTGAGGGTAAGTTCAGTGTATTCAAGCTTTCCACATTCGTTCACTGGTGCATTTTGTTAATCGGTAGTTTCTCAATTTTCCATTTTATTTCCTAAAGAGCTTGTAGAAAATGTCAGGCAAAGTTAGGAAGAATACCATTAATCCTAGGGGTATTTTGTATCTCCATAGTTTGATCAAGATTTTGATCCTGGATCAGCTCAAAATGAGGAATCAGGCTTGGGATACTTTTATGTTCAAATTCCTAAACCCTCACCTCAATATCCAAAAACGCCCAAGGCATCTCCGTAATCGTGAATCCAGTCAAACCCCATATGTAGAGAAGAAAATCCCCAACATCGTGCATATCGATGAAGATACATCAGAGGCCAGTCCATCTTCCCATTCTACCCCTGTTAGTCCCATGTCTGCCAATTTTTTACCTTTTCCATGACTTTGTACCAGGGATCAAAAGGCAAAATTTTGTCAGTCCATTGTTCGGCCCATCGTCCAGACCACGGTTCAGCCCGATATTCAAACCAACCATCCAAAAATCATGGCCAAGGCAGATAAACCTAACCCAGACTCACCCATGTTCACATTAGCTAGTGTCGCGGCCAAATTGCTCAAAGATGCTGCTCATGAGACTGTCCCTACACCTACTCAGGGCATGAGTCCCGAAAGACAAGTTCCCTCTGTCGACCTCGAGATACCTTCCAGGGAATCGAGTCTGCATCCAGACCCCAAGCAACCTACACAATCATTTACTCCTAATCATCCAACAGTAGACTAATTGACTCAAGAATTGGCATAGTCAACGCGTCAGAATGAAGAATATGTCAAGTTAATCGCAGACCTTTAACAAGAGAATAAGGATTTGGGTCTGCAAATTAAGGTTTTCGAAGACCTCAACAAGGCTATCAATTTGTCACATAACACTCAATAAGAGAGGCATTCTGTTTTAAAATCTCATGCCAATAAATTGAAGTTTAAATCCCTTGTTTCATCTTCTAAGTAGAAGGCAGCTGCTAACATAGCTCAGCCTTCTTCCTGACTCATCTTTTGTTTCGCTCAGTGGGACTTGGAATCTCTCTAGTTTGGGGGAATGTTGATCCCAGTTTTGTTACTATTTTCGAATGATAAATTACTCTTTTGACATCTATTTTGTCACCTTTTTGGCATATTTCTGGCATACAGCCTATCATTCAGCCTCAGGTACGAATACATTTGAAACTTATGCAAGTCTTGGTTTAATTTTATCATTTCGTGATTTTGTTAAGCAAATTCGGTTATAATTGGAAATATGTCTAATATGTGAATTTTTTTTGCAGGTCATAGTATTTATGCAAGCCAACAATGGACAAACATTCATACTAAATATGCATAGAGAATATCTAGCTCGTCGTTCAACTTCCCGATCTACCCACGCATTCTTAATCATCATATTCCTAAATAGTTAAAGCGTTGAACGGTTTTAACTGTTATGTTGTCCACATGTTGGATGTTTGGATGACCTTCTCTCTAGAAGGTTCGCCATCCTTCCTTCTCCATCTAGCACCGAAATCCAAGTCCACGCCAAAGAGGATCCACATGCCACAGCATGTGCAAGGGAGAACCGATGCGCGAGGAAGAAGGAGAAGAATTATGCCCTGTCGTGTGGTTGTTTATTTGCAATAATGGTTGACTATTTTTAGGAGTGGTCTACCACTAAAAGGGTCAACCTGCTCATCCTTGTAAACGCTACATATACCTTCCTCCAAGCGAGAACATAGTTAGCTAATTTGCAATCTATTAGTCAACTCTATAAAAACACTATTATACATATTAATATAAGTTTTGTGTTCGTTGTGTATACATGTTTGTGGTTCTGTGAGTGATTGATTAGCATGCCACCCTGATTGCTGAGAGGGCCCCTCAACAACCAGCGGTCTCCATTTTCGTGTGTATTTTCGTCATTTCTTTCATGCAATTAGCATAGTTTCATTTTTGGTTTGCTTAAGTGATTGAGTTTCCTGTAATTGTTTGTTTTATTATTTCATGTAGCATGTGTTTTGCATTCAATATAGTTTCATTTCCAGAATTGCATAACCGATTGCACGCATAGTTAGTTTCCTCTCCAGTCTCTTTACAGCTTGTTGATCAGTTTATATTGATAGTTACATAGATCTGAATTGCTTGATATTTTAGATTTAATTTACAGTAAATTTAGTTCTGTTAACTCTTGCCTTGTTATAGATTTGCTTTGGTTATACTTTCAATTGTTTATAATGCAATAGACAATGGTTTCTTTATGAGCATGAATTAGTATAAGTCTTTTCGTTGTTAATTTGAATACTGAATATGTCTATTTACTGTCCTTTATGCATCTTTTTTGAATGTGCACAAAATCAGCCAATAATTAGATCATTTAGGACACTTTCCAATGTTTGTTGTATATAGACTATCATCTAGACTGCCTATTCAACCTTTCATTCAAACCATTCATTCAGTCTGTTATCCAGTCTTTCATTCATCCTTCGATGTTCCCATTTTCTTCTAAGCTTGTTTAAAGGATCTGTTTCTTTAGATTTTGAATTCTTTTCTATTTTGGTGACTGGATAATGGTTATATTTACCATTGGAACCTTAGATTAGGCTATTCAAAGTATTTATCAAGTTCCATCCTCATCTTTCACCTCTTTTTTCCTTAGTATGCCTTGAATTATACTCTGTTCTGTTTCTTTGGTTTCTGAACTTCTTACTTATTATTGTTATAACATTTGATAAGTGTATCTCCAGTCTAGTTTAGCTTTGTGTATATCTTTGTGTTTAGAGGATATTTCCTAATCAAGTATTATTTATTAAGTTTTCTACTTACTTCTTTATCAAGTTTTATTTATTAAGTTTTCTACTTGCTTCTTTATCAAGTTTTCTTTATTAAGTTTTCTACTTGCTTCTTTCATTAAGTTTTTACTTGTTTATAAGTTATATTTTCCTTACATATGCTTCATATAAGAATTGTTTATTTATAAAAGTAAGCCTTAAAAAGAATCTTGTTTCTTAATAGATTAGTTATTTATAACACCTTTCTTAGTTAAGAGTCATTTGCGTATGGAATAAATCACCATGTTTACCATCACTTGTAACTAGACATTCCTTAGTTTGCACATATTTGTAGAAGTTAAATTAGATTTAGTCCCATTCAGTTTCTTATTTCTTTTGAAATCCATTTTAACACTACTCCTTCTCCAGTTCCAATTATAATGAATGCATATCCTCAGAACCCCCAAGAAGAGTGGAACTAGTGGAACTAGATTGTTTAGTTTAACTATTGTGTACATTTAATTAGTTGTATATATAGTTTAGTTGTCAAAGATTGTAAAGTATATTAAGTTGTTGCAACCTTGTTTTCAATATTATAATGCCTTTTATAGTTAGTTTCTGAAGTTGTTTATGAATCTTTCTAAGTCTTAGATTAAGAAGTGGAATAGTTGAGTAATAGGAAGTTTACTTTCTTAGAATAGTATTGTTTATATCTTTACTTTTCAGCATTTGTTTATAGAGTAGAGTAGTATAGGTTGATACTGTTGTAGTCTAATACTTTGTTCCGGTTTAATGACCTTAATAGTTGACTTTCTAGGATTTTGACTCGGTTTTTCATTTTGAAATATATTTCTATCTTTTCTTTGTTAAAATATTTCCATGCCACCCTAGGAACCCCTCTACCTTCACATATATTTTGTGTCAACTCTAAATTTACCAAGCTCGATCGATAATTAAATATTTGGTGAATTAATTAAGACATTATAACACCCAACACCCTTGACTACAACATTTTACTGGGTCAGAATTGGATTTACACTATGAAAGTGATTGTATCGTCCATATTTCGAGTAGTATGCTTCCCTTTTGAGGATTGGATTGTGACAATCGACTAGATGTCTTTTGATATTTTGGGTTCCTTTGCATCATCAGGATTGACTATCCTGACTATTGATAATTCTTAGCCAGCAACTGAGAATGTTGGTGTCGAAATGTATCCATCGTTAATGGGAAATTTTAATATATCGGCACCAATCTTAGCTATTGGCTCTACCCCTAGTAGTGATTCGTCACCTGTGAGTTTGGTCACATTCCATACTATGTATTTGAATGACCCATGGACTCTTCATTCTCTAAGCACTTAGTATGAAGATGTTATACCTACTAGGATGAGAATGTCATTGTCTGTAGCGGAGTTTATGTATCAAGCAACGCTTGAGCTTGCTATAGACCTTGGTCCTTCCTCTTCGCGGGTGGAGGAGGAGGATATCCTTTCACTTCTTGCTTGGGCGGTTTCACTTCCATGCTCGCATGATTTATTCGATGAGATTTGTCCTTTAGATGAAGCGATTCTTGAGGCCATGAATGGTCCAGCAGCCTTGGGAGGAGTTGCATCATCAATATTACTTCCTCCTAGAGAATGAATGGGTCGAGCATGATAACTTTAGGACAAACTTAATAGAGAGTGTTGGTAACCCTGTGGTCCCATTAGGTACTTATAGTATATATGTCAAAGTGAAAATGGTGAACTTATCTCCTACGATTCCGATCAACATATCTCATATTCCTAATAAAATCGAGAATGTGTACATCGTTGCAGACTCCTCTCCTGTTGAAATCAAAATATACAGCGAGATTTTTAAATAATTTAGCCACGTATTTGCTTGGTTCTATGAATGAATGCCAGGAATTAACCCTTTCATTGTTGAACATGAGATCAAAACATATCCAAATTTTAAACATGTTCGACAACACCTACGTACAATGAACCCTCGCAAAGTGCATGCCATTAAGGTTGAGATAGAGAAATTTGTCAAAGTCAGTTTCATCTATCCAATTCCCTTAACTGAATGGGTATCCAACCCTGTTCTGGTAGATAAGAAACAGGGAACCAACCGTGTGTGCACAAATTTTAGATACATGAATAAGGCCTATCCAAAAGATAATTTCCCCATACCATTCATTTATCAGATTTTGGATGAGTGAGCGAGGAGAAAAGTTTCTTGTTTATGTATTACTTTTTAGGGTACAACCAAATACAAATTAAACATAAGGACCAACATAAGACTGCGTTTATTTGTCCTTGGGGTACTATTACATAGCAGAAAATTCCTTTCGGCCTTAAAAATACTAGAGCCATTTTTCAGCGGGCTATGACTTTTGATTTCCATGACCTCAAGCGTATTATCGAGGTTTATTTGGATGATTTAGTTGCTCACTCTTGTTTGAGGGTGGATTACCTGGATCATTTGCGCCTGGTTTTTGAAAGATGCCATCGTTACAAAATTTGGTTAAACCCTCAATATTTCATCTTTTGTGTGAAAGTTGGTCATTTGTTGGGATTCATTGTATCGAAGGATGGGATTAGGGTAGATCCGTTAATGGTTGAGGCAATACTTTAGTTGTATCCCCCATGCACAATTCGACATCTTCAGAGTCTCCAAGGGATGGGAAATTTATTACGTCAATCAGTTGTCAATTATTCTAATTTGACCAAGGTATTTATGTGCTTATTCAAGAAGGGTACTTAGTTCATATGGGATAAGCGAGCTCAGGATTCCTTCAACACCCTTAATAAAACCTTGGCATTGACCCTTGTGATTAGTCCACCTTACTATAGCTGTGATTTCTTATTATATGTGGTCATGTTTCAAGAGACGATTGGTATGGTTCTGGTCCAAGTAGATGATGAGATCCAAGCGCACGTTATCTATTATCTTAGTCGAAATATCATTGATGCTAAACTTATATAGAGTCACATTGAGAAGTTGTCCTTAGCGATTGTTCATGCAGTCCAGCAGTTGAGACATTATATCTTGCTATGTCTGACTATGGTTGTAGCTCACATCAATCTATTTCATTTTGTCTTGACCAGATGAATGATTGGGGGGGAGTATAATAAATAGATTTTCATTTTGCAATAATTTGACCTCGAATTTGTTTCGACAAAATCAAAGAAGTCGTTATCTTTGTGGAGCTTATATCTGATATCCCTAGCCTAGAGGAAGATAGGATTCATGAGGATTCGTTCATGGATGAGCATATTTTCCTCATTTCGACTGTTGACCCTTAGTATGGTGATATTATCATCTATCTGAAGACTTTAAAGGTTCCCTCTCAACTATTGAGGGACGAACAACAACACCTATGTCATAACTCTAAGAACAACCTTATTATCGCTGACACATTGTATCGCCGCAAGGTGGATTCAATTTTGTGTCATTTTTTTTACTCACAATGAGGTTGAGACTGTGTTGGATGATTTCTACAGTGAGGCATGTGGTGGTCATTTATCTGGTCTCACTACAACCCAAAAAATCCTTAGAGTGGGTTACTATCAGTCGGCAATCTTCAAACATTGCGTTAATTCGATCAAGTGATTTCACCCTTTCCAGGTGTTTGCACGGAATATGTGCTCTCAGCCTACCCTGTCATATCATTTTATCAATGTTGGTCCCTTCACTAAGTGGGGGTGGACTTTATGGATTACAACCCAGCATTAGATGGGTAAGTAATCATATTATAGTGGCCGTAGACTACTTCACAAAATGCGTAGAGGATATGCCTAGAATTAAATATGATGGTGAGACGGTCTGTCACTTCATTTTCAACCATATTATCACTTGGTTCGGTATCCCGAAGGAGCTTGTCATTGACCATGGCAGGCACTTTCATAATAATATATGATGACAGAATCAGTTTTGAAACTAGGGAATAAGCAAGAGCACTCTTCTTCTTATTACCCTCAAGTGAATGGCCAGGTTCAAGCAGTTAATAAGTCCATTTTATAAAGAACCATTTCACAAAGTAAAACTAACTTTCATATCATGCTTTACCATACTTTACGGGCTTGTTGAACCACAGTAAATACTGGCACTAGATTTTCTCCTTATCTGCTAGTACACAGGGTGGAGTTGGTATTACTGGTTGAGCATGATTTTCCTTCATTAAAACTAACCATATATTTTCTACCTGATACTTTGGAGTTAGAAGAACACTTGGTCCACTTAGAGCACCTGGATGAGCAACGTCAGGATGTCGTAGTGGCTCTAGAGGTGAATAAGTGTCGCGTTAAATATGAATACGATAAGTATGTTCGTCCCCATCAATTTATTGAAAGTGACTTAGTCCTTTTATATGATCAAGTTAGTGAACCTATTAATGCATGTAATTTTAACCCTGTGGCATGGGCCTTACGTGGTGAAGTGTGTCCTAGAGAAAGGATCCTATGAGCTAGAGGATTATGAAGTGAATTCCTTGGTGGAGACCAAAAATGGGATCTATATTAAGAAATATTATTCTTAATATTTAGCAAAGTCCGACATCTTGTATATATTACTGTACAACTTGTATAGTTTGTTTTTTCTTTTTGCAGCGTTATCGGTTTGTTGACATGCTTCCTTTTTTGTGGAAAATGTCGAGTGTTAACACACAACTATGTCAATAGGGGTTCACTCCACATATCTTTTGACAACATTTGATGCAATCTCCCTAAACACCATCTCGGACGGGTTTTACCCTATCCAACAATATCTATGAAGCACATGTAGTCTCACCCGAGATGTATGAGGGAGGGTTGCAGGGACCACGTTTCCACAAAAGGAAGAGTACTTAGAAAATATGTCTTATTTTATCATTGTATTACTCAGAGATTTAGAGGTTTACAAACATCATTCATGAAATCTACTTATCATTATCTGCAATAAGTTTAGTTATCACAACAACATAACGCAAATCAAAAAGACATCAACATATATGAACCCAATAGATACAACAAGACTTCACATAATTCAGACATAAGAAACCATAGATCACACCATTACATATTACACATAAAGAGACAGGAATTTCATCATCAACATTCTTCTTATATTAGCTTCAAAAATCGTCATACATCCCTTGGTCAAATAGACTTAGACCAAAGACATAGTCATCCCTAAATAAATAGATCACATACAAGCAAATTCCATCCACCGGATGCCTAATGACTCTCCTCCTAATTCTGTGTATAGGCTTAAGCCATTACAAAATGGTCCACCTGGGATAACTCTCTAACTACTTTGGACCAAAACTTCTAACTAATGCGACCAAACCGACCACACTTCTCGGTGTATTCTATCATGCAATTGAGTCTTATGCTTGTCGATGTCTTATTTGTCACACCTTGTGCACCTGATCCCCTTTCCAACATTAACATGATATTCAATATATTTAGGATTCACTGATGGTTCCATCCACCACACCCAGAACCTAGCTTCAGCTACCTGGTTTATCTATGCACCTGAGGGTTAGTTGGTGTCTTTGGGAGGTGTTTTTCTCTGGTCGTCGTCTAATAATGTTGATGAGCATAGTGTCATGATTGAATTATTGTGTGATGTCATTTCCAATGGTATCTGATCTCCTTAAATCCGCCTTGACTCCTAGTTAGTGGTGTCACAATTAAATGGCATGTGTCGTGTTAGGGATCATATGTTATTGAGAAGGTTCTTGAGGGTAATATTATTGGAGCGGAAATTTGATTTTATTACATACATTCATATACCTAGACTTTATAATCATGTTGTTGATTCATAAGCAAATTACGTGATAGATTGGCACTTGTCACATCAATAAAGAAGCATAAAACATCAAATCACATTCACATTTAAACACATTCGTAAATATACAAAGCCGATCGCTATAAGTTTTTATTTTCGAGTAAAGTTCAAAATGGTGTCATAGTACAAAATGTCATAAGTACAAAAATGGGGCTATAAGCCGTCAAAATACACACAACCGATACAAAATGTCTACATATGCATCTATGCCTATGGGCCTGGGTGATTATCATGACAACATATGACTGCATTGGTCAACCACCTAAACAACATAACCCATGGACGGGGTACCCCTACTACATGTCTCTGCATATCCTCGAGAAAGTCCTCGACTTGCACCATGGGTATCATGTGAGTCATTCGAGTGATGTTGACATGTATGTTTTGGAGCGTCCGCTCAGCATCTACACCGATCACCTCGTCCCCTCCATCTATGTCGAGGGAAACCATCTGGTCGTCATGGATCCACGCCTATGCAAATACCTAATTTCGGTACTTGTCACCACCAAAAACATGTTTTTGATGCCTAAATACATCAAAAATACAAAATAAAAATAAAAAAAACCATACAAATGGGATATTACCTATATCGCCATATGCAGACCCTGGTGGTAGGGGCATGTCAGGATCTCCATGAAATTATATCCCTACATAGGGATAGTCGTCTATGGTTATGACCTGTCATCACCACTAGTGGAAGAAGTCAGTTGGGAAAGGAAAAGTCATCCGACCTCCCCCAGCCTTTGCATCACCTTTACCCAGTGAGTCTGGGCTGGATCCCGTAGACTGTGAGGAGGTACCTCAACTCTGGGGTTGAGGCTCGGTACCCTCTCAAAGAAGAAAGTGCTCAGAATGTTGGTGTACCCAAAGTTCTTTATCCTACCTAGCTTCCAGTCAACTAGTTGTTGTTTCATAGTTATTAATAATGTTGTGCTCCAGTCATATATCGTAGGTCTCATGCACTCTACTGAGTAGAACATGAGAGGATGTGAAGCATGATTGAGATTAAGACTCTAGAAAGCGTTCATCGAAACTTGACTTTCGATCTTTTCTATGTCAGGAATGCAATACACAACTATGTACTCCTCAATAGTGAGTCCTCCACCGACTCCATGAGCTCGTAGGTTCACTACCTCGGCTCAGCGGGATAGTCCTATGATGAAGTAGATTCCTTCTACTTCTAGTCTCAATGGCATACCATCCAATATAAAGGCCTATGTGTCTAGATCCCAGTAATCCACGAACATTTGGAGGAGTCTTGGTTGGGCCCTCAAACCCCCAAGGCTCAAAAATTTGTATAAACCACACCTTCTTAAGGCTTGTTGAGAATTCACATCACTGAGAACTACCCTATCAACATCTTCATTCTCCCATTCTCTCCATTCCAAAACCATCCCACCAAGAAAAATCAATTTTTTTGTGAGATTCCACCTTAAAATTGGATATACCCGGCCCTATACGTGATTGTTCTTTATAACAGTAGCGTATGTACACAAAAAGGATTTTATTTGCATGCGTACATCAAACTATATACGCGGACTGATAAACTTGTTGATACTACAACTACTTCCCCATAATTTTTACATTTTAGAGCCCCTCCTTCCATTTTTTATTTTACACTTGTTCCCCAACTTAGTTTATCCCTCCTGCATACCTAGTCTTTCCTAGAAACTTAAGCAGAATAAATTTCATAAGCCTAAAGTGTCAATCTAGTAAAATCCCTTAGGCGCGACTTGGAAACAAGCCTTAAATAAAAAAGTCTACTTTTGTTTTAAGATCAACGACTTGGGTTGAATCTGAATAAATCAAGGGTCGAGAAAAGCGGAAGCAGAAGGATTAAAGTTAACCTTTGAAAAAAGTTGGAAACCCACATTCCGCTTTTCGAAGTGCGCAATCCACAGGATCAATACTAAGGACGAATCCGCAGAGATCCAACGACGAAGAAATGGCAGAAGCAAAAGGGTGGAATCGAAAAGAACCAAGTTTCGCTTGTGAAAAAGGTTTCAAATCTGCTTTTCGCGGTTCAAGATCCAACAGTCCAAGAAATAGTGAAAGCGAAAAAGATCAATTCCCAGCTATGAAAATTTAAGGTTTTGCTTTCTACTTTCCGTAGTTCGAGATCCGATGGCCAAGAAGGTTCTCGTTCAAATCAACGGCTCGGAAAGGTCAAAAAATAAAATTACGGAAGCGGAAAGTTAAAGTTTAAACTTTGTGACAAGTTGAAATTCCGCTTTCTGATTTCCTCTTTCCAGAGGGACGAAAGTGGAAAGTTAAAGTTTAAACTTCGTGACAATTTGAAAGTCTGCTTTCTAATTCCCATTTTCCGGAAAGGTGGAGATGGAAGGGCAGAAGCAGAAATTTTAAATTTTAAACTTTGAAACAAGTTGATATTTCGATTTTTCATTTTCTGAAAAGGGAAAAGCGGAAGAGGAAAGATAGAAGTTCACCTCAAGAAAGTTGAAATCTCGCCTTCCGATTTCCGCAACCCATAGCTTGATCTTAGATATATGGTCCATAAAGGCTTCCGCGAAGATCGATGATTTGGAAAATAAGGGAAAAGCAGAAGGCGGAAACACATAAATTTGGTTACGAACAGTTAGAGTTCCCGATTTCCGCTTTTCGTCAGATCAATCGTTTAGAGATTTTTCTGCATAGATCAACGATCTAGAAAGATCCCACGGCAAAAGGAAGAATTGGAAGGGCGGAAACGGAAAAGAAATTTCATGGATGCATGATCTAATGGATCAAATCAAACTCAATCCATCCTGAGATGATCTGAGATGTCCAATCTCTGTTTTGGTTTTCTTACTGAGAACCATTGGGAAAACTCAGAATTTTCTTCTCGAAGCTTAAATTAGAACAAATTGATTGCATGACAAGGTGTTGGTCATTATATTTTTAATCGATGTATATCATTAAATTTAAGATACTATGAATTATTATTGTCTCTAGATCAGATATATCTCTCATGATGTTTCTTTATATATCACAGGTATTATTGTTCACCAAGTTAAGATGGGTGATTACGGAATCAGGTAAAGGTTGCATATTTCAATTGCCAAGATCAAAGGTGGAATCAGATCTACGGTGGAGGCGAATTTCGCTGATTCAACATGATCGTGGAAAATAACTTTTGAAATCTACGGAATTGGTTAAAGGCCACATTTCTCTACGACGAAGATTAAAGGATAGTTATCTACAAAACATATCAATGGTTGTGAGCTATTTCGCTGGGTGAACTAGTGCACTCATAGTTGGAGGGACCCTGCATGATGAGAAACGTGCTTAAATAATGTGTCCCATCCCTATTGGATATCGCGCTCATATATTGAACGTACAAAAGTCACTTTTTTGGAGTGCGATGGTTTAAAGGGCCCGCATATTTCGATGGTCAATATTTGGGAAGAATAGATCTACATTGGGTGTGCATTTCACAGCCAAAACATGCACGAAAGATTAAATATTTCAGGGCTATAAAATCCTGTAGACGCCGCACTTGTGAATGGCGGTGATCTAGGTGACTTTTTGATCTACGGCCCACATTAATTTCGTAGTGAAAACAAGCAAGAAGTTAATCCAGATGAGGGACTACAAAATTTGGTAAACCCGTGTAATTTTTTATTGGTTTTATGAAACCGTTTGTATCTAGCCAGGTGGGTGAATAAGAAGCTTGGGAATCTCCAGGGTGACGGATAGAGATAGTAGAAATAGGGGTGCAGAGCACCATAGAAAAGACTTTTGTCCTAGTGAAAAAAACACTGGACTATTTTGTAAAAGAGCTACCTCTTTGCTAATAAGAAGGATCATTTTGCCGGAACAAAGGGCCTGTGCGGAGATTTAATCAGAATGTGTGGAATGCATAATGTAGAACTATTTATTCTTGCTTTTGTACATCATACAGTGATATCTTTCTAACCTCCTGGAACTATTTCCTTGGTCATGAATGTATGTTATCTGTATAAATGTCTGTGTTAACACGGTAATAAATGGTTTAATTATATTAGAGCTACCTATGGTACTCTTTCTGTTGTGAATGTGATTATTGTGTTGGTATGGCTATTTGTTAGACCTTTATGAGAATTTACAGTATATTACTCTGAACTCTCAATTTGCTCCTGGGCCGGGATAGAATAGTTTAGATTTAGATTTAGACTAGACCCGCATTTAGCCTAAGCATCTGCATTTCATTCTTTAAACAAAAAATCATATAAATGGTGGACTGGGCCGTAACCAGTAAAATATTAAAGAACTTAATCTACGATAGTTGGAACCGTGAACCAAACGGACTCCCCACACCAAACAGTGGACGATCTGATTGGGATTGTTTGTCGGGGAGAATACCTACTATTTGGTACCTAGAATTTTTCTAGGCAGCAACATAATTTGCGCTAGAAGGAGGGAAGCCAGTGCATGGCTGGTAGGGGAAATCCATTTTTTCAGAGAATATTACATTGGAACAACATCAGAAAAATACTTTCCCTGAAGATATTTTTCCTGAATTTAAAGAACAAGAACAAGAACAAACGGGTTCTCGAGAAGAAGAATCAAAACGTTTGTATGTTGTCCCATTTGAGGAAGTAGATTGGTTTAGGAGACATACTAGATCATACATCAAGAAACTTGGGGGGTTAAAAGTTATTCCTTCATTACCTAGAAGGAAATATTCCAAGAAAGCAGCCTCATACACTAAGAATTCAATTCTTGTCGAAAATTTGGAAGAACTGGTAGATATATCCATCCAAGAAATTGTTCAGCCTCTGGATCAATTAGATCCAGAATCCCCTGCAGTTTCAGTATCTAGACAATCTCCACCACATTTTCCACCGCAAATTATGGCTAGGAATGTTAATCAACCTACATGGAGAGCAAGAACGCCACTCAACCTGGCTGCTCCATTGCATGATTTACTTAAACACCCAGAAAGAGTGTTACAACAATTTGATCCTGGAAAAGGTGTTTATGTTGAAGATCACTTACAAAGTTTTTATATGGCTTTGAATCTTTTAAATGTTGACCATGAAAAGGTGGTTTGCATACTTTTTCAATATACTTTTGAACCTAAATCATCTTCATGGTACTTTAGTTTGCAAGCTAATTCAATAGTAAATTGGGATGGTTTTGAAAGGGCATTCTTAGGTAAATTTGGCAACCAGAAAACTGTAGCCACTCTCATGAAAGAATTACTATCAATGAGCATGGGAAATGAATAAAAGGTCCAAGAATTTAATCAGATATTCACCACTTTATTGAATATTTTTAGTGCTGCAACAAAACCAGCTAAAGAGTCTGTAGTAGAATATTATACTACAGCACTTTATCTGCCAATAGCAACGTTTGTAAAAATTTCTAGTAAAGTTACATTGGTAGAAAACTATGAAGAGGCCAAGAAAATAGAGGCATATATGGATAGTATAGAAAACAATACTCTAGAGCCTGAGTTGAAACATACCACAAGCAAAATGCCTTTGGTGTTAAGTAATCCCAAACAAGAACACTCTAATGAGCTAGGAAATGTGATGAAAATGGTGTAGAATTTGTCAAACAAGGTAGTGGACTTGGAAAAGGATAAGGGAGTTAGTCCTTATATAAATCCATTCAACCCTTACTATAAAAAAAAGGGAAGAAAGTGAACAACCCCAACCACCTGTACATAATTCTGTTGTTTTAAATTTTAATGAAGTAGTCATGGATCATTTCTGTACTTTCCACCAAGAACATCATTCTGAAAAAAGTTGTCCACAATGGATAAACTCAATGACTCGAGTTATGAATCTATTTTTAGATACCCAGCTGGTAGGTCCTAAAGAAGAATAATCCCAAACTAATGATCGATAAGAAACAAATGAAGAAACCACTATGGTATTATGGGATTGGGCACCTACTTTGGGGCTTAGTGAAGATGAACCTACTGAGGAAATTCAAGTGTAATCAGTTAATGTTACAACTAGGAGTAAAGGACCAGTGGGGGATCAAAGCTTAGTGCTACCTAAATAAAGGAAGATAAAATAAGCCTTTAATAAAATTATCAACACTACCCAAACACAACAAAAGGTTGATTCAAAAGTCATGAGAGAAACTAACCCAGCAATTAATAAACCTGTGGAAACTTTGGAAAATAAAATAGAGACTACTAAAGAACAGCGCATGGGGTATGATATCATAGAAGACATTAAGAAAACAAAGGCTAGTATCTCTCTATTTGAACTATGTAATCTGCCTCAAAAAAGGAGGAAACTTCTGGAAGCTTTTGATCCATAACCTAATAATATCCCAAAAGCCATTGAATCTGATGATGAAGTAAATGAAGCAAGCATTGGAGGAAAATCTAAATCTCAGACTTTACCTTTTTTGTTGTCATTTGAAATTTTTAATCATAATGTGCATAACTATTTGGTAGATTCAAGGGATTCATCAATGTCATGCCACTTTCAATATGTAAAAGGATTAATGGCCAACCCATACCATCTCCCTCTCAGATAATTCAACTAGACAGATCTGTTGTTAAAATCATAGGGGAAATGAAAGATGTTTTGATTCGATTATATGCAGACCCTAGAGTTTGTCAATTCATAGATATCATGGTGGTTGATATACCAGAAGCATATGGATTAATATTAAGTAGGGACTGGTCAATGAAACTAAATGGTTACTTTGCAACCGACTGGTCTCACATGTGGTTGCCATACAACAATAGTCAAAACCAAATTAAAATACTGAGGGAACCACATATGAAATATAATGTAACTCAATTAGAAGGGAAGAATGAACCTGTGAACTTCTCATCTTCAGTTTTCAGAAATCATTTTTTGGAGCTTGAACCAGAAAATTATCAAGCCAAACAAGTCAGTCAGGAATCAAAAGGCAGTCTAATCTCCTTCGATTTTCATGGACTGATGATATTGATTGTAATATAGTAGATTTAGATGAGATGTTTTGGATTTTATATTTTGATGCAGAATGCACGAATAAAACTATTAGGCATGAAGCTACAGGTTTGAAAAGGGTTGTTGAGTTAAATGTAAAATATATGAAAGTTTTTGGTAATTCTAGAGAAAATCCTTTTCAGCAACAACTCAGAGAAACACACCCTAAACTGGAGCCTTTGATCCAAAGGGAGCTGAGGAAGATTGGTTATGTTCTCAAATAGTACTTTACCTATAATATAGAAACCCTTATACATAAATAAACTTGCTTTTAATGTTTTTGTTTTCCAGTTTGTTTATTTTCCAATTTGTTTCGCCTTATTTCATAGCCTTGGTTTGTTTGCTTTTAATAAACTATCTCAATTTTTGGTGCTTGGAAGTATAGGAATCTGATTCAACTCAAAAATATTTGGATGTCAGGAATTTCCTATGGGAAAGAGAAAATGGTAAAGTTCAATCATAATGAGATTCTTTAACTGTTGACAGGAAATGAAAAGGGAAGCTAATATTTGAGCCCACATTTGAATCATTATAACCCCTGTGAAATAACCAAAACTCATGAGGTCTAGAGTACTATATTGGGGTTTCATCCATTCTCACATTAATACCTGTCTCAGGAATCATATCATGATGGACCCATGGAAAAGAAGTAGTTCTGACGGATGTATGGTATTCAAAATGGTCCCATTGCTACAAATCAAAAAGTCCAAAAGGCTTAAATTGAAAAGTCAATTTTCTGAAATATTCAGTCTTCATTTAAAGAAATGATGCTGAAGAAATAAAGCATTAGACCAAAAGGGCTATCAAAACAAAAAATATCAGCAAGGTCCTTCTTTGTACATGAGCATGATGAGAAAACAAGTTTGTCACTCACACAAAAGGACATTGTGGATGGAAGAACCTGTACCAAATTCTCAAAGTAAAAGGAAGACTCATAAGACTTTTTCCAATCAAAAGAAAGCATCAAAAGAATGCTTATAGCATGGGAATGAGGAACAAATGAATACATTTGGCTTACTCTGTTACGATCCTGTTGAGTCTTATCTGGTGGCAACTTAAAAACAGGGGGTAAATGAACTTCATAGTTTGACCCCAGGATATTTATCAAGACACTGAACTCTTGGTTGCCTTACTCCCAAAGAAATGGTATCAAATGTGATGCTTGAAAGTTGCATCCCTAAATCAATCTAGTTTTAAAAAGTCTTAGGAAATGCTTGTAAGTAATCATTGAACATGCACAGTACAGTACCATATGGAAGTCTTGGTGTTCAAAGAAGGTTTTTTCAGAGATTTGTGTTCACCAACTAGTCGCCAATTGTTGCTGCTGCAACTACTTCCCCAAATTTTTTACATTTTAGGGCCCCTCCTTCCATTTTTTATTTTACACTTGTTTCCCAACTTGGTTTAGCCCTCCTGCATACCCAGTATTTCCTAGAAACTTAAGCAGAAGAATTTGCATAAGCCTAAAGTGTCAATCTAGTAAAATACCTTAGGCCTGACTTGGAGACAAGCCTTACATAAAAAAATTCCGGTTTTGATTTTAGATCGACGACTAGAGTTGAATCCGAATAAATCAAGGGTCGAGAAAAGCGGAAGCGGAAGGATTAAAGTTCACCTTTGAAAAAAATTGGAAACCCACATTCCACTTTCTGAAGTCCACGATCCATGGGATAGACGGCTAGGGATGAATCAACAAAGATCCAATGGCTAAGAAATGGCAAAAGAGAAAGGGCAGAATCGAAAAAACCAAGTTTTGATTATGAAAAAGATTGCAAATCCACCTTCCCTAGTTCAAGATCAAAGGGTCCAAGAAATGGTGGAAGTGGAAAATATCAAGTTTCAATTGTGAAAAGTTAAAGTTCTGCTTTCCCAGTTCGAGGTCTGACAACTCAGAAGGTTCTCGTTCAAATCAACGGCTCGAAAAGCTAAAAAAAGAAAAGTGTGGAAGCAAAAAGTTAAAGTTTAAACTTTGTGACAAGTTGAAAGTCTGCTTTCCGATTTCTTATTTCTGGAAGTACAGAAGCGGAAAGTTAAATTTTAAACTTCATGACACGTTGAAATCCCCCTTTCTGATTCCCATTTTTCGGAAAGGCGGAGGCATAAAGGCGGAAGCGAAAATTTTAAATTTTAAGCTTCGAAACAAGTTGATATTCCAATTTCTATTTTTGGGAAAGGCACAAGTAGAAAGGGAAAAGCAAAAGCGCGAAGATAGAAGTTGACCTTGAGAAAGTTGAAATCCCTCCTTATGATTTTCACAGCCCATAGCTTGATCTTAGATCTACGGTCCAGAAAAGATTCCGCAAAGATTGATTGTTCAGAAAAGAAGGGAAAATCGAAAGGCGGAAACATAGAAATTTGGTTAAGAAAAGTTAGAGTTCTTGATTTCTGCTTTCCTCCAGATCAACGGTTCAGAGAGTTTTCCGCATAGATCAACGTTCTAGAAAGATCCCGCGGAAAAAGGCAGAATCAAAAGGGCAGAATTGAAAAAGAACTGTCGGGGCTGCATGATCTAATGGATCAAATAAAACCTGATCCATCCTGAGATGATCTGAACCGTTCAATCTTTGTTTTTGTTTCTTTTACCGTGAACCATTGGGAAAACTCAAAATTTTCCTCTCAAGGCTTAAATTAGATAAAATGGATTGCATGGCAGGGTGTTGGTCATTATCTTTTTAATCAATGCATAGCATTAAATTGAAGATACTATGAATTATTATTATCTCCGGATGAAATATATCTCTCATGATATTTCTTTCTATATCACAGGTATTATTGTTCACCAAGTTAGGATGAGCGATTCTGGAATCGGGTAAAGGTTGCATCTTTCAATGACCAAGATCATAGGTGGAATCAGATCTCCGTTGGAGGAAAATTTCGTTGATTCAACATGCTCGTGGAAAATTACGTTTGAAATCTGTGGAATTTGTTAAAGGCCACATTTCTCTACAATGGAGATTAAAGGATATTTATCAACAAAATAGATCAATGGTTGTGAGCTATTTCGCTGGGAAAACTAGTGCACTCAAAGTTGGAGGGTGCCCATGCGATGAGAAACGTGCTTAAATAATGTGTCCCATCCCTATTGGATATCACACTCGAAGATTGAAGGTACAAAAGTCACTTTTTTGGAGCATGATGGTTTAAAGGGCCTGCATATTTCGATGGTCAGGATTTGGGCAGAAGATATCTATGGTGGGTGTGCATTTCGCACCCAAAACATGCATGGAAGATGAAATCTTTCAGGGGTGTGAAATCCTGTAGACCTCGCAATTGTGAACAGCGGTGATCTAGGTGAATTTTTGATCTATGACCCACATTAATTTCACAATGAAAACAAGCAAGAAGTTAATCAAGATGCGGGACTATGAAATTGGGTAAACCCGTGTAATTTTTTATTGTTTTTATGAAACCATTTGTATCCATCCGGGTGGAGAATAAGAAGCTTGGGAATCTCCTAGGTGATGGATATAGATAGAATAAATAGGGGTGCAAAGCACCATAGAAAGGACTTTTGTCCTGGTGAAAAGAACACTATACTATTTTGTAAAAGAGCTACCTCTTTTCTAATAAGAAGGATCATTTTGTCAAAACAAAGGGCATGTGCAGAGATTTAATCGGAATGTGTGGAATGCATAATGTAGAACTATTTCTTCTTGCTTCTGTACATCATACAGACAGATTGTTCTAACCTCCTAGAACTATTTCCTTGCTCACGAATGTATGTTGTCTGTATAAATGTCTGTGTTGACAGGGTAATAAATGGTTTAATTATATTAGAGCTACCGTTCGTATTCTTTTTGCTATGAATGTGATTATTGTGTTGGTACAGCTATCTGTTAGACCTTTATGAGCATTTACAGTATATTACTCTCAACTCTCAATTTTCTCCCGATCCGGGATAAAATAGTTTAGATTTAGATTTATATTAGACACTCATTTAGGCTGGGCATCTGCATTTCATTATTTAAACACAAAATCATATAAACAGTGGACCGGGGCGTAACCAGTAAAAGATTAAATAAATTAATCTATGGTATCCAGAACCGTGAACTGGACGGATTCCCCACACCAAACGATGGACAATCTGATTGGGATTGTTTACCGGGGAGAATCCCTATTGTTTGGTGCTTGGTATTTTTCCAGGAATCAACAGAGCTATGACCCACGTTGGCCAGGATCCTCAATTTTGGTTGCCTCATGCATAAAAATTCACCACCAAAACTAAAAATTAATGCATGGAATAGATGAGGAATGTGATTGTGAATTACCTGGTCCTAACGGCTCTATATTTCATGGCCCATAGCTCTCGGAATTGCCGTTTGAAGTTTTGAAGTCTAAGTTGATCCAAATGAAATATTTTGGGTAAAAAACAAATGGTATGGTAAAACTGTCATTTTTTGTACTATTTATCAAAAATTAATTAATTTTCACCCACTTGGCCTATAGTTTGGACTTCTTATTAACCATTTTCGTCTATTTGGACCAATTTTGTTGTGTAGTAACCTCTTGTGATGCACTTTCGCTGATACTTTGACTCATTCATGCCTATGGAAAGTATATTACTAAAATGACATATAAGATAGGATCATTTTTTTGCACGCATCCTACATTATCCTATGACCTTATCACCTTAACCATAGGTATGAACCCACTTCATGATGACATGGAACCCCCATATAGCTACTAGAAGTGGCATTATGTAAGTGGTATAGCTTTCCTTATCATGGGTACCCTAGTTAGATATCGTTTTTCCATTTGGTGCCCATGTTGAGCGTCCTTCCTTAGGTGTGGGAGTCCCTTGTAGTCCCAGCATGTATTCGAGTTAACACCTTCATGTTCTTTATTGAACTTTATGCTAGCCATATCCTATCGGGACTCATGTTTATATCAAGTTGTAACTGCATTTGCATATGTTTTCTTGTCATATTGAGCTTTATGTCAGCTCCCTACTTTAGTTTATAAGCCATATAGCCCGATATTACCTCAATCCTAGCCAAGAAAATCCTCCCGTATATCTTTTGCAGCTTGATTATCCCTTACCCGAAGGAGACATCGCCCCGAGTGTACTTATCCTACATATGCTTCCTTGCATTAATCATAGGTATGTTCCATTGCTTGGAGCTACTTTGCTTTCCCACGACACTCGTTTCCTCCTTAGTGTACTATAAGCAATTTTAATATTTTTCAAGATTTTCAAATATGAAAAAGACCAAAAAATCATAAAACATAAAAATTCGTACAGGAAATGATATTAATTTCTATTGGAATTTGTCATGTTGCCTTCGAACAGAGAACAGTACATTCATCCATTGGGTGGGTTACTAGTTGTACTCATTATTATGAGTTTATTTCACCAATTGGTTATGATTCTAGTCCCTGTGGAGCCTCTCTTGATTCCTCTTGTGTCATAGAGTTGTCCCAGTGTGTATTTTATTCCACGCTATGTATGAGTCTTCGTATTCCTTATTCTCTTATTCGAAGGAAGTTTTAGCCTAAGTCGATCATTCCTCATTTATCTTGTCTCTACAAGTTGGCCATTCCTTGCACATTTGTTATTGGTTCATGTACATCTTGGTTGTGTTCTTCTAAATTATCGAGCATTATTGTGTACCTTGTGTTGGTTGAGGGGGGATGCCTTAATGCCCTCCTTCCAGCAGATTCCATTCCATCAACTTCAGAAAATCTATTCTGGAATAGGGATCTAGAGTCCATTGAGTGCCTTGATACTTGCAGTCATCAGTGGCAGGTTCTATCGCCATAGACAGATTTGGGAATACATAAATGTCCCTTTATCAATGGATTCTCTCAAGTGTTCAACCTCAACACATCTATTTGCACTTGTTTGTTTGAAATATGTACCTTGGTTCCCATTATCATTATCGGTGGGATATCTCGCATATGTTAACGGTATACATCAATGATTGATAATCAGACGATGGTCCATCATGTTTGATTGTGGCACCTTTATTCGTGTGATGGGACATGAACTAGCGGTAATTTGTGTCAAAGACCTTTGTGCTTGGTGGAATTCCATATATGCTACCTCCTTGATCGTGCTAGTATCTATGAGATTTTAGTTCTCATGTCCATATTCCAGTGTACCATTTGATGTATTCATTCAATATGGAGACCTTATTTCATTGCATATTATACGTGGTGATGACCTCTCATGACATATGTCTATTATGCCTATTCATGGCCATTGTACTCTTATGTATCCAAGATTGTTATATCTTTATAGTCATGTGTAGATATCTATCATTGTATTGTATTGATGAGTGGTTGGTTTTTTCCACGTGGGTCTTCATTACTCCACTTCTGGGGTTATTATAATGTATGTCAGCCATTGTGTACCCCTATGACCTCACACATTAGGGGGCATATTTTATAGTGTTATTTTCCACACCTAATACATCATGCTTTGATGGCATATCCATGTCCCTATGTAGACTCCTTTTACCCATTTTTTCTCACTATGACCCTAATGCTCTAGTGGAACCCCTTAAAAGACATTTTTATATGTATACACGGGTCACAAGTCTACAACCCACGTATACGCAGCTTGCACCACTGTCACCCGTGTACATCGGGAAATGTACTAAAAAACAAAAAATATTTGGATTTTTCCCCCACTAAGTAATGAAAGACTTGTCCCTTGGCCTTCCATATGTCAGGAAACGCTCCACTTCGACCCTTCACCTCCTGTTGAAGGGCTATATATTGAGCTACTATGAAGCATTAGTGGAGGAGAACTTTGGAGAGCAAATATACTTTAGTGGAATTGTGCCCCATTCTTATGTACTTGAGTATGCATCCCTTTGTCCTTGAAGAAACCATTAGTGTTATTTCCCAAGCTTGCCTTGATCTATGTGAGCTTGCTTTGTATGGAGGATTGAAGTGGTGGAGGCCTGGGTGGAGGGACTCAGTTTCTTGATTTCGACGAGGTGTCAACAGAGTTTTTCATCTGTATCTCTGTTCATATCAATATAATTATCAATTTCTTGTCCATTGCATATGTAATTATAAATATTTTTATCCATTGATGTAATTAATTTGGTTATGTATTGGAATATAACATGCTAGATTAGATTCTAACGCTTTACATATATCATGCTTGTCTATATTTTTTTGGTTGAGGACAATGTGTAGGTATAATTTTGATTGAAATCTCAACGGGGTTCTACTTCGAATGTCCAAAATAAGGTACGCCCCTGGTCCCTTACTGTTAGTTTCGCTTGTATATTTAGCATGCTTGGAAATAAGTTTATTTCTGGTGTCATCCAATCAGTTGTGGTCGACCCCAAGCCATAGGACATCTTCTCCTTAACATACCATAACAAACATAGTTACCCACTTGACAAAACCTTCTAGATTTAATGTTTTTCTAAAGATCACATTCAATAGTTGTTTTTATCATCATTTTTAAAAGTAGTGCTCCATAATCACCCTTTTTTTGTTTGAGATGGTCATCTGACATTTTAAATTGTATTGGTTATAAAGTATGAACATTTTTTAACACACATTTAAAATACAATGTAAAGTAATGTTTTTCTAAACATTTTTTAGCCTTACTGTTTTTATATATTTTTCTGAATAAATTATTTATTATAAAAAAAAAATTTGAGGCAAAATCTTAAAGATCGAAATAACATTAACAAATGAAATCAAATTTTAAAAGATGTAACTTAAACCCTCAATCACAACCAATCCTCTCCCCACTCACCTTTATAAATTAAAACAAAAGAATAAGAAAACAAACATTAAAAAAACTATGTATTTTAACTTAAAAATGAAAACATAGCCCAAAAAAAACACTTTTTGGGGGGTGGGGGAGATGGGGATATGTCAAGGGGTTGATTCCCATAATCACCCCTCCCCCTACATTTTCCTTTGTTGGTTCATCCACCCTCCTATTCCCCCCTTCCCGTCCCATTTATCCTTATGCCTCTCCATAGGGGTGATGCCCTCCCCTTACCCCAAGTCATCACTCTTTGGCAACAAGGAAATGAGTAAGAAGGGGGTGGGGCTATAGAGGGATTAGATGATAAGGAGGAGAGGGGGACTATATGAGTATTTTTATGGGGAATTTGTGTGTGTGTGTGTGTGTGTGTGTGTTCTCAAGGAAATATCTCAGGGAAAACCATCGTTCACTTTCCTTCATTTCAAGAATGGTACATAGAGTAAACCCTAGATTCATCAGGTCACGAGGTCGATCAACTACCGAGCTTGAAGTTCTTATAGAAATATACTCATTATAATATCAACGTATCACTTATGTAAATAGAACCTGCATGGGGAGGATAACACTTCATCCCACAACAGCTCTAGATATACCATACACACACACACACTAGATTTTAGTATTTCTCTAATGTATGTTTGTTTGTTATTTTGTTTTTTGTCTCTTTTTTTTTCTATTCTTTATGTGAGGTGAGAGAGGATTGACCATGGATTGTTGATTTATTTATCTTTTTGTTTTATTCTTCTAAATTAACCTTGAATAGGTGGATATTTTAAAGGTTTTGCTTACAACGATACTAGTTTTTTAGGCCTTGGTTTAAAAAATGTTGTGATTTTAAACTAGAAAAAAAAGTGATATTGACACTGTCATTTTTCTATTAGGGGGTCAATTTTATGTTTTTTTATTATAATCGTATCGATTATTAGGACTAGGGTTTTATAAATGTTGCAATTTTAAGCTAAGAAAACAAAAAGGGGTGTTACTGACCTAGCACAACTTTTTTAATTTGGGAGTGTTTTTAAGGTTTTTGTTGAAATGGTATTGGTTGTTGATGTCATGGTTCAAACCAGTTGTAATTCAACACCCACCCCCAAATAAATAATGTGTGTTATGAATATCACTAGTTTTCAAGTTGAGGGTACATATATACACATACATACATGCTGAGAGTACAGCTTCGGGAGTCATTACAATGAGACTAATCTTGTATCAAGTCTGGAATCTATGTCGTATCAGCTTTAGATCTTCTCCATGGAATGTATGTCGTATTAAGTTCACTAACTTATTTTGTATTAAGTTAAATATATTATGTCGTATTAAGCTAGGACCTTGTCATATTTGAGAGAGATGCTTGTACTTGAATATTATGTCATATTAATATAATGACCGTATGTTGTATTAAGGTCGAAGACTACTGTTGTACCAAGTTCGAACTTATGTTGTATTAAGTTAAGGACTCTTGTGGTGTATCAAGACTGGTCTTGTATCAAGACCACATGAATTATGTTTTATTAAGTCTCGAGGATATACTATGTGATGTATGGCTAGTCATGGTCATAAGGTGCTACAAGTCTCCTTTAGGTATTAACTACCCCTAGAATGATTTACTTTAGCATGTGACTATATGACCTGGGGTAATACATATGATCATAGGTTCGGAACAATTCTTATGAGTATGATATGATATAGAATTAATGAAAACACATATGGACCATCTAGAGAAAATTAATATGAACACAAAGATAGAGAGAGAATTTGAATTTCCCATGTATGCCTCCAAGTGAACTCAAATTAATAAGACATCAGTTGAGTCTTAGTTGTGTTCAAAACAAGTTCAGTTAATTATGGAATCAACTCCTTAATTTATGCAAGTGGTTGTTGGAGATGACACTTATGGATTTACATTCAGTTATGTTCAGTTACATTCAATTATGTTCAGTTACATTTAGTTATGTTCAGTTGCATTTAATTTTGTTCAGTTGCATTCAGTTATGCTCAGTTACATTCAGTTATGTTCAGTTGCATTCAGTTTTGTTCAATTGCATTCAGTTTTGTTCAATTTAATTCAATTATGTTCAGTTGCATTCAGTTATGTTTAGTTACATGCATTTCCATTTAGTTCAGTTCAGTTCAATCAGTTAACAACTCAGTTAGAGGTAGTTAAACTCAATGAATTAATGGAGGGTGCATATCTTCATTGTGGGAGATAAGTATGAAGTGTCAACCTGGCACCTAGTCTGTGGGGGCGCATGGTTGAATATGAGACAATGTTCTTAATGTTAAATAGTTACTGAAGCATGCAAATATTTGCTACCTCCTTTGTATGACTGAATTTGGCTTGTTATTGAAATGTTATGTACTTGGCAAGACCAATACAGTGTTCCATTTTATCTCTCATCTCATGTGCTCTCTGATCAAGCAAGATGGTATTATGTCGTAATCATTCTCTGTCGTTTATCAATCATACTCTAAGATTGTTTAGTGCATTTTTATCCTCCAAATCGGTGGAGATTTTTCGTAGTGTATATCCTATGTTCTATGGTTTGATTTATTTATGACTTTGGATTATTGATGAGATCTATCTGCACTGTAATTGTGGATTAAAGTTTTAAAAATCAGGAATCTTTCTTTATTGCTCAAACATCAACATGGTATTAGAGAAAGGGTGTGTAATAGCTTGGTTTGCGCAAGCAACTAAATCCTACACAGATCTCGAAGTATTGAGCAAAGAGCTTGAATCCATGGCATCGATATTTGTCCAACCTAAACACCGACTTGAAGGTGCTTCCAACTTCAACACATGAAAGGAAAGGGTGTTAATCATTCTTGAAGAGCATGAACTATATTCCTATGTGACCTCAGTGAGTGAGGAGTCTCTATCCTATGCATGGTGAAATAAAGAGCAAGTCAATATGCACCATTTTTGTCACTTTTTAGGAGACAAATTTAATGGAGCGTTTCTGATCAATCCCTAAGGAATCAAACAAAATGGTTGAGAACCCACTTCCCAATTGGGCTTATTCACCTTACTCGAGAGAGTATTTCAAGAATTTGGAATTGTTTGAGATATACAAAGAGGTATTTGAAGATGAAATTCTCAGAATTCGTGTTATGGTCATTTTCCCAAAGTGGACAAATTGATGGAACAACCCCAAGATCTATGGTTCAGATATCATCATTATTCAAATGGATCTTGTGTATAATGAGAGCCTCATAGAGTTGAGATCTCATTCAAATACTGCGATGATCATTGGAAGAAGTTTTTATTGAAGAAGAGCACTCACTCTGGGTTGCATGGGATTCAGTTTCTTCATGCAGAGATTCACTACCTCCTGCATGCACTCAAATTTGCATAGAGATCAAGACCAAGGGACTCCAATAATCTCTGCAAGGAAGCAAAGATCAAGAGGGAGCACGCAAAACAATAAAATATAAGTACTTGAATTTTTTATATGTTATTCAGATCTATATTCTTTTGAATGTTTTTATTATAGTCAATATAGAAATTCGTATTCCTGGGATTAGGAATTGTAAGCATACTTTTTGAGTATATTTCCTTTATTGAAAAATAACAATTTCATAAGATATGAATATAAATCATGCATGATTGTTTCATAAGATATGGATATAGAGTTGCATGATTGTTTCATAAGACATGATATTTTGGGTTGCATGATTGCTTCATAAACTGTCAACATGGGACTACATGATTTGCCAGATAGAGGGCTACATGCTTACCACATGAGATATGAACATGGGATTGTATATTTCTTTCATAAAATGGATTTTTTGGACTGATATAGGACTGTATAGGGCTGCATATCCATACATAATATTATAATGGGTTATGATAAACAGGTTGGTCAATATTTGTACATAACTATGTAAATCATTATCATAATATTAAGAGTATTTCATGTGAATTAAATTCATGAGTATGAAGTGGTTCTAACCATTAGAATAATTAGTCTTGTAGAGAAAATTAATATATCCTTACCTACAAGTAAAGAATGACATGAATGTGGATCCATTCTGATGGTTGAGCCTGAAAGAGAACAGTTTGGGAGATTCCTATGCCTCTTAAGAAGTAGATAGAATAGATTCCTTAATTCTATTCTGATAGATGTGAAGACTCATGAATATATTCTATCTTGTTTGCATTCATGTGAAAAAGAAGAGATCCAAGTATAGATGAGCATAAGTCTCCATGATGGAGGACCAAAATTATGGTTCTCACATTTACATGGTGGGAGGGAGTAGCTAGATTCGCTAGTTCCTAAAGAAACCAATAAAATTGGTTGATGTATATTATGTTAAGAGGAGACGTGCATGATGCTCATATTCTGAAGGAAGTTGAGAAGTGTATTCAAGAATATTGTTATGATTCTTATGATTAGTGGTGTAGCAGTCACCAGATAAGATTTTCCTTAGTTAAGCGAAATGTGCAACAGAGATCCTGAAGAGTTTCAAGATGATGGATTAAAAGTGCATGGCCATCTATATGAATAGAAATATGAAGTTTAGAGCATATTTGGAATATCTAAAAAGCTATTTGAGATGAACCTGGTTAGTCACAAATACCAGGATCAGTAATGTGCTTTGCAGTCTGTACATGGACATGTACATAACATGTGTTGTGGTACCTACTTGGTACAAGTATATGTAAACTCAATATGTATCAAACAATGGAATAAAGATTCAAAGACATATGAAATATGACTAGTATAGTGATCGAGGAAAGATCACATGTGTTGATCTAGATTGAGAATGTTCAAAAGCAGTAAAACTTTATGAGGTTCCTAGTCAGTTATATTTGAGACATAGTACATATCCACGTATGAGCAGCATTGCCAGCATTCTGACTAAGCCTTTGTTCGAGACAAGTTTGGTATAGTACAGAAAAACTCCTCTAATTGAAGAGGGAGTATTGATGTGTCTTCATAGGAAGTAGTAGATAAAATCCCCACCAATTAGTCTTAGTACACAACTCAAACAGCCAAGGTTTGTGATACCTTGTGGAGAAAATCCACATGAGCAGAGACATGGTCAAAATCTCAGAGACTGCTGATACTCAAGAAGAGTTATAGTCTGTACTATCATAGAATAGTTAAAACTCTCGGAGAGGTAGTTGGGGTGTGGCAGTATAAAGAGAAGGATCACTGAGAAAATGATCATGTCTTAAATAACATCATAGAGAATGGAAAGCTCACGGAGAGCTTCTCTAGATAGCAGGAGATTGAACAAATCAACAAATGTTGAAGAGTGAAAGAAAATATAAGACTTTCTTTTTGCATGATTTTACACATTTGGTGTATAATGTCGTATATGATGGATTTAAAATCCATGGTTTCTAGTTTAGAGAAACTTTGTTCAGGATTGGATCCATATTACGCTATTATATGTAAGTAGCTAGTTGGTCTTTGAGCAGGCCTGTTGTATTTTATGCTTACTACTAAGCATATGTTGAGTACCTTTGTGGTAAATTAGAATAGGCTCCTTATTATATTTGATACAGGGCTGACCTATTTAATTGTGATATCCAACTATTTTTTTAGCCTGAGATGAGCGATGTAATTTGAGGCTAGTACTACATAAGATAAGTGTATTGCGGATAGTACGAGAAAAGCAATATGTATGACCAAGAGTACTATAGAAGAAAAGTGTGTTTTGCAGATAGTACCAGATAATGAGGAGTAGTGTAGCTTGGGAAGCTACCTACTAGGGTGAAATACTTGAGCCTACAGTCATTAGGTATTAATAGTCAAGATTTCTAGAAAACACTATATGTGTGTTATGAGAAAACACATTGAGATGAATTTTTACTTCATTGAAGTCATGGTCATGTAAAATTAATTCAAGTACAGAGCTATTGATGAGCAAATTGCAAATTTGTGACAAGCCTCTATCTGTGACACAATTCTGACACTTTTGAGATAAGCTTGGTATGGTAGGAAATTCCTGGTATGGCAGAGAATGTCTTCCTTGTTTAGAGGGAGTGTTGATATTACAACTTCGAGAGTCATTCCCATGAGACTTGCGTTGTATCAAGTCTTGAATCTATGTTGCATTAGGTTCATATTTTCTCCATGGAACTTATGTCGTATTAAGTTCACTAACTTATGTTGTATTAAGTTAAAGAGCTGATTTTGTATTAATCTAGGACCTTGTCCTTTTTGGGTGATATGCTTGTACTAAGATCTTATGTCATATTAAGATCATGACCTTATGTTGCATCAAGTTCGAACTTATGCTATATTAAGTTCAGGATTCTTGTGTTGTATAAAGACTGTTCTTGTATCAATACCACATGAATTATGTTGTATTAAGTCTCGAGGATATACTATGTGATATATGGCTAGCCATGGTCACAAGGTGCTACAAGTCTCCTTTAGGGATTAGCTACCCCTAGAGTGATTTACTTTAGCATGTGACTATATGACATAAGGAAATACATATGATCATAGGTTCGAAACAATTCTTATGAGTATGATATGATATAGAATTAATGAAAAAATAACCATGCAGAGAAAATTCATATGAGGACAGAGATAGAGAGAGAATTCGAATTGGCCTTGTATGTCTCCAAGTGAACTCGAATTAATAAGACATCAATTGAATCTTAGTTGTGATAAAACAAGTTCAGTTAATTAAGGAATCAATTCCTTAATTTATGCAAGTGGTTGTTGGAGATGACACTGATGGAGTTACATTTAGTTTTCTTCAGTTACATTCGGTTATGTTCAGTTGCATTCAATTCTATTCAGTTGCATTCAGTTCTGTCTAGTTACATTTAGTTATGTTCAGTTACATTTAGTTCCATTCAGTTACATGTAGTTCCATTTAGTTCAATTCAGTTCGACCAGTTAACAACTCGATTAGAGGCAGTTAAACTTGGTGAATTAATGGAGGGAACATATTTTCATTGTGGGAGTTAAGTATGAAGGGTAAACTTGGCACCTAGTCTGTGGGGGCGCATGGTTGAAGATAAGGCAGTGTTCTTAGTGTTAACAAGTTACTAAATCGTGCAAATATTCTCTACCTTGTTTGTATGACTGAATTTGGATTGTTATTTAAGTGTTATGCACTTGGAAAGACCAATACAGTGTTCTATTTGATATCTCCTCTCTTGTGCTCCGTGATCAAGCACTCTGCTATTGTGTTGTAATCATTCTCTATCGATTATCAATCATACTCTAATATTGTTTACTAGGTTTTTTATCCTCTAAATCAATGGAGGGTTTTCCCATGGTATATATGTGTTCTATGGTTTGCTTTATTTGTGTCTTGGGATTATTGAGATCTATCTTCACTGTAATTGTGGATCAAATCTTTAAAGTTCAATAATATTTCTTTATTTCTCAAACATGAACAATACAACAATACATATATATTAACTTTTTCTCAAGTAAATATTCCAAGGAAAACCATCGAGAATCGCCCCTCATTTCTAGGATGATATCAAGGTTAAACCCTGAATTCTTTGGGACATAGGATTAGTCAACACTAGGTCTTGAAGTTGTTATAGTGATATACTCAATAGTCAACATGTAAATTATGGGAATAGAACCTGCATGGGGAGGATAACATTCCATTCCAAAACTACTCTCTCTCTCTCTCTCTCTCTCTCTCTCTCTCTCTCTCTCTCTCTCTCTCACACACACACACATATTAGATTTATTTTTTCTATTGTTTGTTTGTTATTTTGGTTTTCTCTCTTCTTTTTTCTATTTTATTTTTTATGTGAGGTGATAGAGGATCGACGATGGATTGGTGATTTATTTGTATTTTTGTTTTCTTCTTCTAAATTAACCCTAAAGGAGTGGATACTTTTAAGGTTTTGTTTGCAACACTACTAGTTTTTTAGGCCTTGGTTTAAAAAATGTTGCAATTTTTAAATAGAAAAAAGGGGGCGTTATTAACACCATCACTTTTTTATTACGGGGTTGATTTTACGTTTTATTATAACTGTATAGATTACTAGGATCGTGGTTTCAAAAAAGTTGCAATTTTAAGCCAAGAAATAAAGGGACGCTATTGACTTAGCGCCACCTTTTAATTTGGGGGTGTTCTTAAGGTTTTGGTTGCAATAAGGTTGATGATGCCATGGTTCAAACAAGTTGTAATTTTAACACCCCCTCCCCCCCCCTATTAATAATAATAATAATAATTGTGTGCTACTAATAGCACTACTTTTCAACTTGAGGGTTGGTTTTAAGGTGTTGTTAGCAACAATATGATTTTTTAAGATCATGGTCAGAAAAAACCATAATTTTAATCTCAAAAATAAAAGATAAAAGATAAAAAGTATGATTTTTGGTGTTTTTAATGAGAAAGTGTGGGTTTTTAGAACTAGAGTTCTAGTTTTGAGGTCATAGTTCTCATCATTTCAATATTGCCATCAATAGAGGGGGGGCTAGGAGAACCCAAAATGCAATCTTCTAATGGAGACTCTATATGGAAAAAATTATAATTTTAATCTCAAAATAAAAGAAAAAGAAAAAAAGTATGAGTTTTGGACTTTTTAATGCAAAAGTGTTGGTTTTTAGAGCTACAGTTCTCGTTTTGAAGTCATAGTTCTCATCATTTCAATATTGGCATCAATAGAGAGCGGGGTAGGAGAACCCAAAAGGAAATCTTCTAATGGAGATGTTAAACAAATATTATTACAAAGTTAGGGGAATCCAACTAGAGTGATGGAACAAATACCCTCCATGCTATTATCCATGTGGGGTTACCATGCCCATGTTTATAGTCTTTCATTTTTTGTCTCTTTACCTAATCTTGTGTTTTTAGAGAGAAGCCAAGGTCAGTAGGAATATTATGAAATAAATTATAAGCAAGTAAAACCACAATGATAAAAAATTTTAAATAACTAATGTGGACCTTCCAAACCATGGAAATAATGTGAGTGCATAATAAACATGTTGTAAAGAAGTATGGAAATTGTCTCTCAGGTCCCCCCCCCCCACCCTCTATAAAAGGATTTGGTACAACTTGAATTTGCAGGCCCTTTTTCTCACTCTTGTGTGGAAGTAAAGGGTGCTTCTATAACCAAGAACATTCAGAATCCACGGGAAGTAATCAAGATCAAGCGAGCTTGGAAAAATGACTCATTGAGACTATAGTTATTGTTTAACAAGCATTGCTTTTTGTGGTTGCATGTGGTGCAATATGAGGTGAAGTTTTTGGTGGAGGTCACATATTTCTTCGCTAGAAGTGTATACAAGAGAGGTATCACAAAACCATCGACCTCTATGAAGGCTAATGGAATGTATGCAATTCAAATGCATTGGTTATAGAGTTAGTTGAAAGCATTACATAAAATAATATATTTCTCAAACTTGGACTATAATATTTAGCTATTTGATGGCGAGATAAGAAATGACATTGCCCCAAAGGTTTTAAGAAATAGTATCCATCTTGGAAACTATTTTATAAGTAGAATACCCAACTATATTGACTTCAATTCATTTAAAATCCTTATGTCGAGCCTAGGAAAGGATTTTTGCCTCTCTTTTAATTTGAGTGACCTACCCATTGGCTAATTTCTTAAATCTCTCCAAGTACCCCAACTCAAGTGTCCTCTCTTTAACAAGAGTGAGATTTTTAACCATGCGTTATGGATTTGTAAGTTTGTTAACTCACTATGGAATGGGATAATTGTTTCCGATCGTAATTTCTTGGAAGTCTACCATGTTAGGAAATAGATTATCACGGATCATTGAGTTCCATGCGACATGGAAATTAGTTAAGGAACATATGTTTATTTCAATATTATTAAACCCTTAATTATGGAACATTACCCCATATAGTGTGGCGCATTACACCCTATATTGTGGTTCATTACATATTATTTATGTCGGCTTGGGTCTATTAGTGGGTCCATTAGTTGTTATTGTACAACTTTGTCTCCTATATATAGGAAGGAGATATTCTCATTTTAGTCAAGCAGTGTATATTGTCTTGTCTTGGGTACATAGTACATTGTGTAAGGACGTTCCTCCCTCAAAGAGGATTGTTATTTATCTATATTATTCATTATTAAGGCATGGATTACTCTCTTCTTTCCTATTTATTCTCTTTTTATGTTGTTTCTGGGACTTGGTTGCATAACATTTGCTATCAAATCTCTTTCCTCAGGACTGGCTTCTGCAAAACAAGTCATCTTGTAATTTTTGGTACAACTTTTATTCTACAAGGGTTCAGAGATCGAGGTTAAAAACCCACTTCTAAAAAAGGCCAAAATATATCCAACAAGAAATTCAAATCCTAATCCATTACAGTTTCATAGATTATTGCAGAGGCATCTAGCGTTTTCGATTAGTCCAAAATCTAGTCTAAAATATGTGTTCTCGGTAAAAAGGTCATATCTGAGGCATATGAGATCCAAATTGAGTGAGACAAATTGCATCTAACAAAATACAGACCACGGTATATGTGGTACATGTTTCAGCTACATAAACAAAATGTTGGACACATGGAATATAGTACAATTTCGCTCTTTTCGATAGGCCAAAAATAAGAAGCTTTGGGATATTTGAAATAATATTTTGTTGGCACATCAAAATTAGGTCATACCTGTAGCATTGAAATGAGGACACATCAGGGTACCATAGGCCAAAATTTCAGACCTAGAGCAGTTGAAATTCAAATTTTACCTCAGTTACAAGTCGACCCAAAAATAGTCTTCTAATCAGGGTTTGAAAAAGGTACGTCACTTTGAATTTGAATAGATTTGAGTAGAAGGATCTATTTGTGGTAAACCATAGTGTGCGATATATACTTATTGTTCAAAATGCCACCAAAAGGAAGTGGAAAGAATCAAAATCCACTCAAACCCCCATAGGATTCATCCTCGACATATGATGAAATGGAAGACATATCTTTAAGAGTGTCCAAGTTGGAAAATATCATTAAAGGAAATGTTAAAATTGATGACTTAGTTAAATTGGAAAATAAGATGGCTAGTAAAGAGGATCTCAAAAGGATGGCTAGTAAAGAGGATCTCAAAAGGATGGCTAGTAAATAGGATCTCAAAGGGATGGCTATATAATAAGATCTTCAAGACTTAAAGGAATTAATGAATGATATAAAACATAGCTTTATTCCTCATGTGGAGGATAAGGAGGAAAAAGAGAACTTATTCCAATCACGCCTAGAGAAAATTGAAAAACAATTGGAGAGCGGGAAATTGGAGTCCTCAAAAGTTGATGATTCACTACAACATCATGGATTCAATTCAGGTCCAAGGAACTACTTTATTCCCAATATTGACATGAGAAAGTTTGATGGTAAGGATCCAATCACGTGGATTTTTCAAATGGAGCAATTCTTTGATCTACACTAGGTGCCCACTTCGAAAAAGGTAACTATTGCATCCTTATATTTAGATCCTGATCAATTTGTATAGTACCAATGGCTTTGTGACCATAAAAGGGACTCTATTATCTCTTGGTCTATATTCACATTAGAATTGGTTGAACATTATGGAGATATAAATATAAACATATTCTTTAGCCAGTTGGTATATATCAAGCAAAAAGGTCCAGTTACAAAGCACATCAAGTAATTTCAGCAGCTAAGCCTTAGAGTGAAGAATATTTCAGAAGATAATTTGTTAGATCTCTTTATTGGAACCTTGAAATATAACATTCAACATGAGGTGTGTCTCTTTGAAGCATCATCCCTAGAGAAGGCTTCCATGATGTCAAGGAAGGTTGAAAATAAAAATATGGCAATGACTACTAGAAAGGCCTTCTCCAACACATACAAATAAAATAATGTTCCCTCTTCTAAACCACCACAAAGGTTGACGCCCCAACAACTAGATGACAGAAGAGCAAAAGGATTATGCTTTAATTGTGACAGAAACTATAGACATAAGTGCGGTGAGAAGAAATTATTCTAAATAGATTTTGAAGAGGAAGAACCAAAAGAAGAGGAAGCATCTCAAAAGAGGTGACTTTAGAAGAAATAGGAGAGGATACTTTAGAAGAAATTGTTCCCACCATATCTTGTCATGCATTGGATGGAATTGGCATTCCTCAAACTCTCAAGGTTGAGGGATACATCAAAAACAAGAAGGTAATAGTATTGATTGATTATAGTACTACTCATAATTTCATTCACTGTAAATTAGCCAAAGTTCTAAATTGTTGTGTATATCGAGCACCAGAGTTTCAAGGAATGATTGCAGATGGAGGAACTATAAATTGCTCGGGGAAATTCCATAATATTAATTTCTCTATGGGGGAATATATATTGAATAGTCAAATTATTGCTATCCCAATGGGTGGTGTTGATGTTGTCTTAGGTGTCCAATGGTTACAATCATTGGGAGCAGTGGCTTTTAATTTTCAAGAACTTTTCATGAAAATTTCATTGGAAGAAAAAGAATATGAGTTAAATGGTATCATAGGAAAACCAAGGAAGGTGGTAACCTGAAATTGTGTGACAAAGTTGTTAAAAAGGGACATCAAGGTGTAGTTGCACAATTATGCCCATTAGATGTTCAAACCTCAAAGTTCCCTATCTCCCCAGATCTCCAAAGGGTCATTAATAAGCATTCCAATGTATTTGAAGATATTCCCAAAGGCCTTCCACCTATTCGATAATGTAATCATGATATCCACTTAATTATAGGCATTGTTCCTCCTAACATCAGACATTACCAATATCCCTATACCCAGAAGAGTGAAATTGAGATTATGGTTGCTGAAATGTTAAACGTTGGTATAATTAGGCCTAGCCAAAGTTCTTACTCTGCACCAGTGGTAATGGTACCCAAGCCATATGGATCATGGTGTGTGTCCTTATTATAGACAGCTCAACAAGATCACCATTAAAGATAAGTTTCCCATTCTTGTCATCGATGAATTGTTAGATGAATTACATGGAGCAGTTGTCTTCAAAAAATTGGATCTTCGTTCCAGGTATCATTAGATTCGAATTAAGTATGAAGACATCCCCAAAAAAACATTCAGAACTCATGAAGGTCACTATGAATTTTTGGTCATGCCATTTCGTCTCACAAATGTGCCTTCCACATCTCAAGGTTTGATTAATTCTATTTTGAAGCCTTTCTTTAGAAAATTTGTGATGGTATTCTTTGATGATATACTAATTTATAGAAAGTCTTGGGAAGAACGTGCTCAACATGTTGATAGGGTACTACAACTACTAAAGGAGCAAGAACTGTATGCAAAACCCTCGAAATTTTTCTTTGGGATAAAGGAGGTAGAGTATTTGGGTCATATTGAATCTCATGAAGGTGTCAAGGTAGACCCTAACAAAATTAAATCCATGATGGACTGGATGATTCCCAAAACCCTGAAGAATTTTCAAGGATTCTTAGGGATGACAGGGTACTACCGCAAGTTTGTTCGGAACTATGGAAGAATAGAAGCTCTTCTAACAACGTTAGTGAATAAAGATGCATTTTCTTGGACACCAGAGGCAACTCAAGATTTTCAACAACTCAAATAGGTCATGTGTAAAGCTCCTATATTGGCGACACCAGACTTCACAAAAACCTTTATTATGGAATGTGATGCTTCAGGAAATCGAATTCGATTTGTACTAATGCAAGAAGGACACTCTCTTGCCTTCACAAGTCATCTAATCAAGGGAAAGAACTTAAAAAAGGCCCATTTTTTAGAAGAAAATGTTGGTGATACTACATGCCTTGAAGAAATGGCACCCTTACCTTATAGGGAGACATTTCAAGGTTAAAACTGATCATGATAGCCTTAAATACTTCTTAGAACAAAGGTTATCTTTTGAAGACGAACAAAAATGGGTGACAAATATGTTGCGATATGAATTTGAAATCATCTACAAAAAGGGGAAGAAAAATTTTGTCGCAAATGCACTCTAGGAAAGATGAGGATGTTAAAGAATTACTCTATGTTATCTCGATCATCCAACCAGATTGGATAGTGGAAGCAAGGGATGAAAGGAAAAATGATGAATAAATATGGACATTTATTCAAAAGCTACAGCTAGATCCCAATTCCTATAATACTTCGAGGTGGAAAGATGACTTGCTATGGTACAAGGATCACTTATATCTTGGTAAGAGTTCCCGACTCAAGCAAAAGTTACTTTTTGAATTCCACTCCTCAATGCTAGGACATCAGTCGTGTTTCTTAAAAACCTACCACAAGGTAAAGAAATATTTTTTTGGGGATGGTATTGAAACTTATGTTCAAAAATTTGTGACAGAATATTTGGTTTTCCAACAAAATAAAGTGGAAACAATTAAGACCCCTACTCTCCTACAACCACTTTCCATTCCAATCCAAAGGTGGACAGAGGTCTTGATGGATTTTATCACAGTTTTACCAAAGTCTGAAGGAAAGAGTGTCATCACGGTGGTTGTTGATAGACTTACTAAATATGCACACTTATGTGCACTATTTCGGCCCTTCAAAGCAAGCACGGTAGCCAATTCTTTTATGGAGATAGTCAAAAAATTACAAGTACTCCAAATATTATAGTAACTAACAGGGATCCCATTTTCACTGGAAATTTTTGGACCGAATTATTTTCTTGTTTGGGTACTCAACTAGCTCATAGCTCATAATATCACCCTCAATATGATGGACAAAAAGAGATCCTAAACAAATGTTTGGAATGGTATCTTCAATGTTTTGAAATTGATAAACAAACACAATGGGTCAAGTGGTTACCCTTGGAAAAATGGTGGTATAGCACTTCATTCCATACATCAGCAAAAATGACCCCATTTATGGAACTTTATGGCTATCATCGACTGTCCATCACATCTTCACTAAGGGACTCCTCTAAGGTTCAAGCAATGGAATACCAAATGAAGCATCAACAAAAAGTTCTTCAACTCTTAAAGGACAACCTGAATCTAGCACAAAATCGAATGAAACAACAATCATATCAACACCACAATGAACGAAGATTTAATGTGGGGGATTGGGTGTTTTTAAGACTACAATCAAACAAATAGATGCCCCAAAAGAACACCAAGAAGGATAATAAATTATCACCTAAATACTACGGTCCCTACAAGGTGTTACAAAAGATTGGTAGTATGTCCTACAAATTGGAACTACCTGCATCTTCACGAGTCGATCCAGTTTTCCATGTTTCCAGTTTTAAGAAGGTAATTAGTGACAAGCTACCAATTCAAATGATATTACCAGAACTTGATGGGGAAGGAAAAATCATCTTGGTTCCTAAAGAAATCACTGAAATAAAACTAGACATCTTCGAAATCAAACGATTCCAAAGTACCTTATTAAATGGAAGAACTTTCCTGCAAAAGATTCAACATGGCAAGATGAGTCCTTTATACAGCAGCATCCAGAACGACTCCAACATTGAGGACAACACTTTTTTAAGGGGAGGGGCATGTTAAGCCCTTAATGATGGCACATTACCCCATATAGTGTGGCACATTACCCCCTCTATTTTGGTGCATTACATATTATTTATGTTGGCTTGGGTGTATTATTGGCTCTATTAGTTGTTATTGTACACATTTGTCTCCTATATATAGGAAGGATATATTCTCATTTCATTGAAGCGTTGTGTATTGTCTTGTCTTGGGTACATAGTACATTGTGTAAGGAGGTTTCTCCTTTGAAGAGGATTGTTATTTATCTCTATTCTTCATTATTAAGGCATGGATTACTCTCTTCTAGTCTATTTATGCTCTTTTTATATTATTTTCGGGACTTGGCTACATAACAAAGATGCTAAACATAGAAATAGAGTTCTTTTCCATGATGGAACATAGGATTTGGAGTTGGAGAATGTGATGCATGATAAGCAAGAGGTAAAGAATCCTGGAAATTATCTCTCAGGTTCCACCCTCGGTAAAAGGAGTTGGTGCTTAAAAATATATAGCTTAAACTGTTAATCTGCAACCAATCCTTTTCCCACTCACCTTTATATAAAAAAACAAACAAACATTAGAAAAACTATGTTTTTTAACTTAAAATTTGAAAAATGACTAGACAAAAGAAAGATAAATGACAAATAAAACTCCTTTTTTAGGGAGAGATGGAGGGATGTCAAGGGGTTTATTCCCATAACCACCCCTCCCCCATGCATACTCCTTCCCTAGATCCTATTCCCCTCCCCTTTATCCCTATACCACTCCTTATGGGTGACACCCTCCCCTTTCCCCAAGTCATCACTCTTTGTCAACGGGGAAATGAGTAGGAGTGGGGGGGGTGGGGGGGGTATAGAGGGATGAGGTGATAAGGAGGAGAGGCCCTACTACATGATTAATTTTGTGGGGTATGTTTTTATTATAACTCCATCGATTACTAGGATTGTGGCTTCGAAAATGTTGCAATTTTAAGCCAAGAAAGAAAGGAACGTTACTGACTTAGCACCACCTTTTGATTTGGGGGTGTTATTAAGGTTTTGGTTGCAATCATATTGGTTGATGATGCCATGGTTCAAACAATGTGTAACTTTAAACACCCCCACCCCCCAAACAAACAAAAAATTGTGTGCTACTAATAGCATTACTTTTCAACTCAAGGGTTGATTTTAAGGTGTTGTTAGCAACAATATGAGTTTTTAATATCATGATCCAAAAAAAACCGTAATTTTAATCTTATAAATAAAAGAAAAAAAGATAATTAGGAAAGAAAAAAATACGAGTTTTGGTGTTTTTAATGCAAGTGGGTTTTTAGAGCTAGAGTTTTCGATTTGAGGTCATAATTCTCATCATTTCGATATTGGCATCAATAGAGGGGGGCTAAGGAGAACCCAAAGGCAATCTTCTAATGGATATTCTATACAAATATTATTGCAAAGCCAGGGGAAGCCAATTAGAGTGATGGAAATAAATACCCTCCACCCTATTATCATAATGATATTATCAATGTGGGGTTATCATTCCCATGTTTATAGTATTTCATTTTTTATTTCTTTACCTAATCTCATGTTTTTAGAGAGTATCCAAGGTCAATAGTAATATTATGAAATAAATTATAAGCAAGTAAAACCACGATAATATTTTTTTTAAATAACTAATGTAGACCTTCCAAATCATGGAAAGAATGTGAGTGCATGATAAACACGTGGTAAAGAAGCTTGTAAATTGTCTCTCGGGTTACTCCCCCTTGAAAAAAGGAATTGTTGCAACTTTAATTTGCATGCCCTTTTTCTCACTCTTGTGTGGAAGTAAAGGTGATTCTATAACCAAGAACATTCAGAATCCACGACAAGCCTTAAAGCTCAAGCAATCTTGGAAAAATGACTCATTGAGCGTAGAGTTGGTGTTTAACGAGTATTTCTTTTTGTGGTTTCCTGTGTTGCAATCTAAGGTTAAGTTTTTGGTGGAGATCACGTACTTCTTAGCTAGATGTGTACACAAGTGAGGTATCATAGAACCATCGGCCTCTGTGAAGGATAATGTAATTTATGCATTTCAAATGCATTGATTATAGAGTGATTCAAAAATATTACATCAAAAAATCTATTTCTCAAGCTTGGGATATAACATTTAATTGTTTGATGGTGATATTAGAAATGGCATTGCACCAAAGGTTTTAAGAAATAGCATCCATCTTGAAAACATTTTTTAAGCAGAATACCCAACTATATTGACTTTAATTCATTTAAAATCCCTATGTCAATCCTAGGAAAATAAATTTGCCCGTTTTTTAATTTGGGTTACCTACCCATTGGCTAATTTCTTAAGTCTCTAGAAGCACCCCAACCCAAGTGTCCTCTCTACAACAAGAGTGATATTTTTTAAGCACTCGTTATGGATTTGTAAGTTTTTGAACTCACTATGGGAGTGGGTTAATTGTTTCCTATCACTATTTCTTGGAAGTCTTCCATGTTAGGAAATATATTCCCTTGGGTCATCAAGTTCCATGCAACATGGAAATTAGTTAAGGAACATATGTTTATTTCACAATGCTAGCAACAAAATTCATTGACATGATGGAACATATGATTTGGAGTTGGAGAATGTGAGTGCATGATAAACACAATGTAAATAAGCTTGGATATTGTCTCTCAAGTTCCACCCTCGATAAAAGGAGTTGGTGCTTTAAAAATATAGATTAAACCCTTAATTTGCTACCAATTCTTAGCCCATCACCTTTATAAATTAAAACAAAAGAAGAAAGAAAACAAATATTATAAAAACTATGTTTTTTAACTTAAAAATTGAAAACATAACCCCACAAAAGACAGAAAACAATGACAAAAAAATGCATTTTTTTAGGGGAATATGGGAGGATATCAAGTGGTGGATTCCCATAATCACCCCTCCCCCATGTATACTCCTCAATTAAATATCCTATGGAAAACCCTTGATCGCTTCCCCTTATTCAAGGATGGTACCTTGGTTAAACACTAGATTCTTTAGGGCACAAGGCCAGTCAACTGAACATGTTATAGCAGTATATTTGTTATGAGATCAACATGTCACTTATGTGAATAGAACCTACATGGGGAGTGTAATTCTCCATCCCACAACCACTCGAGATAGACCCAACTCACACATACAATTTTAGTTTTGTCTAATGTTTGTTTGTTTGTTTGTTATTTTGTTGTTGGATCTTCTTTTTCTATTTTATTTTTTATGTGAGGTGAGAGAGGATCGATAATGGATTGGTGATTTCTTTATATTTTTGTTTTATTCTTTACAGTTAAACCTAAAGGAGTGGATTTTTTTAGGTTCTGTTTGTAATAATACTAGTTTTTTATATGTTGGTTTAAAATGTTGCAATTTTAGATTAAAATTACTTGGAATATTTGGATCGACATTGGCTCCAAGAAAACTTTTTAAAAAAATGCAGGTTCTGGACTCGACCCTGGATGCCCAACTTGGGCTCTTCTGTGAACTCTTTCATTTAAATGGAAGCGCGTTGTTGTTTTTGAAGATTCTGGTTCAGTTCAGATTGACTTTACAGATTGGATTAGCTTTGATGATTTGTTTGCTACAGGTCGTGACCCTGAACACTATTTGTTGCATGAAGAAGATCAAGAAGTATTGTTTGTTACTGGCTCGATCCCTTGGAAGGCGCTCTGTTGATTTGATTTTTCAGGCAGTAAACATCTTAGACTCATTCTATGAATGAAGGAGGATTCAGCTGCATGAAGGAGCTCAAGAAGAGATTTACAGAACTGTGTCGACTTTTGCAGGGTTGTATTTTTTAGAGTTGCCCTGGTTTGTTGTGTGGTTTCTGCAGTGTTTCTTGGCTCTTTGGTGCCTGAGTTCCTAGGTGGTAGTTCTCCTTGAGTCTATTTTGTGTTCATGGAAGATGGAGGGGGCTCCTGCCCTTCCCTTGATCTCAATGCCTTCAGGAGAGTGGTTGCTTCAGTAAGTAAGAGGAAATTCAGCCAAAACCAGTAGTCTTTCGTCAAGAAACTTGATAATATTTCCACGATGGATCTTCCTACGGATCAACCTTGTCGAACAGATCTGAACATTGCAGAACGGGGTCTCATTGGTCAGTTCACTAGACTCTGGCCATCCCCAAAGGAAATCGAAGGGTGGCTTCAAAGGAATTGGAAACCTCTTATTTCTGAAGGCATACGTAGCAATTTGATATGTAAGGGTTACTATGTTTTTCTCTTTGAAAAATCAGCAGATAGATATTTAATCTTTAGAAATGACCCCTATTTCATGGGTCCTCAAGGGCTCTACCTGAACAAGTGGACTCCAGACTTCGATTTGAATCAAGATGTCCCTTCTGTTGTTCCTGTTTGGGTTAGTTTGCCGCATCTTCCTCTCCATTGCTAGAATTCGGGGTTTCTGGAAGCTATAGGAAATACTTTGGGGAAATATATTGATAGGGCTGAAAGAAAAGATCAATATACGTGTGCCAGAATATGTGTTGAAGTGGATTTGGAGTAGGGATTGCTGAAGCTATTAATTTGATAGTAGCAGATTGGTCACATGTGCAAGAGCTAGATTATGAGCAACTTCCCTTTAAGTGCAGATTTTGACATGGCTATGGGAATTTTTCCAAATCATACAAGAAAAAAGCTGAGGAAGAATTTGTCCAAGATAAGGGAGATCGATGGACACAAATTCAAAAATCAAGCTCAGCAAAGAAAGGATTCAAATATAAGGGTCAAAGAGGAGAAATGGGGTTGGTTAGTAATCCCTTTGGTCAGAAACAAAAAGAATCTGGAGAAACTACGAAGAAAATATCATCTCAAAACAACTTTGAAGTATTGTGCATTCCAGAAGAACAAGTGGCCTCGGTGCTTAAAGAGGGAGAAGTTCCTCAACCTCATAAGACAAGAGAAGAAGTTACAGAAGTTGATTTTGATCTAGGCACCCTTGCAGAAGGACATTCTCCCACATATGCAAAAATGGAAAAAAAGAAGAAACCTATGGATAATTTTGGATCATCCGATGAAGATTTCCTAGAGAGGTCTTCAAAAAAAGGGCGGAAATATCTTAAGAAGGTTCGAGAGGAAGAATTTGAACCTCTTAAGATCCAAGGAATTCAAGCCATTATAGAGATGTCAATCAACAGAAATACTCGAGCCAGACCTTCAAAAGGAGGCCCCCTCCCTTCTGGCAATAAATAATGAAAATCGTCTCTTTGAATTGCAGGGGGCAAGGAAATTCTTCAAAATTTGAAGATGTTAAATACCTTTTAAGAATGGCTTCCCCCGATGTTCTTATGCTCCAAGATACAAAAATTGAAGAGGGCAATCTTCTTTCCTTAAGCAAAAAGAACTGGAAAAAAAATGCAGGAAAGGTTATGAGTGCACGAGGCTCATCCGGTGGTCTTGCAACCCTATGGACAGAGGATGCCTTTTCACTGGAAAATTATTTTGTAACGCGGCAATGGATATTCACTGAGCTTCGACATACCTCAAGTAAGATATATCTTGTTATTTTCAATTTATACATTCATGTTAATTCTCAAGAGAAAAGAGAATGTTGGAATTCTCTGGCATAGTTTCTTGCTACAAGCAACCTTTCAAACATTTTAGTGGCTGGTGATTTAAATATCACTTTGGCTCCTAAAGAGAAAAAAGGTGGTGTTTGCGGGAGAGACCCCATGCTCAAAATAGTTGAGCATCTCATCTCCAATTGGGATCTGATTGACTTTAAACCAAAAAGAGGTTGTTATACGCGGAGTAATAACCGTATTAGAGCTGCCAATATTTCTGCCATACTGGACCAATTTCTACTACAGATTTATTTATTAATGGAAAATAAAATCATCTCCACCAGCATCTTGCCAAATCTCACTTTGGATCACAAACCTATCTTGCTGCAGCTTGTGGATGATGAAGACCTTGGACCCATTCCTTTCCGGTTTAGTCCCTTGTGGATTGATAGAGATGGTTTTTGGCCATTGTCATCAACGCATGGAGTATTCTAGTTAATGGATCTCCTAAATTCGTGTGGGAGAGGAAATTGAAAAACACCAAGTCTGTGCTGAAGGATTGGATTAAGCAATCTCTCCAATATCCTACCAGCGATAGAATTTAGGCCCTGGCTCGACTGGAAGAGATACAATTGGAAATGGAGGAATTTGAGATCACCCCTACCATTCTGGATAAAGAACAAAAATATAAATTTAATTCTTTCAGAGGGCTTAGGAAGGAAGAAGAATTCTAGCGATTGAAATCTCGCAGTTTATGGTTGAAATCGGGAGATAAAAAACACCTCTTTTTCCATAAGCAGTATAGAGCCAGACTCTCTCACAATCACATTTTGGAAATCTCCTCTTTGTCTGGTGAATCTTTCAAAGGCATTTCTCAAATCAAACAAGCAACTGAAGATCATTTCCAAATCCTATTTAGAGAGGGTGGAGCTATTGCTTCTGAATTAACCTTAGAATTCCTTTCCAACGTCCCTAGTTTGGTGAGTGCAGAAGAAAATGTGGAGCTAATGAAGCCCTTTATGGAGGAAGAAATCATTGATGTTATATGGTCTATGGAACCGGATAAAGCTCCAGGCCCTGACAGTTTCTGCTTGCATTTTTATAGATTTTGTTGGACTGTAATCAGAAAAGATCTTCTAAGGATGATCAAAGAATTTCAGTTTAAAGCCAAAGTTGGTGGAAGTACCAACTCCACCTTCCTTGCTTTAATTCCCAAAGAAGTTAAACCTTCCACCTTTGATCAATTCGAATCTATTTATCTGTGTAATGCATCTTATAAAATCTTATCTAAACTCTTAGCTAACAGGCTCAAACCTCTTCTTGGAAATTTGATCTCTCCTCTTCAAGGTGGATTTGTAAAAGGGCGTCACATCCTGGACAATGTGATTCAAGTTCAGGAATCCATGCACTCCAGCTTCAATAGAAATGAGAAGGGCGTGTTAATAAAACTTGGCATGGAAAATGCTTTTGACATGGTAAATATTTCCTTCCTTTACAAAGTTCTTAACTCATTTGGTTTCAGTTCTACATTTATAAATTTGATTAAAGCTTGTACTGATAAACCTTGGATAGCACCATTCGTAAATGGTAGACTAGAAAAAAAAATTCAAGCTTCCAGGGGTCTTTAACAGGGTTGTCATCTCTCACCGTTTCTTTATATTCTAATGGCATGTTCTCTGAGTAGAAAGCTAACTGTAGGAAAAAATGTTGGGATTATTCTGGGAATCAAGCCAGCAAGTGGAGTAGAATATATTAACCATGCCCTCTTTGCGGATGATACATTGCTCTTGGGAGGTGGTTCGTTGAGGTTGGAAAGAATCTTTAAAGAAATTATGCAGCATTTTTGTATTATATCAGGGGCTCTTATTAACAATCGGAAGAGCGTTGTGTATGGTTGGAATGCAGATCCCTCAACTATTGTAAATATTTCTAAAATTTTAGGCTTTGATGAATTTGTCACTTGGGATAAGGTCAAGTACTCGGGCCTTCCACTAACTCTGGGTCAAAACATCCCTTCTCTTTGGTTGGAAATTATTAGCAAGTTAAAAGCAAAGATTGCTTATGGGTGGTCATTGGCTTACAACGGCAGGGAAACTTGTTTTAATAAAGTCAACTCTCTCAGATCTACCAATTTATAAATCCTCTCTCCTTCTGGCTCCAAAAGTGACTATGGATCAGATATCCAAGTCGATAAGAGACTTCCTCCGGTGAGGCAGTAAATAAAATCAAAGAAGATTGCATTTGGTTAATTGGGATACTATCAAGAGACCAGTTATTGAAGGTGGACTACATATTAAAGATCCGAGACTGGTTAACCTTGCCATGGGAGGTAAGCTGATGTGGCAACTTTTCTCCAATAAAAAACATCAAGTCAGCCAATTTTTTTGGAAAAAATACCTCAAAGGAGGAACTCTTCGAAATTTGCAGTTTTCAAATACTCCCAAAGGAACTATAATCTGGAATCTCTACAGAAAAGGTTTAGATTTTTTCACTAAGCATTTATTTCGGATTCTTGGAAATGGCAATAAAAAAAAATTATGGGATGATAAGATCAAAGGTGATGATCTATTAAACTCTGATCCATCTATCATTGAGATCAAAGTCTAGCTGGTAAACAAAGGGTTTCTGCGATTGGCAGACATCTCTTCTTGGGATCGTAAAGGAAATTGGGCAACGTGGGAGTTCCCAGCATTGTCAATCAGTGGAAATACTCTGCTTCATTCCTAGTTCATATTACTGTTAAATAACTAAAAGGAATGGCTCCCATTCATTCTTCTTGCAAGGACGCGTGGGGCTGGGGCTCTACAGGAATTTATTTGGCAGCACTTGGATACCAGTCTCTTCAAGCCAATCCGATATCTACTCACAGTGCAAAGTTCTGTAAAACAGTGTGGCAATCTCCAAGTATTCCAAAGATTAATTTATTTACTTGGATCCTCATGCACCAGAGAGCTCTAACACGTGAAAATATGTTTAAAATAGGATTTTTTGGACCTTTCAGATGTTTTTTTTGTAAGCATGCTTCATAAACTTCAGAGCATATTTTTGTCAGTTGTGATTTTACTTAGAAAGCTTGGGTGCTTCTCTTGAGTGGGCTGCCGGTCTCAGCTCCTTCAAATAATGAACCTGTAAATATTTTTGCAAATTGGCAGAATAGGTATCCTAGAATTTCTTCTACAAGTCATGATTGGAGGAAAATTTGGCAAGCCATCCCAAAATTCTTTTGGTGGAAAATTTGGTTAGCTAGAAATGACTTGATCTTCAATAGCAAAGCCATGAAAGCAAAACTTGTAGCATTTAAAACTAAGGCAATGCTTTTGGAAGTTGTGGGAAATCATCTTGATTCCAAAAAACTAAGAGTTGAACATAATTGGCTTGGATTGTTACAGGTGGATAAAATTCATCTTAATTCTGGAAGGCCTTTTATCAATCTTTTTTGGCAGGTAAGATGTTCGGAAAAAGATTTCTCAGATTGGTGGCAAAAGAAGAATAAGGTTTCAATCTTCTTTGATGGTGTGTCAAAAGGAAATCCATGGAAAGCTGGAGTATGTGGATTGATCTTTTATCTGGGAGGAAATCTTCAAACCAGCTTCAATTGGGGATTGGTTCAACTCACTAATAATCAAGCAAAATTATATGCTCTTCTAAAATCCTGTCAACTCACCAAAGAAGCTGGGCATAACAATCTTCAAATGTTTGGAGATTCAGAAATCATAACAAAAGTTTTAAATTTTGCTACAAGTTCACCAGTCTCAGCTTGAACGTGACTATGAAAAGGTTGCACTTCATCCTGATTGACTGTGTCTCAGTATCCTCTTATCACATTCGTCATGAATTGAATAAGTCAGCAGATCTTAAAGCAAATCAAGGATGTCTTCTTCCTCAAGGAATGCTAAGTCTGAATGATGAACCTAGTATGATGCATCAAATCCCCTAATTCTGAAATGAGAAGTTATGGAGAATAGGAAATGTATATTTATGAAATGACCTAATTGGATGAAGGCCCTTCAAAATTCTTTATCAATAAAAAAAATCGTTATAGTGAAAAATAAAATAAAATGTTGCAATTTTAAACTAGAAAAAAAGGGGTGTTAATGACACCACCATTTTTTGATTAGGGGGTCATTTTATGTTTTTTATTGTAACTGTATCGATTATTGGGACCATCTTTTCATAAATGTGCATTTTTAAGCCAAGAAAAAAAGGGGTGCTACTGACCTAGCACCACTTTTTAATTTAAAGGTGTTTTTAAGGTTTTGGTTGCAATAATATTGCTTTGAAGATAGCCATATGCAGGAGTGGACAATAAACATTGTTCCTTTCACTATTATAATATTGGTTGTTGATTCCATGGTTCAAACAAGTTGTAATCTAACCCCCCACACCAACCAAAAAAAAGTGGGTTACAAATAACTTTACTTTTCAACTCGAGGGGTAATTTTAAGGTGTTGTTTGCAACAACGTGAGTTTTTAAGATCGTGGTTGGAAAAAAGAATATAATTTTAATATCAGAAAGAAAAGAAAAAGGAAATAAAACAAAAAGCATATTTTTTGGTGTTTTTTATGCAAAAGTGTGGTTTTTATTGCTAGAGTACTCGTTTTGAGGTCATAGCTCTCATCGTTTCAATATTGACATAAATATAGGAGAGCATAGGAGAACCCAAAAAGAAATATTCTAATGGATATGCTCTACAAATATTACTACAAAGCCAGGGGAATCCAACTAGAGTGATGGAAGTGAATACCATCCACACTACCATCCTAGTGCTATTATCAATGTGGTTTTATCATGTCCATGTTTGTACTCTTTCATTTTTTTCTCTTTATCTAATCTTGTGTTTTTAAAGAGTAACCAAGGTCATTAGAATTATTATAAAATAAATAATAAGCAAGTAAAACCAAGATGATAACTTTTTTTTTAAATAATTGATGTAGACCTTCCAAACCATTGAAAGAATGTGAGTGCATAATAAACACAAGGTAAGAAAGCTTGTAAATTGTCTCTCAAGTCCCCCCCTCTATAAAAGGAGTTGGGGCAACTTGAATTTGACGGCCCTTTTTCTCACTCTTATGTGGAAGTAAAGGGTGGTTCTATAACCAAGAATAGTTAGACTCCATGAGAATCCATCAAGCTCAAGCAAGTTGGGAAAAAATATTATTGAGCCTAGAGTTATTGTTTGACGAGCATTGTTTTTTGTGGTTGCTTGTGAGGGTAATTTTTTGGTGAAGATCACATACTTCTTGGCTAGAAGCCTAGCCAAGCGAGGTACCATAAAACCATCAACCTTTGTGATATGAAAACTAGATATTGGTATAGGCCTTCGAAGATCAAGGCGAATGGAATTTATGCAATTCAAATACGTTGATTATAGAGTGAGTCAAAAGCCTTAAATCAAATACTTTGGTTTTCAAGCTTGGGCTATAACATTTAATTGTTTGACGATGAGGTTAGAAATGGCATTGCATCAAAGGTTTTAAGAAATAGTATCCATATTGGAAATTGCTTTTAAGCAGAATACTTAGCTATATTTACTTCAGAACATTTAAAATCCCTATGTTGAGCTTGAGATGGGTTTTTTGTTGGTATTTTAATTTGGATGAGCTACCCATTGGCTAATTGTTTAAGTCTCTAGAAGTACCTGTTAGAATAACAGGATAACAAAGTAATAACAATAAACAAGATGCAAATATTAAACACATAAACACCTTACAAGAGAGGCACTAATATAACGTGGTTCACCCAAGATGGGCTATGTAATGTTCTCAAAAATGGCATGCATGCAAACCCTAAAAATGACATGCATGCAAACCCTAAAAGTGAGATACATGCAAACCCTAAAAATGACATGCATGCAAACCCTAAAAGTGAGATACATGCAAACCCTAAAAATGACATGCATGCAAACCCTAAAAGTGATATGTATGCAAACCCTAAAAGTGACATGCATGACATCTAAGCATTATTTAATGATGCATGAAATCAATTAAGTCTCCATGCGCATGCATGCAAGTCAACTGCAAATTAGAAGTTAAAGTGACCTAATTAGGTCAAAAGTTAGGGTTTTCGTAGTTGAAAGTTATAAAAGAAAGATAAAGTGAATGGAGACTTTACTTTGGGATTATTATTATTTTGGAGCTCTTGAGAAGCAGCACAGCGTGCAGCCATAGCAGTTGGGGTTGGAGACGGCGTCTTCAGCTAACGGGATTTTAGCAGTGAGACATCTACCCTAGTCTCCTTCAAGATAAACCATCCAGGTTTGTCACCGTATCTATTGCATTCATCATTGTCCAGTATTCCAGTATAAGTCCGAAGGTTATTGCAGATTCATCCGTACAGCTGGGGACATTTAGCTGGGAAACCCTAAGTCATTCACCAGGACTATGGATCACCATATTTCTTTTGCATGCAGCCTACATCCTCACTGATAGGATCACTCTACTGCATTGGGTGATTATCAGCTATCAAATTGTCCATCTGGGGTAGCTAGCAGCAGTTTACAGGGTTGTGGGGGCATGAGCACCAGACTGGGAGATCGATTCGCTAGGGCATCTTGAGAGGTCAAAACTATTGCATGCTCTGGTCATCCTCTCCAGCACGAGCACACCTTCCTTCTGACTTATTTCCAGCTGAAACTGACCATCCCTTCAGCAAAAACGTCACACTTGTTTGATTCAGCCAACTGGGGTATTGCAGCAAAAAACCAGGTCATTTCTTCATCAGCTCAGCTCATTTTGCATGCGTATTCTCTCTGGAGCATTTTCAGCCGGCTTATCAGTGGTAAGTGTTCATTCTATCCTGCAAACCCTAACCCTAATTTAAGCTATAAAATAGGGAAATTTTGCATGGCAGTTTGCATGCCCAGGCATTTCATTAAAATTACATAGAAATAGAAAATATCAAGATTTGGGATATTATAGTGGTATCAGAGCATGATCCTTGCCAGCTGTGGGCACATAGTAATTGAATAAAAGTGCATGTTGATACATGCGTGTACATGCAAATGCGTGTACATGCAAATGCATGTCAATGATGTTGGTGAAGTGCATGTCAAAACAAAGGTTTTTCTCTGCCAGCTTGTGAGAACATGAAGACAATGAGAAGGATCTTAACTGGAAATTGGCAGAGGTTAGCAGTACTTCAATACTTGCCTCGATATCAAGAGTATCTAGACTTGGGAGATGAGGTATGTGCGGCATTGTCCTTTCAAGATTATTACACCATCCAGTTCGGGAGCCAGCCCAAGGATTTGGATGAGGATCTCCTTAAAGGCATAGTTGGGTAAGAGAAGAAAAATGAGCATGAAGTACAAGTTGTTGGTGAGCTTCATTTGGAGTTAACAGTACATGATGAGGATGTGCATGAGGAGATAACATTAGAGCCATCCTGTGAGTCTAGCGATACAAGCACATTTGCTAGTCAAATTGTGGACAAACCATGTGATGAGTTGGATTTGGTACACTCTTCATCACCTACAGCAGGAATCCAAATAGTTATGACAGGAGAAATACATGAGGTGCAAGGCAATGAGAAAAGCAGTCGAGATAGTGAGCAGTCACACATGGAGGTTAGGGAGAGTTTATACATGCATGAGATAGAGCTTCCAGATGATAGTCACCGAAAGAAGATTGAACGGGTTAAAGAAAGCATTCTAGCGATGAAAGAGAGGACCAAGATACTCCAAGACACCATAGTACAGTGAGATGTTGAGCTTACAGTTCTTTGAGTTGTATGTACCGAGTCAGAGGTCAGGCTGTCTAGTATTGAAGAGCAATTGGATTCCTTGATGGGGCAACAGAAGAAACATATTATTGCATTTCAAAGCATCCCTTTTAAGGAGTACATAGACAGGGATTGCAGTAGCTTGAGTCCACATTTGCATAATGGTGGATGGTTTTTACAGGTTGGCCAGGATCAAGAAATTGACCAGCAGTATATGAGCATTCTAGTTGAAATCAAAAGGGTAGAATGTCAGCTTGGTAGGATTATTCCTTGTGATGGTGCTTATGGACAAGGTACTTTCCGAGGGTTGGATTGGAGAGAGATTAAGAGTTGGTGTCCTATTGAGTGGGCAATTCTGGGGAAGACATTCCTAGCCAAGGGTATAGTTCCACAAGAGCCTTCAGATATTTGGGATGAAATATGCACAAGTTTGCATTGGGATCTAGGCGGAAGACCTTATGAGGGATGGATACATTGTTTACTGATGGCGTTACTTGGGAGTCTACATGATGCTCCTTGTGTCGATACTATGCAGGGTAGCGGTGGATGCATTTTGACCTTTGCAATTCTCAGATTGATTTGCGACCCTGGGATTACAATGACTGACAGTTTAGTGATTGCTAGAGGGTGCTTTCGGGAGGACTCTGGTGATGGTACCGTACAGTGCAGTGTTTTGAGTAGAGGGTGCTACAGATCTCCTAGGATAATTTGGGACCCTGGAATCATCGCTGGATTCAGTTGGTTCAATTGATTGATTGTGGATTTGCGTTGGCATTGCTTGAGGACAAGCAATCTTTGGCAAGTGAGGACTATAATGTTCCCAAAAGTGACATGCATGCAAACCCTAAAAATGACATGCATGCAAACCCTAAAAGTGACATGCATGCAAACCCTAAAAGTGAGATCCATGCAAACCCTAAAAGTGATATGCTTGCAAACCCTAAAAGTGACATGCATGTAAACCCTAAAAGTGATATGCATGCAAACCCTAAAAGCGACATGCATGACATCTAAGAATTATTTAATGATGCATGAACTCAATTAAGTCTCCATACGCATGCATGCAAGTCAACTGCAAATTAGAAGTTAAAGTGACCTAATTAGGTCAAAAGTTAGGGTTTTCGTAGTTGAAAGTTATAAAAGAAAGATAAAGTGAATGGAGACTTTACTTTTGGATTATTATTATTTTGGAGCTCTTGAGAAGCAGCACAGCGTGCGGCCACAGTAGTTGGGGTTGGAGATGGTGTCTTCAGCTCATAGGATTTCAGCAATGAGACATCTGCCCTAGTCTCCTTCAGGATAAACCATCCAGGTTTGTCATCGTATCTATTGCATTCATCATTATCCAATATTCCAGTATAAGTCCAAAGGTTTTTGCAGACTCATCTGTACAACTGGGGGCATTTAGTTGGGAAACCCTAAGTCATTCACCAGGACTCTGGATCACCATATTTATTTCGCATACAACTTGCATCCTCACTAATAGGATCACTCTACTGCATTGGGTGATTATCAGCTATCAGATTGTCCATCCAGGGCAGCTAGCAGCAGTTTACAGGGTTGTGGGGGCGTGAGAAACAGACTGGGAGATCAATTCGCTAGGGCATCTAGAGAGGTCAAAACCCTTGCATGCTCCGGTCATCCTCTCTGGCACGGGAACACCTTCCTTCGGACTTATTTCCAGCTGAAACTGACCATCCCTTCAGCAAAAACGTCACACTTGTTTGATTCAGCCAACCGAGGTATTGCAGCAGAAAACCAAGTCATTTCTGCATCATCTTAGCTCATCTTGCATGCGTATTCTCTCTAGATCATTTTCAGCAGGCTTATCAGTGGTAAGTGTTCATTCTATCCTGGAAACCCTAACCCTAATTTCAGCTATAAAATAGGGAAATTTTGCATGGCAGTTTGCATGCCCAGCTATTTCAGTAAAATTGCATAGAAATAGAAAATATCAGGATTTGGAATATTACATGCTACGTCTACACAGAAATTGCCGGTCCTTTTTTATTATACCATCTAGCAAAATGAAGGGAAAGAACCAGCAGCACAGCCATTGCACTTCCTCTTCACTCTCTCAGAATCTCTCTCACACAATCACAGATATCGCTTTTACAATGCTACAATACAATACACAACCGTATTACAGTGTTTTCCTTTTATAGGGGAATTACCATGGGAAAATACCATGGGTCACCCAATACCATGCGCTCGTAAACTTTTACCCAACAAACATCCCAAAAAATTATTTCGGGGGCATTGCTCCCGCACCCCCTTGCCAGGACAAGTGTACAGTAAAACTAGGGTACAAACATGGGTGAACAATAACATCTCTGAATCAGGAAGGTTGGTCTCCACAACCAACAATACCCCAACCCAACTGTCCCCTCAGCAACAAGAGTGCAATAAGCATATGTTATGGATTTACCAACATAGATCCATCTTGAATCTGGATCTATCAAGTGTCAAGAGGGATTTAATTTCTTGAGGTGCAAATTTTTTTCTTACATTTCGGGTATAAGATGGATCTATGCTAGTTTTAAATTTTATGAGCCAACATTAGTTTTTTTAATTTTTTTTTTTTCAATGTGGTTCACGCGTCGGCTTGACCGACGGGCTACGTCCACGGAAATAAATCAGGCGGGCCCACCCGAAGGGGCCTCACACCTTCGACACACTTCATGCCTAACCCCAATAGCGTCAATGAGGATTGAACCCGTGACCTCTATACCGAGAGGCCCAGCGATGGGTGCTCAACCAATTGAGCTAACTCTTGGGGCTATTAGTTTTTTTAATTACTTTTCATTTGTTTTTTATTTTTATTTTTTATGAGTCGACATGAATTTTTTTAATTACTTTCTTTATTTTTTGGTAACGTTACGTAACATTATGTTACATGACAACATCTCCCATGTACTAGGTTGTATAGCACCTTGTTACTCTCGGTGTAATAAGTTTTTTAACTCCTATGGGAGTGGGCTAAGAACTTCCTGTCACTATCTCCTAGAAGTCTACCATGTTAGACAATAGATTCCCTTAGATCATCCCATGAAACATGGAAATTAGTTAAGGAACGTATGTTTATTTCAACATGCTCAACATAACAGCATAGTTCTTTTCCAACGTGGAACATAACATGTGTAGTTGAAGATGGTGCATATGCATCGTTTGCTTAAGTATTGGGGTGGTGTTCCATGCAACAAGGGTTGAAATCCTCTATGGGTCCAATATTCTCTTTAGTTGGCCTAATGTCATGACTCTAAAGGTCTCCCTTGATACAACATTGTCCATGTTGTGTGAGAACCCAGTGACTACCACATTTGATCTCATCTCCCTCATTCTTAGTGAGACAATGATTAATTTCCTACAGTTAACACTTGCCATTTTAGACATGGATAAGCCACTTGAGTCATGGTAATGATGGATGTGACCCTATCCCCTTAACCATGCTCTAACTATTAAATGACAAAGTTCAAATCAAAATGATAAGGACAATTTTCCATTTGACCTCAAGATGATTATCACAAACTTATAGTTTTCCTGGGTTTTCTTCTTTGAACTTGGGGATTTCCTAACTTGGCTTCAACATCCAAGGTCATGTGGCACTGCATTGGCTTGGTTGTAAGCGATTATCCAACCTACACCTACTGCAACTAAACTATATGTCTTTGCCTATGGTCTACCTATAACTTCACCTTAGACTACAAGTTATCAAATGCAATTAAACCCTACTTAACGAAGTTCATTCAACAATGCTACATTTTCCTAACTGTAGCCTTTAATACATGTCCCAATAATACTTATACCTTTGGAATTTTGTCAATGTGCAACAATATTGTACAAATCAACCCCTAAATATATCATATGACTACTTTCCGCGAGTCTTGTTCAGCTCTTTATTTTTCACCTAGGTAGTGCAAAACTCATAACTTAACACGATTTTAAAGCTTACTTTGAACTTTTGTGAGTCACTTCCAAGATGATTCTCTTTTAATGCCTTAACCACTCTAAGGCATCCACTATATATATGAATCTTTCCAAGCTCTTGCAATCCCCTCCAAGTCCAAGTGGTGTAACAACCAAAAATTAATTATTGGCTAAATTAGGACATATTAATAAAGTTGGTATTGTTTAAATGGTGAGAAAATGAATTAACAAATAAACTTAGTTAAAGTTAATTAAACCTGGTTAGAAAAAGATAATGTGCATGGAGGCCATGTGGCCCTCATGCGAATTTATTTCAAATTAAATAAATGATTGAATTTCCTACATAAGTGAGGCAATTGGGGGGCTCTTTTAGGGTTTTTTATGCTCTTTGTGGGGAGATTCGAATCAGTGTGGCTTATCCATGCTATTTTTGTGAGAGGGTTCGATGGGTGTGAGGGAGATGGAGGATTGGAGTATGAGGATGAAATAGGATTTCGATTACGAGGTTTGGTTGGAATGTGCTGAGTGAGGGCTCAAGGGATCTCAGTCTGTGACTAAGGGGTTGGTTGGGAGGAGAGCGGTCCCACCACATGTGGTTTCCTGAGGACAATTGAGTTGATGGGCACCCTATTGGCTTCAAATGTGAAATTGTAAGTAACTTACGGGTTCAGGTGTGTATTATCGATTGTCCTTCTATCTAGTTTACTTAATTTGTCCAATCATTTTTGCAAAATAGAAAAAGACATGAATTGCAACTTACTACAAGTGATTTCCTATTTTAAGTTAATTATAGTCAATTTCTGTTGTAAATTAGTAGGCACATTCGAATTAATTTTATTTAGATTTAACTATATATTAAAATTAATACCTCATTGGTTAATTAATTGAGTCTTAGATCTAGTATCAAAGTGTGGTTACCAACTCTAGGACTCTGGACACTTAAGTTAGGCAATGCTCGTCCTCAGTCCCCTCCATAGCTTGCCATGTGTTCTTGAACCCTTTTGGTCTCTACCAAGTATTTCATCTTACCAAAAGTTTGCAAGAGCTTAATTCATGTCTTCAAGGATTTTCCAAAGCTTCCTTGAACATGCAAATTACTATAGGTGTTCTGAAGTTTGCTAGTACAATAGGTACGCCTAATTTCTTGCTTGTATTAGGTGTTTATAAGGAATGTGTGTGTTTGTTGGAAGATAGTATGTAGGGGTGAGAGAATATGTGTGTTGGGTAGTTCCCAAGCGTTAGCGAAGTTCAGCTCTATGTGACATGAGAATGATTTTTTAAGAGACTTACATTAAATGCAGGGATTTTCTTGTTTGCATATGTGAACTTTGGACTTGATTGCCTAATTCTTTCCACTAAATACAATGTTAAACTGCTCACTTTCCCAAACAAGAAAAATCATAAGCATAGGACATCAAGGGCATTTTTTTCTTCGGTTGAACACCCTTCTTTAATTGTTGTTGTTATACCCCAAATTATTATTCAAGGTTGTTCTGAAATAATTGCTTAAGAGCGTCTCCTCCCAAACAAAGTTTAGTTATGTGGTGACTTATTACTATAGGGTGTTCGCTCTCTAGAAGAGAGCATGGGAAACAGCGCACCTTAAACATGTTATCATCCAAGGAAGTTACCAAAAATATATATTGGACCTAAAGACATCGAAACTACTAATTTAGGCGTTTCCTTCAAGTCTAGCTAGGAAGGAGGTTGGACTCACCACATGTTTTGTATATTTAGTTGTGCGAATTGATTATTTATATACATTTCCTTTATTAAGGGGTCTATGTGATAACCATCCTTGTCACTTTACCATCGCCACGCTGACTCAACAACCAAACTCAACTCATTTCATCAATTCCGAGCGCCCAATCCATACAAGCCCACATGGCATGATTTCCTTCCAAGCCTCTGTGCACAAATACTCTCAACGCCGACTTGAACCGTGGATTCATTTGATTATTAAGATGCTTTCTTTTTATTCCAGGCACGGATATATTTTCAGAGTAGAGAACAATCTTAACTTCATCTTAAACTTGGATTTCTACTGCCCTTACATGCTGTTTCCTCGTTATTATCAACCCAAAAGATAAATGCTACACATAAAAGAAATATTAGCCAGATTTCACTTCAATACTAATGGATGAAGTATAACTAATTTAATATAACTTCTAAAAAGATTTTAGTGTGATGGCAAACAATATTTAGCATGCTGCAGAGCATCTAATGCGGGTGCAATAGGTTTGATGATTGTTGGATCTTGAGCTGCTCGAAATTTAACGGTCATCAAGCCTGCTACAACCCTATTAAATGCTCTGCAACACGCCAAATATCGCTTGCCGCTTTCTATAATAGCATGAGAATCTTCTCTCAAAGTTACGTTGATGCAACACAAGCCCACATACTAATCTATAAATGATTATAATTAAAAAGTACCAAAAAGACGCATATTTTAAATATGTGCTTGAGCTAAATAAATAAAATGATATTTTTATTATGTTTAATTTTACAAAAAAAAAAACTAAAATAACATTTTCTTATGTTTAATGATATTGTACATTAGATGTAGTTTGGATGGTCGGAATAATGATTGTTACTTTTTTATGTAGGTTCAATTATTGTAAGTGATATGGTGCTCTTCTTGAGCCCCTATGTATTGACTATATAACTATTTGTCTAGATATGTAATTTTGGCTATACCTTAATTCTTCAGAATAGCAGGTGTTGGCATATTTCCAACTAAAAAAAAAATCTAAAATACAACTATTTTGAAACTTAGTAAAATTTATAAAATGATATTTTCTTATACGAACTATACCACAACACAATTTTAACCTAACTAAATTTTAGTGAGAAATATTTAAAATATTTTTTTAAATTTTGTTATTTTACCAACATAGATCCATCTTAAACGCAGATGGAGAGGGATCCAATTTCTTGAGGTGTAATTTTTTTATCTTAATTTTTTTACATATCCAAAAGAATTTATACCTCATCAATAATCATGATGATTAAATTAACATATAATATATGTAATTTTCATTCAAACATATGTAGATTTTTTTAATTCAAAATGTTTTAATTTTTTTAATTTTTAATTTAAATGTTAATTTTTATTTTTTTTATTAAATATGTTACATTACATAAAGTTATGTGACAACATCTTCCTCATACTTGGGTTTTTTTTCTCTTTAAAACATATGTAAATTCTTTTAGCCAACATATTTTATTTTTTTTATTTTTTAATTTTAATATAAAATTTACTTTTTTATTATTGAAATTTGTCATGCTACATAACGTTGTGTGACAACATCTCCTCCATACTAGGTTGTAGAGCACCTCGCTAATCATGGTGCAATTATATTTAAATTTTCATTAAATATTAATGTAAAAAATTTAAAGATATTGATGGTATTCTTATTTGATATCACATAAATCCCTATCCCTTGCACTTCGAGTATTTATTTAAAAAATACATTTGTTTTACTAAAAACATCTAATGATTTTTTGCATCCCTCAAGTGACATTTATAGTTGTAAGTCCACCAAACCAATTTTATATGAGTCCAAAGTTCCAATTCCAAGCATCCAGCATTATGATTCTTTAGTGAAGCAGCTATTCATCAATCCGTAATAAAGCTTTAAAGGCTAGACGTAGACTCTAAAGATACTATTTGACAGTTGTGTGCATAGTTTTCGAACCATGGTTGATGTTTAAATGGGCTTGGGGCTACGTTTTACCATGCGCATTGGGTTATTTACGCTTTGGGGTGATAAACAAGGTTAACGATGGTGATATTTTCTGGTGTTTAAAGGATTTAATCATATGACATCTGTCAATGTTCATTAATTTGAACTATGTTGTCACCCCCATTTCGCATACCTTTGTAGCTCACGATTGATATGGGATTTGATGCTCTTGATTTGATTCAGATTTAGCCATCGTCCTTGAGTTATTATTGTTTGTCTTGAGGTTTTGGTCCAGTCTTGTCTTCACTATCACCAAAACTCTATTGATTTATGTTGATTTCCTTTTGCCTACATTTATCAGGAAATTCAGGATTTAGGGTTTTAGGGTATTGGCAGTTTACGTTTGATGGCAGAAAATTCTTCAATGGGGTCTTAAGGCCATTGGCGACCATGGATTGAATTCAGTAGCATTTTTTTTTAACATCTAAATCACACCCTGGTAGTGGTCAAGGGTATGTTGAACATATGCCATGCTTGCAATTTTGTTTCCCGTTTCCATCATGTTTTGATTGGGATGGTTTCCACTTGAACTTACCTAAGTCTCACTAGTACAAAATGAGAGATGAATGAGCAAAAAATGACCAAATTCCGAATATAAACGACCACTTTTGATTTGGCGACCACTGGTAGCAATTAGCGGTCATTGATCACGCGACCAAAAAAGTCATCATATTTAACTTTATCATTGTATCTTATCTTGGGGTCATATATTTGGTCGTTAATTTGGTCGTATATTTTGTCATTAATTGTCATAATTAATGATCAAATATATGACCACAAGATAAGCTATAAACAACCAAACTAAATATGACCGCGTTTTTTGTTTGTGATCAATGATCGCTAATTTGCCACCCTTGGTCGTTTATGTGTGTTTTTTATTTGGATTTATGCAGGAACGCAACAGAATACACAAATAACCATAGAAACAAATATGCAGCGAAAATAACACTTCATTTCATTAATCAATAACCGAAATTGGTTTACATACAAAATGGAAATAAACTAGCTAGAGTGTTGGTAGCTTATCTCTGAGAAGAGATGTGGTGGCTACATGCCTCTGAACTTTGTGTTACAATGAGGCTCGAAGGCCTATATATTATTGAGAAATAATGGAAACCCTACAAATCCAAAAACCTAACCCTAGGAGGTGAAACGCCTTAATGTGGGCCCCGTTGGGTAACTTGGTACATCAATTTCTCGGGGTCATAACTTTAGCATACTACCTCCGTTTGACACGCATGATACATCATTAGAAAGATCTGTTTAAGGACTACATCCTTAAACAACAAATATTAAGTCTAAAATGGACTCATATTTGTCGGACCATTCGATGCCGAAAAAATGTCGTTTAGGGCCTCAAAACGGCTCCGAAAGTTTAGGACCCGAAAACTGCCAAAAATAGTAAATTCTACTACAATTAAGGAAATTGGAAAACTGAAAGAAACAATGGTGGGGGTCCAAGAGAAATAGGTGGGTGGGCACCAATATCCTCCTGGATCATTCCTCCCCCCTTAGGAAGCAATGGTCCCCATTGCATTGAGTTCCTCCATGAGATGAGGAAACTTCTGTTGAACTTGGTCCCTGGTGAGCCACTTTTCCTAGTGAAGAAGTTGGCCTGCTTTGACAACTCGATATAGTTGGATCTTCTGCTGACGAGTGTTCTTGACCTGTGTGTCCATAATCCGATCAGTTGTGGCTTGTTCCATGCAGTCAGGGTTTAACTCTGTTGGTGTGAGTTGTTCTGCCACGTCTGATGTGTTCAGTAGAGGTGGAAAGTAGGGTCGAAGGTGGTCCACATTGAACACTGGGTGCAGACCAAGGAATGGTGGAATAATGAGCTCGAAGGCATTGTCCCCGACAGCCTTGGTGATGGTGTATGGCCCATATCAGAGTGGGCGAAGCTTGTGGTGGGGTCCAGCGAGGCGCTCCTTCTACAGATGTAGCCACACTTTGTAGCCCACCTGGAAGTTGTGTTGCACCCGATGCTGATCATGTCGCTACTTGTACTTAGCATTGGATCTGTCCAATATGTCATGAACCTATTGGCGAATGTGCTAAATGCGCTCAATGAAGTTGTTTTCCTTGGAAACTTCAGACTGGATATGAGCTGAATCAGCCTGAGTAGCTGCAAATGGCATGGCTATGTCAATGGGACATAGTGGCTGGAATCCCAAGCCAACCTGAAAGGGGCTATGGTTGGTTGAGTTGTGGAGGGCCCGGTTATAGCTGTGGTGTACATAGGAGAGGCTCTCATCCCATGTGTGTGGATGCTTTGAGTTGTACATGCGCAAAATGTGTACGATCATCCTGTTGACGACCTCTGTCTGGCCATCAGTCTGGGGATGGAAAGCTGTGGACTTTATGAGCTTGGTGTCTAGCATTGACCATAGGCTAGACTAGAATGTACTAAGGAACCTGCTGTCCTGGTCTGAGATTATAGACTATGGGATCCCAAAGTGTACCCACACTCGTTCAAAGAAGAGTTTAGCAGTGGCTTCTACTGTGATATTCTTCTTGCAGGCCGCCATTATGGCCATCTTTGAGAATATGTCAACGACCACAAACACATAGTCGTTGCCGTGCTTAGTAGAAGGAAGGCCTGACATGTAATCCATGGAGATGGATTCCCAAGGTCGACTAGGGGTAGGCAACAGAGTATAGAGGCCTTGCTTCTTGATGGATGGTTTGGCAATGGCACAGGCAGTGCAGGATTGGATGTACTTCCCAATGTCCTGTGGAAGTTTCGGCCAATAAAAATACTTCTGCAATACTACCACTGTTTTCTCGACCCCGAAATGCCCAGCGACCTGACTGTAGTGCGCTTCCCAAATCATCTTGGCACGCTCGCTTGAAGGAACACAAAGGTGTCCCATGTGACATAGTAGTACATCCTGGAGGTGAAATTTTGGAACTGGGTTTCCCTCCAGGAGCATCTGGTATGTGTGGCTGAATTCTGGATCGCTCCTGTAGAGAAGCGGCCAATCAAAAGTCGCGTGCCCACAAGAGTTGAGCACAGTCGTTATCGCTACAATCGGTGGTTGGCTAAGGCAGTCTGCAACATTATTGGTGCTTCCCTTCTTGTACTTGATGTTCAAATGAAACTGTTGTAGATATGTGGACCACTTCTGATGGCGATCATTTTGTAACTTCCCTTGTGTCTACATGAACTACAGGGGTCAGTGGTCTGTGTGGATGATCGTTTCCTTCCCCAAAATGTAATGCTTCCATTGTCGGCAAGCTTGTACAATGGAATACATTTCTTTTTCATAAGTGGGATATTTGCGGACTATGTCGGACTGTGTCTCACTGTGATATGCCACTGGATGCCCTTGTTGAGTAAGGACTGCCCCAATAGCATAGTCAGAAGCATCTGTCTCGATCTCAAATGGTTGTTGCAAGTCTGGTAATGTGAGCACTGGGGCACAACAAAGGCGATGTTTCAATTCTGCAAATGCCTTCTGCTGAGTTTCTTACCAAAAGAATTTTGCTTTCGCTCCTCCCTTGGTGACTTGACTCAAGGGCCAAGTGATATGAGATAATCCCAACACAAACCTGCGGTAGAAATTAGCAAGGCCCAGAAAGCTGCGAAGCTCTGTTAGAGTAGTTGGGGCTGGCCAATCCCGAATGACTTGGATCTTGGTAGGATCCACATGTACCCCACACTCATCAATAATGTATCCTAGATACAAGGCCCTATCGCCAGGAGTGGTGGTTAAACCACTTGTTTTATATTCCCAGAGGTGCAGTGGTTATACCATGTGGAGGTACCCGATACTCCAACACCCCGCCTCCGGCGTAGCTCGGGGGAATTGAACCTGAGACCTATGCTCTGATACCATGTAAGGTTTTCCATTACACCAACATCTGCAGGTTTTGGTGAACATTTGAAACCCAGCACAAGGCCCTATCGCCAGGAGTGGTGGTTAAACCACTTGTTTTATATTCCCAAAGGTGCGGCGGTTATACCATGTGGAGGTACCCAATACTCCAACACCCCGCCTCCAGCGTAGCTCGGGGGAATTGAACCTGAGACCTATGCTCTGATACCATGTAAGGTTTTCCATTACACTAACATCTGCAGGTTTTGGTGAACATTTGAAACCCATCACAAGGCCCTATCGCCAGGAGTGGTGGTTAAACCACTTGTTTTATATTCCCAGAGGTGCGGCGGTTATACCATGTGGAGGTACCCAATACTCCAACACCCCGCCTCCGGCGTAACTCGGGGGAATTGAACTTGAGACCTATGCTCTGATACCACTGATCTGGATTTATGCAGGAACGCAACAGAATACACAAATAACCATAGAAACAAATATGCAGCGAAAATAACACTTCATTTCATTAATCAATAACTGAAACTGGTTTACATACAAAATGGAAATAAACTAGCTAGAGTGCTGGTCGCTTATCTTTGAGAAGAGATGTGGCGGCTACATGCCTCTAAACTCTGTGTTACAATGAGGCTAGAAGGCCTATATATTATTGAGAAACAATGAAAACCCTACACATCCAAAAACCTAACACTAGGAGGTGAAACACCTTAATGTGGGCCCCGTTGGGTAACTTGGTACATCAATTTCTCGGGGTCGTAACTTTAGCATACTACCTCCGTTTGACGCGCATGATATATCGTTGGAAAGATCTATTTAAGGACTACATCAATAAATCACAAATATTCAGTCCAAAATGGACCATTCGATGCCGAAAAAACGTTTTTTAGGGCCTCAAAACGGCTTCGAAAGTTTAGGACCCGAAAACTGCCAAAAATAGTAAATTCTGCTACAATTAAGGAAACTGGAAAACTAAAAGAAACAATGGTGGGGGTCCAAGAGAAATAGGTGGCTGGCCACCAATATCCTCTTGGATCAGTTTTTTATCGTATTTTCAGTCATTTATCTCTATTTTGTAGTGGTCAGTTATATTTTTTTAATGGTTTTAGAATATATAGGGCATTGAGGAATCGAACCACCAACCTCCTATATCTAAGGCATGTGCTCTTCCATTGAGTTAGGACCCTTAAATATAAATATATTATATAATTTTACATCAGTAATCTAAGACACAAGCATGGTCTCTTTTAAAAGGTCCCAATCTCACCTACTCAAATGGATTAACTTCATTGACTCTTTTGTGTTATTTCGGAGAATACAAGCAAACACCATAAACAAAATAGGAGCATCTTATGAAATATTAAAAAGTAGAAACTTTGCCTCTCAAATAAAACTTGAGATTAAGTATTCTAGAAACAAGCAACCTGCAACAAGAGATTATTCGTCGATGGACTGCCTTTGTCTTTGGACTATCTCGTTTGTTGACAATAACAGGTGAACTTGAAGATAACTTTATTTCTAAGGGTACAAGAGGACCTATGATTCCTTCAAATTCCTACATATTCAATTCTATTTTATCCAACCCGACATTGATCTCTTTTAGTTGTAGCAAAGGCCACTTAAGTCATTGAGCACAATCAAAGTACCCATGACTTTGCTTGAATACATTCGGACATGGCAATGTAACCATTAGTATTCGTAACAATAGAAAGGCGTACTAGCATATGCCATGAACATGAAAACTTATACCATCATTCATAATATATGATCTCTAGAAAATATGTTGATCCTAGTACAGACAAACAAAGCATTGAATGCAATGCCAAGCTTGGTGGTTAGAAACAAGATCTTACCTCTAAATTTTAATGAATATACCTAGCTTGGGCGAATATTGTGTTGTTGAATTTCCTCGTGAAACTGAGGTCCTCCTTGATGATATGTTTCACGAGAGGAAAGAGTTTCAACATTTTTATAAGATAAACAAACACTAATGATAGTTACAATCAATAGTTGCTAAGAACAATTTAACTGGTAGTTTTCAAAACAAATGATTGCAACTATACTTCATGAGAGAGATTTCCAATTACTATTTTTTTATCTATAACGTTTTGTATATATAGTTTTTTGTGTGGCATTGTTGTTCAAGTCTTGAAGAAATGTAACACCTAAAATAATAATTCCAAGTAAATCATGGGGCGTTGACAACTAGTCATTTGAACAAAGAATAATGATATGTAACACAACACTAAAGATGTAGTTAGTAACCACACTAACTAACAAATTTGCACAGGAAATATAAATAATAATAAAATGTTGCATAATGTCATTTTAGAAGTAATGGAGGACGATTTATTTACTGATGGACATAGTAAACACAGGAAAGGAAGTCGAATGGCAGCAAAAAAAATGGTAGATGCAACAGTCCGACCAAACTCTTCATGAACTTTTCAATTCTTGTTTCCAAGCATGGATCCATGCTCTCTCCACAATTATTGTTGGTGATAATACCTGACAAACACATAGTAGAGTTTTAAAATTATACAATGTACAAAACTAATTTACTACTATCCATGCTTCAAAACCAAAGTGGCATACTGCTTCAAAATTAACACAATACAAGAATGCCACATACAAATTATTTTGATCATCATAATCTTGTAAACAAATAACAAGGTTTCAAAATTGACCTTAAAAGAGAAAACAAAGAACATATAAAATAGAGCATTATATCAACTGGATGTCTAGAAATTTTAGATCCAAAGTCTTAATGAGAGCAATACTTGAACCAAGGTCTAATAAGCAACATCGAAACAAAACATGTAATTGACAAGGATTGTGGGACTTTCCCTTTAATTTTTAATAAAAAAATTGGAAGTGCAATAACAATAAAAATGACAAGCATATAACATGATAAGAGACTATAAAAACAATGCAATGAGTGGAATTACTTCACACTTGGAGATGGGGAAAAGAAGGAAAGGGCACCATATCTCAAAGGAAAAACGGTAGATATTCTACTGAACATGGAAACTTTCAATTCAAATGATAGTATGACTATCTACGACAAAGCCTTAATCAAGTCTTAATTTATCCATATTTGTTGTTTTTAATTAGTGACTCTTCTATAACTAGTTAAAGAAAGTAAGGCTAAGCAATGGTATTGGCCCATATTTGTGATTTGAATCTATCTGTGTTATAATTTAGCAAGCAATAAGTGATTTTATTTTGAAAACGGTATGCATAGACAAGTTGTGGTAAGAAGGATCTTCCTTCGACATCAAGATATAATGACATAATTAATAGCTCTCAATTGTATTTTCAGTTACTAGCATGAAGCATTCACTTTCTTTTAAGGCCTACTCTATTATAACTAGAAAAGACAAAATATCTTTCATGTTTCTCATCTCAAATGAAAAACTTCAGAAGATATGCTATAATATGCGAACCATTATTCAAAGACATTGAGGCTATTAATTTTAATGCACTTTTGCACTTAATTATAACTTTGAGCAAATTGTTGTTTGCAAATCAAGTTCTACAATTTCTCATTGTGGCAAATGAAGCTGATTAAACTAAACGTTAGCTTCAATATTACTGGAAATCATTTTGAAGTAACCATTCTACTTGATCAACTCATTTATTATGGGGGTTCTTAGTACCATTCCACGTTGTTTGAAATTAAGAAAAATGCGCAATGAGATCGTTTTCATGTGAACTTGCTAGTTGGAGAAATTTTAAGCTAACAACATGGACTTCATAGGGGAGAAAATCCTTTCACTGGCATTGCAAGCACATATATCTCTTGTGGCCTTCCCAAAAATGCATGCAATGGGTGGTTCAATTGAGCATTAACACAATGAGAGTTCGATGGGACGAGCTTGATAAAGATGTTAGGGAGGACACCTTACTCTCAATAAGAGGATGGAATACTACATTCACCATTACACCTTTCCCCGTGCATCGTTCATCATAACGTGTAAATCACTTGTCAAGCATAACTTCCAGCCAACCATTTTTTAGACTTGTTACACCTGCTGCCTATCGAGTATGTATAGAAAAGCGACAACCATTGGAATCGTGAAGAAAATCAATAAGAGGGAATGGGATAATAGTTTTCGTGTAGGAGGATTTTGTTATATGCATCTCTCTGTATCATTTGAAACCCATTTAAATATGAAAAGAAGATCTGCTCATTATTAATATTTGTTTTGAATCGAACTATTATTTCCTTGTCATTATATACATAGTTATGAAGCTCCACATGATACTCCATTTCAATCAAAAATTCCTTCACTGTATATTTCTCATTATAAATATGAGTGCTATGGAAGATGGGAGTTTTATTCCATATTGTCCAAAGATAAGAGTATACCTCTTGCAGAAGAGAACCCTATGATATCACCAATATTTCACCTAGATGCACAACATACTCTACATCTCCATACGGCTTAAATAGATTGACAGGATTTTCAATTGCCTTCTAATTACTTAGAAAACAACTAAAAATTTATACATTAATTGTCAACCCGGGGTTTGTTGATAACTTGTGAGTTATCATGCATTGTATGTGAAAACCATAATCTCCTCTTACATTGGTTTATCTACTTGAATTTGTAGTTCAATAACCTTACTTACAAAAAGTGGTATGAACAATTGCATAGCCTTGGCAAGGAACTGCCAACTAATCAACTACCAAAACAAAGTTGCAAGGAAAGTAAATCACGCAGTAGGAAATTAGAATACACAACAGGAAAGTAAATTCACACCATGCTGGAAAGTAAATGCTAAGCTAAATTCACACTTATTCGGAAGTAATGTTGAAATTATTCAAATAACTAAGAAGTGGGTGAATCAGTTATTTCTAAAGATTAAACAATTTCCAATATTTAAACCATTACTAATCACAAATTTAGAGTTATGTTAATGCAGCAAGTATAACAAAAGGAATGATAATCATCAATCACACACAAATGAAAGAGACAGACAAATATTCATCTTTCTTTGACCGCCTACTCAAATGAGGCTGCAACCTCTGTTTACAAAGTCATTCTTGTAGGGAGCACCAACCCTTATGTTTTTCATTCTTGTAGAGAGCTACTACTGGGTGGAAGCACCTACTTCCACTTGTACAGGCTCCAACTTGTACATAAAAGACAACATGTTTTTCCTAGCACTGCCCTACCACCCTTGTTCCTTAGATTTAAAAATGTCCATTACAATATGTAGAAAACATATATAACAATGTGTTGCAGGTGCAACTGTTCTCCCCAAATTTCTTAAATTTTGGGGCCCTCCTTATCTTTTAAGAGTTGTTTTGATGTCGTTTGATTCATGAATGTTTGGCCTTGCTGTAACTTTGGTTGATTCTAAATGTTAGTTGGCTACCTGTTTTTAAGGGATGCTTTTGTTAAGATTTTATTGTGGGGCGCAGAATCGAATTTCGAGTGCTAGCCTGAAACTCGTCAGATCATTGCCCTTTGAACAAGCCATTATCTCTGAGGTGAGGCAGTTTGACCTTCGCTGATTTTGAGTTTTCTGACACTTAATTTTTCTTGATCAGACATCATTTTTATGTTGGATCGGAAGCTATAATCTTTTCCCTTCCGCCGTTGCGGATGCCCGAGCGGTTTGGCATCCGAAGTGCAAAGTGTTCCGGTTTCCGATTTGAAAGTTTCTTGTCAGATGGTCGCGCCTCTTAGTCTTTTTCCTTCCGCCGTTGCGGCTGGGAAAGTCCTTTAGCCTCCGAAGCGTAAAGCCGTCTGATTTCCGACTGAGGATTTTTTCTCCCTCCCGCGTTTCACAACATTTTAGCGCTTGTCTTCCGCCGTTACGGCTGGGAAATCCATTTGGCGTACGACGTCAAAGTCACCCGATCTCCGATAGAGTTTTCCCGCCCACAGCTTTGAATCGCGCCTCTTAGTCTTTTTCTTCCCGCAGTTGCGGCTGAGCCAAGCCTTTGACTGCTGATGTCAGTATCCTTCCGACTTCCGCCGTGATGCACCAGGCCATTTGTTTTTGTGGAGTAGTCGTTTCAGTTTGTATAATCTGTCGCTCTGTTTCATAACACAGTCCCAAATAAATAATACACGTGGATTAATTGCAGGTGTGCGTAAGGAGCTGATGCGTGAAGATGTAGAAGAACAGTTTGGTAAAAAATCGAAACGACACCGACCAGATCACTGAAAGGGCCCTCTAAAAGGAAGACAAAGTCAATAACGCTAAAGGCACGAACCTGACTGCTGGTCCATTTCTAAAAGAATCATGAGTGCATATAGACAACTCAGAAGAATACGAAACGCTGGGGAGACCGAAAGGTCATGCGTTGGGGGAAACCCAAACGATTTACTGTTTTGTTTAAATACTGGAAAGTGAGAGGTGACAGGGACTTTTTTCGCTGGAAAAATTTGTAAACCATTGGGTTGTAAGAGGAACTATTTCGTTTTACAAACAGAAACTGCAACTTTTGCCTGCTGGAGAAAGCGAAATGTGGAATGTATCAATGTGATTAAATCAACAATGTTGAAGGGGAACTATTTCGTTTTCGGCTGTGTTTCATTAACTGTGAGAGTTTTTGACTTCCTGAACCTATGTTCTTGTTGAATGTTCTTCAGTATATTTAGTGATGTTTTCCACTGTGAGTAATAAGTGTTGTTCATAAAACAATTGGCTATCTGGTTGTTTAAATATCTTTAATTGTTCATGTGTCTTGAAAGAAGTGTCAGCTATCTGTAACTCTTCATAGTGCATGTACAAAATGTATTACTCACCTATGAATGATAATTCTGCTCCCTAGGGATAGTTTAGGTAGTTAATTTATTTTCTTGTTGTATGTGATTTGGATGTTTGTGACCCTTAAGACGATAGGTAAGAACCTGCGCATCACATTGTGACTGCTCCTTGCATTTCTATCGCCCTGCATTGTTAATTAGGCACGTGCATTTCATAGTTTAAGTCAAAAAAATCACAAAAACTCTGTGGACCAGGCCGTAACCGGTAAAGCCTTTGTTTTTTTACTTTGACCTACGGTAACCGGACGGATTCCCTACACCAAACAATCAACGGGCTAGTTGGGAACGTTGATTGGGGAGAATCCCTTACTGTTGTTGCCTGCGAATTTCGGGGCCTCAACAGTTTTGGCGCTAGAAGGAGGGCCGCCAGTGTATGGCTGGCCAAGGAAACCCGTTTTCCTGAGAATATTCCACTGGTAACAGTTCTGAAAGCAGTGGGTTTCAAAATCCAATTCCGGAAGAAAGAGAACATCTATATTCCGTTGGCAACGAAATTGTTAATGGTCTGAGAAGACACACCAGGGCATATGTGAAGAAGATTGGAGGATTTCCAATCATCCCTGAACTGCCCAGAAGAGAGTATAAAAAGAAGGATCATCCTGAAGCGGAAGGCTCAGTGTTGGTTGGAGACTGGGAAGAGCTTGTAGAAACAGCCTTACAAGAAGTTATGCTACCTTTGAATCAAGAAGGCCGAGAAACCCCTCACAGTTCTCCTGCTCACACTCCAGTTGGTTCACCTCCTCACTCTCCACCCAGACTCATGGCTGGCGTAAACGCCAACCAACCACCTAACCCGCCAAATCCGCCACCTGCATGGAGAGCCAGATCACCATTAAACCCGACCCCTCCGTTACATGATTTGCCTCAATCCTTTGAAAAGTTGCTGCCTAAATTCGACCCCAATGAGAAGATACTACTAGATGATCATCTGCAGAGTTTTTACTTGGCAATAGAAGGATTGAGGGTTGGGGAGCATGAAGATGTAGTCTGCAAACTATTCCCGCATACCCTTAAAGGAGCTGCAGCATCATGGTACTTTGGGTTGCCTGCTAACTCTATCCCTGATTGGGATACCTTCGAAATAATTTTCAGAAGTAAGTATGCAACTCAGAAAACTCATGCGGCTCTCATGAAAGGGCTGTGCGTGTTGAAGAAATAAAGAAAAGAAAAGGTGCACAGTTTCACACAAAGGTTTGCAGCCTATCTCAAGAATTTCTCTGAAACGGATAGACCTTCAGACAAAGTTCTGATTGAATATTATACCTCAGCATTAGGCCCTGATTTGGCCATGTTTGCCAAAGGTAGGGCCAAGCCTACTCTGGCAGAATCCTATGAAGAGGCAGAAGTAGTGGAAGCTGAGAGAGAACGTATTGAAGATTATCCAGAACAGTCAGGAGAAAAGGGTGCGGGAAGAAAATCCTTATTGTTTACTAAGCCTAAGGAAGAAAAGTCGCTAGATTTGGAAAATATGGCCAAAATGATGTAGAAACTTTCCAGCAAAATCATAGATATGGAGAAAGAAAAGGAAGCACAAAAACTTTATAAGCCATATTATAAGAAAAGAGAGGATAACCATCAGTATCAACCTCCTCCTCACAATACTACATCTATGAATTTAACAGAGGTAGGCTTGGACAATTTTTGCACTTTCCACCAACAGCGACACTCTGAAAAGAATTGTCCTCAATGGATTAATTCAATGACGTTGGTCATGAATCAACTGTTAGATTCTAGATTAACAGAAGAGGGAGAAGAAGAAAGAAAAGAGACTTCTACTTCTACTTCTACTAAAGAACAGGAAGAAGAAACCATGGCTTTATGGAATTCTGTCTCGTTATTTTACGCTGAAGAAGAAAAGACTCAGGGGTACAAGGATGTTGTGGAAACCAACGTAGCCACAAGGAGCCAAGGGACGGTTAAAGAAGACAGTCAAAGATTAAGAGGCTGCAGAGAAATGTTAAGAAGAAATTTCAAAATAAATCCTTGGCTGATAAAATTCCAGAATTCACTATTACCAGCCAAAATCCTAGACAGAATGATACAACGGCCAAGCCAAATGAAGATAAGGAGAATGCTGATAGGCCTCATCCCACGGAACAACAGATGGATTATGACATTGTGGAGGATTTAAAGAAGATAAAGGCGAATGTTCCACTATTCGAGATGTGCAAAGTGCCGCAGCAAAAAGAAAGGTTGTTGAGAGCCCTTGAAGCATTAGATGAGAAGATGCCCACTAATAATCAACCCGAAGAAGAAGAAGAAATTGGAGAGACCAGCAGTGGAGGTAAGTCCAAGCACAAGCATCCACCTTTCCTCCTTACTTTTGAAATCATTAACTACAATGTACATAATTGCTTAGTAGATTCAGGGGCAACTGTTAATGTCATGCCGATATCTGTCTGTAAGAGAATCAATGGGCAACCTAAGCCATCCCCGTGGAGAGTGATTCAGTTGGACAGGACCGATGTGAAGGTAATTGGTGAGATGGAAGATGTCCTAGTCCGTCTGGCTTCAAATGATAAAGTATGCCAAGTCATTAATATCATGGTGGCTGATATACCATACGTGTACGGCCTTATCCTGAGCAGAGATTGGTCGGCCAAACTTAATGGATATTTCGCTTCTGATTGGTCACATCTTTGGTTGCCATACAAAGGAAGTCCAAACCAGATTAAGGTTTTGAGGGAGCCTCACATGAAGTACAATGTTACTCGACTTGAGGAGAAGAATGAACCTATGGATTCGGTCTTGGGAAACTATTTTATTGAGTTGGAACCGGGGAATTATCAAGCGGAAGAAGCCAGCAACACATCTGACACCCAGCTTGATCTCCTTCGATTCTCACAAGCTGATGAGATTGACTGTAAAATAGTAGACTTAGCAGTAGGAATAGATTCACATTCAGTAGTCAGTGATTTTTGGATTCTGTTTTTTGATGGCTCTAAGACATTAGAAGGGTCAGGGGCTGGTTGTGTCCTGATCGACCCACAGAAGAATAAACATTTTCTTTCCTGTAGATTAGAGTTTGAATGTACTAATAATACGGTTGAGTACGAAGCGCTGGTGCAGGGGCTAAAGAAAGCGATTGAGTTAAAGGTAAGTAATTTAAAAGTTTTTGGAGATTCAAAAATAATTGTAAAGCAAATCAGAAATCAGATACATTGTGTTTCTCCTCACTTAAAGGCTTACCAGAATGAGGTATGGGATTTGCTTAAATGTTTTAATGCATTCAACATCATTTCAATTCCAAGAATTAAAAATGCAGCTGCTGATCTGTTGGCCACATCAGCCGATAGACTCGTACCCACTAATAATCGGTGTTCTGTTGAATTACTTTTCAGGCCCTCAGTACCGGATATGATCACCAACTTACAAGTGTTCGACGATGATCAGCAAATAATAGAATGCTTGACAAATGACGAGGTTTTTAAAGGAGCCATTATAGATGATGAGGAACATCAAGCCGAGATGAAATTTGACAATTTCATTCCTAAAGGTGTCAGAACATTAGAAAGAATGTTCGACTTAAATGAAAAGTTCAGAAGACCAGCCAACGTAAAGACCCACAGCTCATCTCTACAGTTCGAGCTGATAAATTTAGGGACTGAGACAAATCCCAAATTTGTGAATCTCGGCAAGTGTTGTTTACCAGCAGAAAGAGACAAATTCATCAGTCTATTTAAACAGTATAAAGATGTGTTCGCATGGACGTACGAAGATTTGAAGACATACGATACCAGCATCATTAAGCACATTGTTCCCATCAAAGCCGGAGTCAAGCCGTATCAGCAGCGTTTGAGAAAAATGCACCCAAAGTTGGAACCGCTGATTCAAAGTGAAGTGAAGAAATTATTGGATGCTAGAATCATTTTCAAAGTCAAGCACTCTGAGTGGGTGTCAAATCTGGTACCAGTAAGAAAAAAGTCTGGAGAAATCAGACTCTGCGTGGATTTCAGGAATCTAAACCGCGCTTCTGATAAAGATAACTACCCTGTGCCACCCATGGAGCAATTGCTGCAGATGGTCTCTAGTTCTGAACTATTTTCATTGTTAGATGGTTTCTCTGGCTACAATCAAGTGTTAGTAGCCGAAGAAGACAGATTAAAGACAACGTTTAGGACCAAATGGGGAACCTTTGCCTACAGAAGGATGCCTTTTGGGCTTATAAATGCGGGAGCAACATTTCAGAGAGCTATGGACATAGCTTTCCGTGGATTGATCGGCTGCAGCGTTGTAGTGTACCTAGACGATATTACGATATTCTCGAAAAAAAGAGGAGAGCACGCATTTCACTTAAGGCGGATTTTTGAACGCTGTCGAAAGTATGGCATCTCACTCAATCCTAAGAAATGTGTGTTCGCTGTCACAGAAGGCAAGTTGCTGGGTCACATAGTGTCAAAGCAAGGGATCTCCATTGATCCAGAAAGGATTAATGCTATTGAACAAATCCCCTTGCCCCATAATAAAAAGGGGATGCAATCATTTAGGGGAACCATAAATTTCGTACGCAGGTTTGTGCCTGATTTCGCTCAGACTGTTAAGCCGCTGCAGCAGATGGTCAAGCAGAATGCACAATTCAAGTGGACTGAAATTGAGAAGAATGCTTTCAGCAAAATTAAAACCGTTGTGGCACACGCACCCTCCTTGAAAAGCCCAGACTTTGATAAAGACTTTATTCTGTATACATTCGCATCCGACGATTCACTCGCAGCCGTGCTCACCCAAAAGGAAGAAGGGGGGGATGAATTCCCAATTTCCTTTATGAGTACTGGTCTACAAGGGGCTGAATTAAACTACCCAGCCATTGATAAGCAGGCTTACGCAGTATTTAAGGCAATGAAGCAATTCAGGCCTTATATTTTGAAGAATCGAACCAAGGTAATAGTCCCCTACCCAGCTGTAAGATCCCTTCTCATACAGAAAGAGTTAGGAGAAAGAAGGGGTAACTGGGTAACAGCTCTTCAAGAGTACGACCTTGAATTCAAGCCAGCTTCTATAGGGAAAGGTCAAGGGTTGTGCAAACTAATGACTAAAAGTGGGAACGATGAAGAACAAGCCTGGGAGGATGAGGCCGAGTTACATGTAATGGATGTATGTCCTTTATTTACAGCTCCCGAGTCTTAGTACAGAGACCTTGTGCATTACCTGCAGGCAGGGCTGTTACCAGAAGATTGGAATTCCAAGCAAAGAAGAGCGCTACGTCTTAAATTACCATCTTATCAAATTGTTGAAGGAGTATTGTTCAGAAAGAATTATGACGGGGTTCTTCTCAGATGCCTAGAAAAGGAAGATGCGAAGAAAGTAATGACAGAGTTGCATGACGGGCCTGCTGGGGGACATTATTCAGGAGACACTACGGCCCACAAAATCCTCAGGGCAGGTTATTATTGTCCTACACTCTTCAAAGATGCACATGCACATGTCAGGAGATGTGACATCTGCCAAAGGTGTGGTGGGAGACAACCTAAAGCAGCAGCACCCCTAAAGCCTGTGATGATCACGGAACCATTCGAGCAATGGGGACTGGATATTATTGGAGAAATAAAACCAAATTCTTCCCTCCAACACAAATACATTCTGACCACGACTGATTATTTCACTTGATGGGTCAAATCTATCCCGCTGCGCAAGATAAATGAAGACGAAGTCATCAGCTTTCTGCAAGATCATATCATGACCAGGTTTGGAGTTCCAATTTCGTTAGTTTTTGATAATGGTAAATACTTTTCATCAATTAAATTAACTGCTTTTGCTCATGATAAAGGAATAAAATTGCATTATTCTGCTAATTACTATCCACAAGGGAATGGCCTGGCTGAATCCTCTAATAAAAATCTAATTAGAATCCTAAAGAAGACTGTAATAGAAAACCATAGGATTGTCACCTTATACCCTTGTGTCCGGGAAAGAAGCCATTCTTCCACCCAACATCATGCTGCCATCTTCTATTTTAGCCCAAGAATCTAGTGGGTCAGAGAATGAATTTTTACAGATGAGGATATGCAACCTTCTGAAAGCAGAAGAGGCTAGATCTAAAGCCAGAGAATGCTTTAAGCAGCAGCAGGAGCTAGTAAAGAGGTGGTTTGACAAACATAAAGCTGGAACAAAAGACTTTGAAGTAGGAGACTTAGTCCTCAAATGGGATCACCCCCATGATGAGAAAGGAAAGCACACTAAATTCCAGCAATTATGGGTAGACCCTTTTCAGATTGCAGCAAAGCTTGGCCCCTCTACTTACAAGTTGCAGGATCTTCAGGGGTGGGAAGAGAACTTACCAGTGAATGGTTTGGTTCTCAAGCCTTATTTTTCTTGAGTTTCTTGAGTTCTTTTGTTTGTATATAAATAAGTTGTTTAGCTTTCTTTTGAGTCATGTTTTCCAGTTTGTTTTAATTATGAGTTTTCTTGGTTTCAATAAGGGGAATAAACTTGGTTGCGTGGAGAACATTAAATGTTTGGGAATGATAAACATTCTTGGGTTTCAGACTGTGTGTTGCTAAAAGAACTTCTTCCAGTTTAGCAGTTTTCTCAAATAAGTTCGGTGTGCGTTGAAGTCCTGCTTAAACCCTGTAAAATAAACCAGATTTGGAGAGTCTGGAGTACTATGTTGAGGCTCCATCCACGTCACTTTTAAAATGTCCGAAGGGGAGATAGAAAAAGGATCCACGGAAAAGAGCAAAGTGAATAGTATATTAAATATAAATGATCCCATGCCAAGAAGCGAATGCCAAAAGGCAAATGAGAGTCAAAGAACTCCCATGAAAAAACATCATACATCAAAGCAAATGCTGAATCATAAGTACCAAATTGCCGAAAGATCCTCTCTGTCTGTGAGCTTAAACTTGAAGTACACCACTCACACAAAGGGACACTATGGGATAGAGGATCCTGAATTAAAATTCAGTAAGAAAGGCATGCAGGAGGACTCATACGAAAAGGGACAAAAGTCTAAAAGTACAAAAAGTGCTAAAATGGCATGGGAATGAGGAACAAACGAATATTTCTGTTTACCATATACTACAATCCTATGGTGTCCAAAGCTATCAGCCACCTAAGGACAGAAGTAATAATGAAACTCATTCTCTGGCCTCAACAGAGTTATCTGGACTTGAAAATCTTGGTTTCCACACTCCCAAATTTGACTATCATCAATGATTAAGGGTACACAATCATGTCATTTGAGAAATACGGATAGCTAGAAGAATTCAATAGATGCATTTGTTGTTAAACAGTCTGCTACTCAAAGATTAATCACCCAGAGATCTAGGTTCACCAGGTAATCGCCAGTTGTTGCAGGTGCAACTGTTCTCCCCAAATTACTTAAATTTTGGGGCCCTCCTTATCTTTTAAGAGTTGTTTTGATGTCGTTTGATTCATGAATGTTTGGCCTTGCTGTAACTTTGGTTGATTCTAAAGGTTAGCTGGCTGCCTGTTTTTAAGGGATGCTTTTGTTAAGATTTTATTGTGGGGCGCAGAATCGAATTTCGAGTGCTAGCCTGAAACTCATCAGATCATTGCCCTTTGAACAAGCCATTATCTCTGAGGTGAGGCAGTTTGACCTTCGCTGATTTTGAGTTTTCTGACACATAAGTTTTCTTGATCGGGCGTCATTTTTATGTTGGATTGGAAGCTATAATCTTTTCCCTTCCGCCGTTGCAGATGCCCGAGCGGTTTGGCGTCCGAAGTGCAAAGTGTTCCGGTTTCCGATTTGAAAGTTTCTTGTCAGATGGTCGCGCCTCTTAGTCTTTTTCCTTTCGCCGTTGCGGCTAGGAAAGTCCTTTAGCCTCCGAAGCGTAAAGCCGTCCGATTTCCGACTGAGGATTTTTTCTCCCTCCCGCGTTTCACATCATTTTAGCGCTTGTCTTCCGCCGTTACGACTGGGAAATCCATTTGGCATACAACATCAAAGTCACCCGATCTCCAATAGAGTTTTCCCGCCCACAACTTTGAATCGCGCCTCTTAGTCTTTTTCTTCCCGCCATTGCGGCTGAGCCAAGCCTTTGACTGCCGATGTCAGTATCCTTCTGACTTCTGCTGTGTTGCACCAGGCCATTTGTTTTTGTGGAGTAGTCGTTTTAGTTTGTATAATCTGCCGCTCTATTTCATAACACAGTCCCAAATAGATAATACACGTGGATTAATTGCAGGTGTGTGTAAGGAGCTGATGCGTGAAGACGTAGAAGAACAGTTTGGTAAAAAATCGAAACGACACTGACCAGATCACTGAAAGGGCCCTCGAAAAGGAAGACAAAGTCAATAACGCTAAAGGCACGAACCTGACTGCTGGTCCATTACTAAAAGAATCATGAGTGCATACAGACAACTCAGAAGAATACGAAATGCTGGGGAGACCGAAAGGTCATGCGTTGGGGGAAACCCAAACGATTTACTGTTTTGTTTAAATACTGGAAAGTGAGAGGTGACGGGGACTTTTTTCGCTGGAAAAATTTGTAAACCATTGGCTTGTAAGAGGAACTATTTCGTTTTACAAACAGAAACTGCAACTTTTGCCTGCTGGAGAAAGCGAAATGTGGAATGTATCAATGTGATTAAATGAACAATGTTGAAGGGGAACTATTTCGTTTTCGGCTGTGTTTCATTAACTGTGAGAGTGTTTGACTTCTGGAACCTATGTTCTTGTTGAATGTTCTTCAGTATATTTAGTGATGTTTTCCACTGTGAGTAATAAGTGTTGTTCATAAAACGATTGGCTATCTGGTTGTTTAAATATCTTTAATTGTTCATGTGTCTTGAAAGAAGTGTCAGCTATCTGTAACTCTTCATAGTGCATGTACAAAATGTATTACTCACCTATGAATGATAATTCTGCTCCCTAGGGATAGTTTAGGTAGTTAATTTCTTTTCTTGTTGTATGTGATTTGGATGCTTGTGAGTTTTAAGACGAGAGGTAAGAACCTGCGCATCACATTGTGACTGCTCCTTGCATTTTTATCGCCCTGCATTGTTAATTAGGCACGTGCATTTCATAGTTTAAGTCAAAAAAATCACAAAAACTCGGTGGACCGGGCCGTAACCGGTAAAGCCTTTGTTTTGTCACTTTGACTTACGGTAGTCGGACCACAAACCGGACGGATTCCCTACACCAAACAATTAACGGGCTAGTTCGGAACGTTGATTGGGGAGAATCCCTTATTGTTGTAAGCCTGCGAATTTCGGGGCCTCAACAGTTTTGGCGCTAGAAGGAGGGTCGCCAGTGTATGGCTGGCCGAGGAAACCCGTTTTCCCGAGAATATTCCGCTGGTAACAGTTCTGAAAGCAGTGGGTTTCAAAATCCAATTTCGGAATAAAGAGAACATCTATATTCTGTTGGCAACGAAATTGTTAATGATCTGAGAAGAAACACCAGGGCATATGTGAAGAAGATTGGAGGATTGCCAATCATCCCTAAACTGCCCAGAAGAGAGTATAAAAAGAAGGATCGTCCTGAAGCGGAAGGCTCAGTGTTGGTTGGAGACTGGGAAGAGCTTGTAGAAACAGCCTTACAGGAAGTTGTGCTACCTTTGAATCAAGAAGGCCCAAAAACCCCTCACAGTTCTCCTGCTCACACTCCAGTTGGTTCACCTCCTCACTCTCCACCCAGACTCATGGCTAGCGTAAACGCAAACCAACCACCTAACCCACCAAATCCACCACCTGCATGGAGAGCCAGATCACCATTAAACCTGACCCCTCCGTTACATGATTTGCCTCAATCCTTTGAAAAGTTGCTGCATAAATTCGACCCCAATGAGAAGATACTAGTAGATGATCATCTGCAGAGTTTTTACTTGGCAATAGAAGGATTGAGGGCTGGGGAGCATGAAGATGTAGTCTGTAGACTGTTCCCGCATACCCTTAAAGGAGCTGCAGCATCATGGTACTTTGGGTTGCCTGCTAACTCTATTCCTGATTGGGATACCTTCGAAATAATTTTCAGAAGTAAGTATGCAACTCAGAAAACTCATGCGGCTCTCATGAAAGGGCTGTGCGCGTTGAATAAAGAAAGAAAAGAAAAGGTCCACAGTTTCACACAAAGGTTTGTAGCCTATCTCAAGAATTTCTCTGAAACGGATAGACCTTCAGACAAAGTTCTGATTGAATATTATACCTCAGCATTAGGCCCTGATTTGGCCATGTTTGCCAAAGGTAGGGCCAAGCCTACTCTGGCAGAAACCTATGAAGAGGCAAAAGTAGTGGAAGCTGAGAGAGAAAGTATTGAAGATTATCGAGAACAGTTAGGAGAAAAGGGTGCGGGAAGGAAATCCTTATTGTTTACTAAGCCTAAGGAAGAAAAGTCGCCAGATTTGGAAAATATGGCCAAAATGATGCAGAAACTTTCCAACAAAATCATAGATATGGAGAAAGAAAAGGAAGCACAAAAATTTTATAAGCCATATTATAAGAAAAGAGAGGATAACCATCAGGCTCAACCTCCTCCTCACAATACTGCATCTATGAATTTAACAGAGGTAGGCTTGGAAAATTTTTGCACTTTCCACCAACAGCCACACTCTGAAAAGAATTGTCCTCAATGGATTAATTCGATGACGTTGGTCATGAATCAACTGTTAGATTCTAGATTAACAGAAGAGGGAGAAGAAGAAAGAAAATAGACTTCTACTTCTACTTCTACTAAAGAACAGGAAGAAGAAACCATGGCTTTATGGAATTTTGTCTCGTTATTTGACGCTGAAGAAGAAAAGACTCAGGGGTACAAGGACGTTGTGGAAACCAACGTAGCCACAAGGAGCCAAGGGGCGGTTAAAGAAGACAGTCTTATACTCCCAAAGATTAAGAGGCTGCAGAGAAATGTTAAGAAGAAATTTCAAAATAAATCCTTGGCTGATAAAATTCCAGAATTCACTATTACCAGCCAAAATCCTAGATAGAATGATACAACGGCCAAGCCAAATGAAGATAAGGAGAATGCTGATAGGCCTCATCCCACGGAACAGGAGATGGATTATGACATTGTGGAGGATTTAAAGAAGATAAAGGCGAATGTTCCACTATTCGAGATGTGCAAAGTGCCGCAGCAAAAAGAAAGGCTGTTGAGAGCCCTTGAAGCATCAGATGAGAAGATGCCCACTAACAATCAACCCGAAGAAGAAGAAGAAATTGGAGAGACCAGCAGTGGAGGTAAGTCCAAGCACAAGCATCCACCTTTCCTCCTTACTTTTGAAATCTTTAACTACAATGTACATAATTGCTTAGTAGATTCAGGGGCAACTGTTAATGTCATGCCGATATCTGTCTGTAAGAGAATCAATGGGCAGCCTAAGCCATCCCCGTGGAGAGTGAATCAGTTCGACAGGACCGATGTGAAGGTAATTGGTGAGATGGAAGATGTCCTAGTCCATCTGGCTTCAAATGATAAAGTATGCCAAGTCATTAATATCGTGGTGGCTGATATACTAGACGCGTATGGCCTTATCCTGAGCAGAGATTGGTTGGCCAAACTTAATGGATATTTCGCTTCTGGTTGGTCACATCTGTGGTTTCCATACAAAGGAAGTCCAAACCAGATTAAGGTTTTGAGGGAGCCTCACATGAAGTACAATGTTACTCGACTTGAGGAGAAGAATGAACCTGTGGATTTAGTCTTGGGAAACTATTTTATTGAGTTGGAACCGGGGAATTATCAAGCGGAAGAAGCTAGCAACACATATGACACCCAGCCTGATCTCCTTTGATTCTCACAGGCTGATGAGATTGACTGTAAAATAGTAGACTTAGCAGTAGGAATAGATTCACATTCAGTAGTCAATGATTTTTGGATTCTGTTTTTTGATGGCTCTAAGACATTAGAAGGGTCAGGGGCTGGCTGTGTCCTGATCGACCCACAGAAGAATAAACATTTTCTTTCCTGTAGATTAGAGTTTGAATGTACTAATAATATGGCTGAGTACGAAGCACTGGTGCAGGGGCTAAAGAAAGCGATTGAGTTAAAGGTAAGTAATTTAAAAGTTTTTGGAGATTCAGAAATAATTGTAAAGCAAATCAGAAATCAGATACATTGTGTTTCTCCTCACTTAAAGGCTTACCAGAATGAGGTATGGGATTTGCTTAAATGTTTTAATGCATTCAACATCATTTCAATTCCAAGAATTAAAAACGCAGCTGCTGATCTGTTGGCCACATCAGCCGCTAGACTCGTACCCACTAATAATCGGTGTTTTGTTGAATTACTTTTCAGGCCCTCAGTACCGGATATGATCACCAACTTACGAGTGTTCGACGATGATCAGCAAATAATAGAATGCTTGACAAATGACGAGGTTTTTAAAGGAGCCATTATAGATGATGAGGAACATCAAGCCGAGATGAAATTTGACAATTTCATTCCTAAAGGTGTCAGAACATTAGAAAGAATGTTCGACTTAAATGAAAAGTTCAGAAGACCAGCCAACGTAAAGACCCACAGCTCATCTCTACAGTTCGAGCAGATAAATTTATGGACTGAGACGAATCCCAAATTTGTGAATCTCGGCAAGTGTTGTTTACCAGCAGAAAGAGACAAATTCATCAGTCTATTTAAACAGTATAAAGATGTGTTCGCATGGACGTACAAATATTTGAAGACATACGATACCAGCATCATTAAGCACATTGTTCCCATCAAAGCCGGAGTCAAGCCGTATCAACAGCCTTTGAGAAAAATGCACCCAAAGTTGGAACCGCTGATTCAAAGTGAAGTGAAGAAATTATTGGATGCTAGAATCATTTTCAAAGTCAGACACTCTGAGTGGGTGTCAAATCTGGTACCAGTAAGAAAAAAGTATGGAGAAATCAAACTCTGCGTGGATTTCAGGAATCTAAACCGCACTTTTGATAAAGATAACTACCTTGTGTCACTGATCCAGATGGGTATTGGTGGCCACCCACCTTTCCATCTGGCGCAAAATAGTTTTCTGGCATTTTTGGTAATTTACTATTTTTAGCAGTTTTTTCGGGTCTCGAACTTCTGGGGCCATTTTGAGGCCCTAAACGATGTTTTGTTAGGTATGTTGCTGTCGCAAAATAGCATCTATCGATGCTATTTTGTTTCGACCGTTGTAGTCCTCGGATAGATCTTTCCAACGAGCTATTATACGCCCCAAACGGAGATCGTATGCAATAGTTATGACCCCGGGAAGTTGATGGACTAACTTACCCAAATAGGGCCCA
>LPNX010632138.1:379743-556839 GCA_001517045.1 Pseudotsuga menziesii
TTCATGTGGGCCCTATTTGGGTAAGTTAGTCCATCAACTTCCCGGGGTCATAACTATTGCATACGATCTCCGTTTGGGGCGTATAATAGCTCGTTGGAAAGATATATCCGAGGACTACAACAGTCAAAACAAAATAGCATCGACAGATGCTATTTTGCGACAGCAACATACCCAACAAAACATCGTTTAGGGCCTCAAAATGGCCCCGAAAGTTCGAGACCCGAAAAAACTGCTAAAAATAGTAAATTACCAAAAATGCCAGAAAACTATTTTGAGCCAGATGGAAAGGTGGGCGGCCACCGATACCCATCTGGATCAGCCACCCAGGGAGCAATTGCTGCAGATGGTCTCTGGTTCTGAACTGTTTTCATTATTAGATGGTTTCTCTGGCTACAATCAAGTGTTAGTAGCTGAAGAAGACAAATTAAAGACAACGTTTAGGACCAAATGGGGAACCTTTGCCTACAGAAGGATGCCTTTTGGTCTTATAAATGCGTGAGCAACATTTCAGAGAGCTATGGACATAGATTTCCATGGATTGATCGGCCGCAGCGTTGTAGTGTACCTGGACGATATTACGATATTCTCGAAAAAAAGAGGAGAGCACGCATTTCACTTAAGGCAGATTTTTGAACGCTATCGGAAGTATGGCATCTCACTCAATCCTAAGAAATGTGTGTTCGCTGTCACAGAAGGCAAGTTGCTGGGTCACATAGTGTCAAAGCAGGGGATCTCCATTGATCCAGAAAGGATTAAGGCTATTGAACAAATCCCCTCGCCCCATAATAAAAAGGGGATGCAATCATTCATGGGAACCATAAATTTCGTACGCAAGTTTGTGCCTGATTTCGCTCAGACTGTTAAGCCGCTACAGCAGATGGTCAAGCAGAATGCATAATTCAAGTGGACTGAAATTGAGAAGAATGCTTTCAGCAAAATTAAAACCGCTGTGGCACACGTACCCTCCTTGAAAATCCCAGACTTTGATAAAGACTTTATTCTGTATACATTCGCATCCGACGATTCACTGGCAGCCGTGCTCACCCAAAAGGAAGAAGGGGGGGATGAATTCCCAATTTCCTTTATGAGTACTGGTCTACAAGGGGCTGAATTAAACTACCCAGCCATTGATAAGCAGGCTTACGCAGTATTTAAGGCAGTGAAGCAATTCAGGCCTTATATTTTGAAGAATCGAACCAACGTAATAGTCCCCTACCCAGCTGTAAGATCCCTTCTCATACAGAAAGAGTTAGGAGAAAGAAGGGGTAACTGGGTAACAGCTCTTCAAGAGTACGACCTTGAATTCAAGCCAGCTTCTATAGTGAAAGGTCAAGGGTTATGCAAACTGATGATTAAAAGTGGGAACGGTGAAGAACAAGCCTGGGAGGATGAGGCCGAGTTACATGTAGTGGATGTATGTCCTTTATTTACAGCTCTCGAGTCTTGGTACAGAGACCTTGTGCATTACCTACAGGCAGGGTTGTTACCAGAACATTAGAATTCCAAGCAAAGAAGAGCGCTACGTCTTAAATCAGCATCTTATCAAATTGTTGAAGGAGTATTGTTCAAAAAGAATTATGACGGGGTTCTTCTCAGATGCCTAGAAAAGGAAGATGCGAAGAAAGTAATGACAGAGTTGCATGACGAGCCTGCTGGGGGACATTATTCAGGAGACACTACAACCCACAAAATCCTCAGGGCAGGTTATTATTGGCCTACACTCTTCAAAGATGCACATGCACATGTCAGGAGATGTGACATCTGCCAAAGTTGTGGTGGGAGACAACCTAAAGCAGCAGCACCCCTAAAGGTTGTCTGTCGGTTGGAATCCTTCAAGTTGCTCTATATAGACTTCTTCTTCTAGATATACATTGAGGAATGTTCACTGGACATCCATCTAATACACTTTGAAGTTCTTATGATTGGCATAGGCAAGAAACATTCTGATAGCTTCCAATCATGCCACTAGTGAAAAGTTTCATCAAAATCCTATCCCTCAACTTATGCATATCCCTTACAGACCAATCGATCTTTATTCCTCAAAATTTGTCTGTGTTCATTCATCGTATTTTTAAACACACATTTGGATCCTATTGCATTCTTATCTGTAGGTCTAGGAACAAACTCCCAAGTATTATTCTTCTCAATTTAATCAAGCTATTCATTCATGGCTCTAATCCAATCTTCATCCTCACTGGATTCTTCAAAATTCTTAGGTTCAATCATAGATAGGAAAGCAACCTAATATTGTTATGAATCTTTAATCAATTTCCTTCTTGTCTAAACTCCTATATTCTTATCACCAATTATCTGATTTTTAGGATGATTCTGGAAGGTGTTTTTGTTTTTGTCTATGGTTTTGAATCCGTCTGAATGTTTGCACTTTCATCATCTGACTCTGAATCTTCTTTTTCTGATTCATGGACCTATTCTTCCTCAACTTCAATTGTATCCTTTGTATTTGGTTCAACACTGCTTGTCTAAATATCTTTTACTGGAATGACTCTTACTAGAATTAATAACCAACATAAAATATCTTTATCTTCCTGTGCCTTCCTTTCTTGATGATCCACACAAATCCATATGTACTAACATAAGAGGTTTGTCTGTTGATGTGAAGTTTTTAGATTTAAATTGTGTGTGAGTCAATTTTCCCATTTGACAAGGTTTACAAACAGAGTCATATGGCTTTGATATTTTTGGAATATCTTTTACTGCTCCATTGTTCATAATCTTGATTATATGATCAAAGTTCAAGTGTCCAAGTGTCCTATTCCATAGCCAGCTTTCATCATACTTTCTTAGATGGCATTCTTCTTTTCCTTCTTTCAAGACATAGACATTATTTTTTGTTCTTATCCCTTTTGTTACCAATTGTCCTAAGGGTACATATTTTATCTTGCAATCTTTAGAAGTGAAAACAAATTCACATCCTCTGTCACAAACCTGACTGACTCTAAGAATATTATGTTTCAACCCATCTACAAACAACACATCTTGGGCTTTCCCTTTTCCATTACTCAGCTTTACCATTACTTTTCCTTTTATTTTCCCTCAAGCATCATTTCCAAAGGTTACATTTCCTTATTTACTTTCACTTAGAGACAGAAACTTACTTTTATCACCAGTCATGTGTTTGGAACATCCACTGTCAATATACAAGGACTTCTTTTTCCTTTGAACAGAAAGCACTAAACAACACTTGTTATTTTCTTTCTTCTTCCAAACTTTAGCACTTCCAGTTGGGTGACTCATTCTCAGATCAGTTTTTCAATTCTTCAGATGACAGTCTTAAGCCTTATGTCCAGAATTATGAGAAACACAACATTATGGCTCATTGTACAGTAGATCGAAAGAATTGATATGTCTATCATGTGTTCTTCTTTTAGTTGTGAACTGAGTAGTATGATGTTCTTATTTGCTTATTGATTGTCTTATTTTATGTTGGAACAATTGATTGTTCTTTGATATCCTAAATTGCATACTTCTAAATTTAAATGCACAATTTGCGGCTTTGTGACCAAAATTAGAACAACAATAACAATATCCATGGAAAAAACTTTGGTACCCGAATCTTGGTTGTCTTCCCTTTTCTTGGCTTTGTTCCTGAGCAAAGCTTGTTTGATATTGTTGATCTGAATTCCTGATTCTGGTACTTGTTTCATTTCCTTTTGTTTGCACAATATGTATGTATTCTGACTATTTGTTGCTTGAACCTTCTTCATAGCCAAGACATGTTATTAACCATGGAGACCTTTGCTTACTCAGAATGTTATTCAGTTCTTATGAATCTTTAATACATGACAGATTTTGGTGATACAAAGCTTGAAATTTCTCCAATTCTTTCCTATATGTCACTACTTCTTCTTCCAATGCTTCACATCTCTTTTTCCCTTTTGTTAATTGTTGTTTCAGAATATCTTCTATTTTCTTTACCTCTTCTAATTCCAATTTTAACAAGGCAATATCTTCACTTGGTTCTTTACCATTCTTTTCATACTACCTCAATAATAATTTTTGTTTCCTCTTCTTTAGTCTGAGTTTGTCAATCTCTTCCAGAGAAATGATTAGTTCACCTTCCATATCAACCATAGCTTCTTCATCATTCAGGTCACTTCCTCTATAGTCATTTTCAACATATTCTATGGCCATAAGCATAAAATTATTCACTTCATCTTCACAAGATGAATCTATGTCTGTCTCTTCTAAGGAATCAACATTATTTGCACACAATATTTTCCTTTTATATTTGGCCTCTTTATTGTATTTATTAAATGTATAATTTTCTTCATCATCAATATTCTTCCTCTTTCGCTTTAGGGGACATTTAGAATCAAAATAGCCTATTTTACCACAGTTGAAACTTTCAAAGGGCATCTTGCATTTATATTTACCTGATCCTTTCTTCACCCTCCTTACAAATTTTGTCTCAATCACATCCATTTCGAAATCAGTGTTCTTATCTACTTTAAAGGATGCTTCTCTAGTGGTGGATTTATATTTACTAATCCTCATTTCATAAGTTGTCAGAGTTCCTAGGAGTTGGTCAATAGGCAGAGTTTTAAGCTCACCTAATTCTTCTATTGCAGAAACTTTGGGATTAAATATTTCAGGCAAAATCTTAAAATTTTCTGAACTAAGGGTGCTTCATCAATCCCTTCACCGATACCCTTCATAGCATTCATAGTCTCTTCTACTCTTAAGAAATATTTACTAACAGTCTCATCCTCATTCATCTTTAGCTATTCAAATTTTATTCTATATGTATGTATTTTGGCATCTTTTACTTTCTCATTTCCTTCAAAACTGCTTACAAGTTTGTCCCACGTCTCTTTTGCAGTTTCAACATGCATCGCCTTAACAAACTCAACTTCTGCAGGACCACTTAGAATAGCATTCATTGCATTTGCATTAAAACTAAATTCCAACTTATCATCTTTGGAGGCTAGCACAACTGTCTGTGCATAGCCAATGCCTACTACATCCCAAACATCAGCACCTAAGGACATTATATAAGTTCTCCTTCTAACCTTCCAGAAGGAAAATTTTGTTCCATCAAACAAAGGAACCATATTGGAGGAAGTCCATTCATAACTTGTCATGTTTAAGCTTTCAGATATACCTTTAAATAAAAGGAACCTACTCCAATACCAATTGTTGAAATTATTCAAATAATTGAGAGGGGGGGTGAATTAGTTATTTCTAAAGCTTAAACAATTTCCAATATTTAAACCATTATTACTGATCACAAATTTACAGTTATGTTAATGCAACAAGTATAACAGAAGGAATGATCATCATCAATCACGCACACACAAAAGAGACCGACAAATATTCATCTTTATTTGAGCACCTACTCAAATGAGGTTGCAAACTCTGTTTACAAATCCCTTCTTGTAGAGAGCACCAACCCTCTCGTTTTTCTAGCCCCCACTAAAATAAAATTCTCCAGCTACTACTGGGTGGAAGGACCTACTTCCACTTGTATAGAAAAGACAACATGTTTGTCCTAACACCACCCTACCACCCTTCTTCCTTAGATTTAAACATGTTCTTTACAATATGTAGAAAACAAATATAGTAATGCATACCAATTATGTTAGACTTTTCTAATCCACTGCTAGATCTTCTTATTCAAGTTGACTCCTCTTATTGTCTATGTTCTGCATATTCTTGAAAGAACTCAAAGTCCTCTTTCATTCTGCAATCCCCACTTTGACTATGTTCTGTGCACCAAGTCTCTGCTTACAGAGAGCGCACCAACAATCCTCTCTCTCCCACCCTTTTATACATGCCAATCTTTAATCCCTTTACCTAATCGTATGCCTGACTGTTCAGTTTCATAACTGATCAAGACCATTCAATGCCTCATAACAGACAAGGATCCCAATCGATGAGTAATCATAAGTTTCTGTAACGACATTTTTGCAACTCTGAATTCTTCCGCAATTGTCTTTTTCTACAACTATGTTTACGCAGTTCTGGTTCCACAAGACTTCTTCTGTGCCATCGATTTCGTGCAGACTCTGTCCTGATCGTTGATCTAAAATAAGACTTAAAAATTGCTTCTGCAAATCCTTTTCTGCAAAAATTCTTCTGCACCTTCGATTTCTTGTGCACTCTTTTCCGATCGTCGATCTTAGATCAGATGCGGATTGCGGGTATGCATCTTGACTTTTCTTGAAATTGCTTCTACAATTTCATTTTCATAACTCTCTGAGCCGTCGATTTATCATGGATTTTTTTCGGACCATCGATCTAAGATCAAATGCAGATTGCGGATGTGCATTTTGACTTCTCTCGAAATTGCTTTTGCAATTCATCTTTCACAAATTGTTTTCAGCAACTCTCTGAGATGTTGATTTATTGCGGATTCTCTCCTAGCCGTCGATATTTGGATTGTAGATTGCGTAATGCGGATGTACCTCCCAAATTTTTTTGAAATAGTATTCCACAAATATCTTTCCGCATTTCTATGAATCGTCGATCGCTTTTGCATAATCCTTTCCTTGCCGTCGATCTTTGGATTACGAAATGCAGAACCGCAACTTCCCATTTTTCACCAAATTTTAACTTCCACAATTCGTTTCCACAAATTTCTGTACCGTTGATTTCTTTGTGGGATCACTCCTGACCGTCGGATCTGTTCATCATATTTTCTTTCAAACTTTGTGGGTTCACTCCTAACCGTTGATTTCTTTGCAAGTTCACTCCTGACCATCGGATCTGTTCATCGGACTTTCTTTCAAACTTTCTTCATGTGCTTTATCTTATGGATCTCTGCACAAATAGTCAATTCTCCTGATTCCTTTGCTTATTCGTCTGAGTCCTCTGCTTATCTGGATCAAATGCTTGGAACTATGTGTTGCCATCAATGACAACCATGTCACAATCTGATATGTTTCCATATGATCACAATTCCAACAAGTAAATTCTGAACTAAATTCACACTCTACATAAAAGTAAATTCTATAACTACGTCACACTTTACAGGAAAAGTAAATTATAAAACGGATTCACACTTTGTGGGAAAAAGTATATTCTAAAGCTAAATTACATTGTGTCGAAAAAAGAAATTCTAAGACTACGTTCAAACTGTGCACGAAAGTAAAATTCTAAATCTAAGTTCATACCACACTTGACAGAAAGGTAAATTGCATAAATAAATTCCAAAATATATCCTTTCCAAATACAAGTTACCATTTATGATCCAATGTAGTAAATAACATTGTTGCATTAAGCTCATTCATTGTAAGAATAAACATTTAAATCACTGATCTATGGATTAAAATGAAATTGCAGAAATAAATTACATAACTAGATATGCAAAATTACACAATTAAAACAAAGAAGAAAATAAAAACTACATGATCATAAAATAAATAAAATCATATTGTCAAAACAAAATGATAAAACTAAGATCTATATCGAATCCAGATGAAAGTATAACTTTATTCCATCATTATATGGACTAATGCTCTAAGAGTCCTCCCTTGGAATGGAGAAGGAGCGCTTATTTATACATGTGTTCTTCATAACAAATAATAAATGAGGATCCAAAATATCCTCAACAATTTCCTAAAATTTGGATCTCAAAAACTAATTCAAAACTAGTTCAAGGATCTTTGTTAACTAGATGCTCTTTAGAATACATTTGAAGTTAAATTCGAATTTAGGGAGAGAGTCTATAATAATATAGTCAAAACTCATCCCAAATGTCTCCTTACAACTTTTGACTTCTTAGGTCCATCGTATATTTGATAGAGGTCTTCAAATATTTGTGTATAAGCCAAATATAGACTCACATCCACCTGCATTTGTCACCTTTAATTTTCAAATAATTTAACATCGTGATTTGAGACATATAAGAATAAAAGAAACAATGGATTTATAAAAATCCATTACGCCTAATGAATATCTTTATCCAAAGTTGGTGGTTGAAGTTAAATTTGAATTCTTGACTTTATGTAGATTTTGTAGGAGTTTCCACAGTTGGCAGAGTTTCTGCAGTTGCCTGTAGAATTTTCGTAGTTTCCTATATAGTTTCTGCAGCTGCCTGTAGAGTTTCTGCAACTTTTTGTAGAGTTCTGTAGGAGGTTCTGCAGCTTCTTGTAGAGTTTATGTAGTTGCTTGTATAGTTTTTGCAGTTGCCTATAAAGTTTTTGCAGCTCCTACATAATTCCCTCAAATATCTTGTAGCTGCTTCCAATAGATGATTTAATATTTATAGAAAATACATAGTACAGTTATTCCCTCAATGTTAGTCAAAAATCAAATGAAATACTAAGACATATAATGGAAAAATAAATTGAGTATAAAAACCCGTATATGAGCATAAGAAGGGATTAGTGCATGAATATGGATGAGGAATAGGGATTATATATAAGGTGAAATGATGATAAAAATATACTAAATCCAAGGCATGTCATAGATAAGCTCCAGTACCCCTTCTTAAATAAACTACAATTTATTCCTCCGAAACAATGTGTTTGTCATCTTTATGTTGCTCCACTGCTTGTAGCAAACCATGTTTCACATCAAAAGAAAGTATTTGGTGCTTGTTTTTTTTATCTCGACATTATCACCTTCCACTTTTGAGCATCCATATGGGACAGGGCAAGTGAAAGATTGCAATCCATGAAAAACCTTGAAATTTGATAGCTTAGCTTTCTCACATTTAGCTAAACCATTAGCAATGTAATATGTCTACAAACCCATGAATGGAATAGATGCATGCAAGTACAACTAGTGTCTACCTGTTGATAATTTATCCTTTCATACCCCCATTTAGGGGCAACTTGGATTTCAAGGAAAGACAATCATGTATCCATTACACAAACATCTACCTTATTAACTACAACCATTACAACCTGATTTACAACTTCCTCAAGTGAATTAAAAAAAAATTGCAGGCTAGATTTTTTGTTATGTATCAAGTTCTTTGTGCAAGGGTTGCAATGCCATACCTCGATTGGATCTAATCAAGCTCAAACTCAGTTAATTGGTCCTTTTACTCTCCTTTATCAAACCTATCTTCAATAAGTGACTGAACAAACTTTGCCATGAAATTTTGCATATATTGAAGAGATTTGTGCATACATTCCCAATAATCTTCCACCACATGATTTTTAGCAGTATCTGTTACTCCATCGTGATGTTGGAAAAGAGCTAAATTGTGCCTTGCAGCTACCATCTTTTTAGTAAAAGATAGAGGGAACTGCATACACTATGATTTCTTATAGGAAGTGATAAAAAGGCAAGAAGAATCTTCGCACCATGGAGGGTTTCCTCTAGTACAAGATCAACTGCTTCGAAAATGGTCATGAAACATAATATCCACTCCAGTATTTATTCCTATCTGTATAAGTAAATAAATCACCAGGCAACGTAGGGAAACCTAAGACTATAAGTGCATCTACTTCCTCTGCAAAATTCATCATCACCTCTACCTGAAGAGTTTGAAAGTAGTCTTCCAATGTCCCAAACTTTTCCTCTTCTTTCAGTATTGGGAAAGAATTGATATAGTCAAATAGTGACGGATAATTCCTATATTAAGATTATGCTTCCTCCAATGTGGTGTAACGAAAAATAATCTCCTAAAGGCACAAGGAGGGTATTTGTTTTGTACAAGGTAGACTTATTTTAATACTAATCCAAGATATTCAAGTCTCTTTCTTACACATTCATGGAAGTAGTCTCAACTGGTTTGTAGCCCCATGGGAAAGCTCCATAGCCAAAACCAAGCATCTTACCAAAGTCAAACTGATAGCATATAGCAAGTTGTGGTCCACATGTATGTGGCACATCATAAGAATAGAAGGGCCATATGGCAGAAAGTATCAGTATTTTCATCTCTGTCCCAACTTTGTTGCCACATAAACTCCAAATTTGTATACAATGCAGAATGTGCAAGTATTTGTTTTGAAATCTTTGATGCAAATTTCATGTTCCGATCCAGTTTGTAGTTCAGACATCAGTGTACATAAGGTTTGATGAACCTCTAGGTTGTGATAGAATTTATTATTAGAAATATTAGATATTGTCAATGGGAATTTTTTGAAAAAAACTAATGAGGTCCTAATTCATCTAGTAAATAGAGACAATTCAAGGACTCCCTTGCTCAATGAATCATTGTGTTAATGGTAGGATTGAAGCAGTAATGTGCTAATGGTATAATCATAAATTGAGATATGAATCTCAAAGTGTTTCCACTAAGCCGACAGTAGGGAAGCGCCTACCTTTTCAAGGAAGATATGGGGTTTGACTCCCCGTTGTTATTGTTAATTACCAAACTGTGTTGGAAGTAAATCATCTTGGGTGAGATATATAATGCAAGATTTATTGGTGAGGACGACCCTAAACCTTGAAATCTAGGCAAAATTTTTGGGTAGAAAAGACAATAACACGGAAATAGAATGCAAAATCCCAAGTCTGGGTGTAATATGTGTAAAGAAAAGCAGCATAAAAGTGTCGGTGGGCATATTATGGCTCCCCGACCATTCATTTTTTTCTTTCTTTAAACCACATGGTAAAAAAGGGGTAATATATGACAAAGCTAACCCTTTTAAGTGCGACATTGTGAAGGAAGATCTCTTCGGTTGGCATGAAGAAAGTTGATAAATCTTCAAGAACCTTTATCCTCCCTGGGAAAAGTTGAATTGCCAAATCTAAACTCTATTCAATAAAGAATATTCACAAAAAAAAACCCTAAATCATAAACTTGGAGAAAATCACAACTAGGGCAAAGAGTTAAACAAAATTGAATGAAAATTTGCTAACAAAATTATAAATCCCCGAGGAACAAAGAACCATGACAAACCTTTATAGACAATAGATTTGTTGCAAAAAAAACTGTAAAATTTGGTACCAAAATCAAATCACTACCACTAGTCCAATGCAACCACTAGCGATGCATAATAAATTAATGTTGGTGAATCAATCTATATTGCTTTGTCTTTGCTACAATCTATTTGGCTTCGGATACCAACTTAAAGGTGGTTTTCCAGGTTTTGCAGCTCACTGAAGGACATGAATTCAAATGTTAAGGGTTTGAGGTTCACAGGGTTGGACAGATTCTTTGTTTTGGATTGTTTTTCTTGTTTTGTTTTTTATATATGTTTTGGTTATTTATTGTGTTTTATTATATATGTTTTGGTTATTTATTTTATATAGTTATATTATATTAATCATTATTTTCTACTTGGACATGTTAGAGAAATATTAAACATAATATTGATTTTCTAGTGAAAACTAATTTTTAATTATATTATGTTAAAACTTTAGATAAAGATAATTATAATATTAAATTTAATTTATAAGTGAAGACTAGTTTTAAATTTAATTGTGTATGTGTTGAAGAAAACAAAACTTTAATTCTAAAATAAAAATGAAAAGCATTTCCATTCCAATAAAACCATCCAAAAATATGCATTAAATTAATCTAGAATTAAATTATTGTTCTTATTCTAAAGAGAAACACAACATTAAGTTTTAGTGCACACATAGACACACACACACACACACACACACACACAATTCATTTTTGAATTGAAGGTGGAGAATAATTTTGGCACATTGCGATTTAGATGAGTGGTCTCAGATTTGAAAGGTTTGTGGCCACCAGTCAAAGGAGTCGGGATGCAAGATATATGACATTCTTATCATAATACATGTGCAACATAATGGGAGGTGATCTATGGAGGAGTTTTAGTAGTTAGCCATCACAGGACAGCTTATGGAAGTTACAGCTCCCCACCATCTGTCTTTGTAGCAAAGTGAATCTTGAGACAAGTTCACAAACACTGGTATCCCATGGGTCCTAGGGACCTTGCAAAGTGACAAGGGCAGAGCAAGATCGATCATCGATGGTTTGATTGCAGATGCTTATAGTTATATATTAGAATTATATATTAAATATATAGCATATAGATATATTAACATTATATAATAATATATTAAATATATTTAGCAAATAGTTGTGCAAATGAAGGTCCCTTGTCCCACAAACAAGGGGGTTTCATACACAAACTTTGTGTCTTGCTTGGTGGTGACCTTAAAAATATATGATATTGATAATGATATTAATATATTAACATTACTCTCTCTCTCTCTCTCTCTCTCTCTCTCTCTCTCTCTCTCTCTCTCTCTCTCTCTCTCTCTCTCTCTATATATATATATATATATATATATATATATATATTGGTATTTTTTGCAGGGGAAGGACCTGGGAGGACTTAAGAACTTTCTAAACTCAAGCGTGAAGAGAACCATGATGAAAGGATGCATATTTGACGATGTTTTGCAGGGGGGGACTCAAGGGAAACTTTATAACTTTCCAAACTTGGGAGAGAGGAGAACCATGATGAATCTAGATGCATATGGAGAATTAATGGAGGTTGTAAAATTGACAATTGTTAGCTAACATCATGCTGATGCAAAACACATGTAGTTGTCAAAAATTTAATAGAATCCCGAGATGGTCAAATGACGATGGTAATTTTGTTTAAACAAAATATGAACATGAACAGTATGACAAACCAAACATAATGACACCAACTTCACAACATGATAATGCTACGAGGAAAAGACAATAAATATCCAAGACTCGATTGAACCATGCTCTGACGATGCACATGATGTAACTTGGTGAATTTGTCGAAGGGATAGTATGAAACCAAAAATGGTGAAATAAGATATGGACATGATAAGCACATCGAACTAGATGTGACAATATAGACGAAATGATCTTCCAAAAGAGTTTAGTAGGTTCTCCTATGGCATCATGTTTCGACACTATCACGTCCCCTCCCCTCTACTCGACGGAGATGATGCAACCAACACTGTTGTTATTGTCTATCAAACAGAGCGCGCAATGTAGCCCCATGAACATAACATAAAATGCATTGGGAATAAAAAATATAAACATATGCATAATGCAATATACAGCTGAATAAAACACATTCCATTCAAGCATTCATCATGTTCATCATAATTCATTAAAACAAATATAGTTGTAGAGGTAAATACACAAGGAAATACTTATCTTGAGAAAGAATTGTCCTGCAACCAACTATGTTGCTGCAATGTTCCATCCAACCATAGGCCAATGTGCTCATCAACCTTTGAGCACCACTGCCACCCTCGAGTTGGGCATGATTCCCACAAGGAATAAGGGAACAATAGCATGCCCACACATAGCCAAAGACATATTCAGCCAAGCCAAAACTACATTTGGGCTTATCAGGTTGCCAACCAGGTGGAAAGGTTGAATTTCTAAGCTAGTGAGCTCAACCACAGAGCTATGGACACCTACACAAGATCTGGCTTGGCCTTCTCAATACCTACACACCCAACATAAGGAAGCATCCCCTACTCTGCTACAAAGTCCCCTAGGTTATTCCTTCCCATTCAGTTCGCTTCAGGGTGAGAAAAGAAGAAAAACTAGACCCTCTTGATCTCTCCATGAGGTTCCTTCCTTCACAAGGTTTTATCAAGCTAATTCTCACCCAATTCCACTCCAAACCAGTTCAGACCAAAACAAAGGATGCACACACTGCAAAATACTAGTTCTGGGTTTGAGGAAAAACATCCTAGGAGTCAAAATGAAAATGGAACAAGGGGAAAACAACCCTCTGATAGAAAAATTGATTTCATAAATGTCTATGGGCTTCACGTGGGAAAAAGTGGCCTCTTAAAAACCCCAAAACGTGGCTCTCTCTGCACATTCACTCAGCAACACCGAAAACGAATTATGAGCATGGAGAAGTGAAGAAATGACAAGAAAAAACATGAAGGAGAGAGCTCAACCACCTTCAGCTGTGTGAGAGAGCCCAACTTGAATGAGAATGGGCGAGGAATGAAAGACGTGGGTGAATAATGGGTGAGGAATGAATTTATGGGATCTTACTTGCCCAATAAGCCAAAACACGTTTTTTCCAAAATGGGTGGTCTTTCCAATTCCAATTTTACCGCCATACCTTTCCCATCCCAAGGAAATAACTTCCTCAACCAATTTCTGGCAAAAATAAATGTTTGGGCACAAAAGAAAAAATGGGTAGTTGAGAGTTTGATGGGTTCTCCCTTTGACAATTGGCTTTACCCTATTGGTTCAAGGGTTTGAATATTTCCCTCCTTATTCCTTGTGAAATCATGCCCCCATATCTTTAATGTTGCATTTACATAGCTATTTGTGCGTATTTTTATTAATTGCATGTTTACATGGTGTCCAAAATTATAATGTGTCTGGCTAGCACTAAATACCATCGGCATCATTTTTAATTGCCGAAACATAAAATGCTAAATTGATCGTGGGGCTCTTTCCTTGAGCTCCACACCATGATTAAATAACATGATTTACATCATATACACTTTAATGCAAATGGGGTCAAAACCGGGGTGTTACATTCCCCTCCCCCTTACAAAAACACTGTCCTCAGTGCTCATCAAAACTAAACAAAAATTCTACACTGGCACTACCTCAGTGCTTTGCAAAATTGAACAAAACTGGATCTGCCAATCGCATGGCATCCTCCAACTCCCACATAGCCTCTTCAGGACCGTAGTTCTCCCATTGCACCCTTACATGTCCTATGGCTTGATTCCGGAGCATTGTGACCTTCCTGTTGAGGACGCGCATTGGCTTGGTTTGGAACTCTCCCTCAAGTTCCACCTAGATCACATCCCAATCAATCACATGGTTAGGATCATGTACATATTTCTTAAGCAAAGAAACATGAAAAACATTATGAGCTTTAGTGCTAGCAGGTAATGCAAGTCTATATGCAATTGGTCCTATTCTTTCAAGCACTTCAAACGACCGACAGTATCTAGGTGGTAGCTTGGCACAACTTCCAAGCTTCAAGAAACTCTTCCTTGCCCTTACTCTGAGGTAAACATGATCACAGACAATGAACTCTCTATGCACTCTATGATTATCAACATAGCTTTTATGTCTGTCTTGGGCTGCTTTCAGATTCTGCCTAATCTTTGCAACCTCTTGCTCCATTTCCTTGAACAATTCTAGACCAAGCACAATCCTATTTACTGGATTATCCCAAGTCACCGATGTCCTACACCTCCTGCCATACAAATCTTCATATGGACTCATCCCCAATGATGCTTGCTATCCATTGTTACATGCAAATTCTGCCAAGTGTAAATAATCCTCCCACTTGGTTGGTTTGTCCATCACATACATGCGAAGCATGTCTTCAAGCACATGATTCACTCTCTTTGTCTGCCCATTAGTTTGAGGATGGTAGGCAGTGCTGAAGTTCAGATTTGTAACCAAATCTACAAAAAAAACTTTCCAGAAATTGGAAGTGAACTTGGCATCTTTGTCAGAGACTATTGCCTTAGGCAATCCATGCAATCTGAAAATCTCCTTCATGAAGATTTTTGCAATGTCATCAGTCTTATGTGTGGACTTAACTGGTATGAAATGTGTTGGTTTTTTCAACTTATCCACCACAACCATGATGGAATCATGTTGTCTCCAAGTCATTGGAAATCCTATAACAAAATCCATGGAAATAACTTCCCATTTCCATTCTAGAACTGGAAAAGGCTGCAACAAACCTGCTGGGTGTTGATGCTCAACGCTCAACTGCTGACATTTCATGCACCTTGAAATATATCCAGCCCTGTCCTTTTTCATTCCTGGCCAAAAATATTGCTTTCTCACTGTAGCAATTGTCTTCTGATATCCTAGGTGACCAGAATATGGAGTTTCATTGATTTCATCCATAACAATTCTCCTCAAGTCTGCTACATTTGGAATATAGATTATGTTCTTATAGGTAAGAAGTACATCCTCTTCCCATTTATATCCCTCATACTTCTTTTCAAGACTTTGCTGCTGCAATTTTTCCTTGACCTGTGTATACAATTTAGCTTCAGCAGCATGATTAACAATATGCTGCCTCAAATCTGATTGGCAAATACTAAGAGATGCCACATACATTTCATGCACTTTCCTGTTGAGTGCATCAACCACTTTGTTTTCTTTTCCTTTTATGTGCATGATTTCAAAATAAAACTCACATAAAAACTCCAACCATCTAGCTTGCCTAGCATTTGGAGTTAGCTTATCAAACAAATATTTCAGACCACAGTGGTCTGTCCTTAACTCAAAATTTATGCCCATTAAGTAATGCCTCCACATGTGCTCCACATCTTGAGAGCATGTTCTATGGCTACAAGTTCTAGATCATGAGTAGCATAGTTCTTCTCATGCTCCTTCAGATTCCTTGACTCATAGCATACCACGTGGTTGTCTTGCATAAGAACTCCTCCAAGTCCTTGATTACATGCATCAATACACACCACAAAATCTTTTTTTGGGTCTACAATCTTAAAAACTGGTGCACTTGTGAGAATATTCTTCAACTGTTGGAAGCTTTCTTCGCCCCTTGGTGTCCATTCAAACTTTATCCCCTTATTTTGCAAAGAAGTGACTGGATGTGAAACCTTGGAGAATCCTTCAATGGATATTTTGTAGTATCCTGCAAGTCCCATACAAGATCTTACATCTGTCACATTTCTTGGAGTAGGCCAATTCATAATGGCCTCAATCTTCTCAGGGTCTGCAGATATTCCTTCATCTAAGATAATGTGACTCAAATAGTGAATCCTATCTTTATAGAAGTCACACTTGCTCAACTTTGCATAAAGATTATGCTCCCTGAGCAATTTCAATGTCAATCTCAGATGTTCTTCATGCTCTTCCTCATTCTTAGAATAAATAAGAATGTCATCAAGGAAAACAAGAAAAAACTTGTCCAAATACCTATTGAAGACACTATTCATAAGGCACATAAATGTAGTTGGTGCATTTGTGACACCAAATGGTACCACTACAAACTCGTAATGTCCATACCTTGTTCTGAAGGTTGTCTTATGAATATCTTCATCCTTGATTCTTACCTAATGGTAACCAGACCTCAAGTCAATCTTGGAAAATACCTTTGCTCCTCTCATTTGATCAAAGAGGTCATCAATCCTAGGAAAAGGGTATTTATTCTTCACAATGACTTTGTTCAGTTGTCTGTAATCAATACATAACCTGAGTGTACCATCTTTCTTCTTCACAAATTGAATTGGTGCTCCCCAAGGAGACACACTTGCCTAATATAATTCTTCTCCAACAACTCTTGCAGTTGTATATTCAGCTGTAGCATTTCTGGTGTACTCATCCTGTAGGGTGTCTTGGACACTGGTGATACTCTTGGCACAAGTTCAATTGTGAAATCAATGTCCCTCTTTGGAGGAAGCCCTGGAATCTCATCAGAAAACACATCCATGAATTCTTGCAACACATGAAAGTCCTCCAACCTAGGATTTTCGTTCTCTGATGCATCCAAAACATGGGCTTCACACAACTGGCAACCTTTCCTACAGAACCTCTTCAGTTGCATTGCTGAAATTTGCCTAACAGAAAATTCTTTCGGAATGCCTCTTACAACTCTTGGGTTCCCTTCTTCATCCATGCATTCAAAATTCTTATTATAATAGTCAAGATTTACTCTATGAGCTTCTAACCAATCCATTCCAATCAGAATTTCATAAGAACCAAGTGGTAGAACATTCAAATGTACATAAGTGACCAATCCATTCATAACCAATGGACATTTATCTACCACCTCACTAACCTTTCTCTTAGTTCCAGTGGCTAGCTGAACGAACCATGATTTGTTATGACTTGCTTTATTAAAAGCATAAATCTCAACAATTTTAGGAGTGATATAACTATGAGTAGATCCAGGGTCAACCAAAACAGAAAAGATTGCACAGCAATCTTACCTGTAGCCTCAACCATAGTTGATTGATGATCTACTTGGCGATCTTCTAACGCTGCATAAATCCTAGGGACGACCCTTGCTACTTGACCCACCATTTCTGCTTCTTGAACGTTGTAAGTTGGCCTTACATTCCCATCCTCGAGTGGACAATTCCTGCGCATGTGGGGTGATCGACATTTCCAACATTGGAGTGGTTCTCAGTTTTGTTGTGGATCTCTTGGTTTTTCCCCCATCACTTTAGCTATCTTGCTCACAACTTGGGATGGTTGCTTCTGTCGATTCCTGAAGTTAGAAGGTTTGAAACCTTTCTTCCTTTGGTCAAACTTCTAATTCTTTTTGTCCTTCCATGTCTTATGTTAATCAAGTTTTCCTTTGCTTTGCTCATAGCAATACTTAGCCTTCCTGATAGCCTCTTCCAAAGTTCTAGGTTCGTAAAACTCAATTATGTCCTTGTATTGTTGAGGTATCCCACTTAGAAAACGCTGGATTTTCACTTTATCATCCTTTATGCATCTTACATACCTCAACAGCTCCAAGAACTTATTTGCATACTCTTCCATGGTCTGTTGTCCCAATCTCAACTCATGGAACTCTTTGATCTTATCATCGTAGTACCTGTCAGAGAGGTACTTCTACTTGAAATACTTCTGGAACTATTTCCACACAATCTTCCTTTCATTAATCTTTTTCACTTGCCTAAATTGCTCCCACCATATGGATGCTCTTTAAGTTCAATTGAAGATGGCTACCCTAGCCTTCATATTTCCATAATAGTCTTGGACTTGGACATATTTTCTCATCCCAATAAGCCAAGCTTCAGCTTCTTAACCGTTCTTTACCTCACCATCAAACGTAGGAGGCTTAGCCTTCTTGAATTCATCACGTGAACTATTCTAGTAACATATCTTCCTCTTACTTTTGTGAGATGAAGAGCTTGAATCCTCAGTGGATCCTTCAGGGTCAGATGATCCACTAAAAGGTATTTTTCTTCTTCTAGCACTGCTCCTACTTCCTTCTAGTCTTATTGTCCGATCCGCAGAGTTCATCCGCCTCTGGATGTCTATCAAACGCTGCAGCATGGCTGCATTTAGCTAATTCTGCCCCTCCTGATCCTTAACCAATCTTTCATTGTTTGCCCTGTAACTTTGCATCTCCACCCTTAGGCTTCTCATTGTTGCTGCAAAATTTGGGGGAGTATCTTGAAATATTCTCCCATTAGAATCTGTCTCATCATTTCCAACTCTGATGTTTTCCCCCATAACATCTTCCTCGTGCTCATAGGGATCATGTGCATCATTCATGTTGTAGGTTCTCATAGCCGATCCACAACCAATTTTATCGAACTGCACTATGTGGAATGATTCCTTTGAAGGTGACTATGATTCTGCAAAATGTGTTCATAAACACGATTGTTAGTTGCATGACTTTTTCAGAAATCATAAATTACTTACCTATATTTTGAAAAATCATATGTTGACAACTTGTCAAAACATATACTTTTCTTTCACAACAATGACTGTCTCAGGGGGACAATGGGGGTCAAGGGGGCTTGCCCCATTTTTTTTTGTAAAACTCTTCATTTCACGCAATCTAGCGCATAAGCTCACTGCCATTTTTCATCTTTCTAGCACCTGCAATCCCACTAAAAAACTGGCTTAAATTCTTTGTTTTAGAAAAACTCGACTTTTTCCTCCAATTAGGGAACTCACCTTTTTTTTCCGACGTGTCAGCAAAACTCGTCGATTTTTCCCAACACGCAACGACAAATCTCGCCCTTTTCATCTTATCAGCAAAACTCTGGTTTTGCTCCCGACATGCCGAAAAAACTCCACTTTTGCTTCTGACACATCGACAAAACTCACCATTTTCTTCTGATAGGCAGAACTCATCAAACCTTTCCAACATGTCGGCAAAACTCATTGAGTTCACCCGACAGGTATTGGAAAAATTCACCTTTTCTTACCGACAGGGGAAATTTGGGCACTTAGAAAAATTTTGAAAATTTTTCTTCCTTCTTTCGTTATCGACGAAAACTCAACTTTTTCACTCGAGACGCATCAATGAAACTCAACATTTTCACCCGACACCTATCAGCTAAACTCCCCAAGTTTTTTCAATGTTTGTCGGTGAAACTCAGCCAACATAGCTGACGTATCGACAAAACTCACTGATTTTTGCCGATTTTTCAAACACTAAGAAAAAATTTTGAAAAAAAAAAATTTCTTCCTCTTCCCGTCGGCTCAACTAAACCTTTTATGCCGACACCATCAGCGCAACTCAGGCACTTCAACCGACATGAATTGGCGGAAGCTCGGCTAACTGAGCCGACATGCAAATTTTTAAAACAATTACAAAAAATTCTGAATTTTTTTTGTCTTTCTCTTCGTCGGTTCAACTCGGCCAACACACAAGACACGGTCGCTGCGATCTTCATTGACTCAAATCAGCCAACTCAGCCGACATGTGTCAGGTCAACTCAGCTAACTCAGTCAACATGTCAATATTCCAACACTTTAAAAAAACACTGTTGGCCTATGCTCAACGGAGGGTAATCCTGCCTCTGTTAACTGTTCATCTTGGCCCATTAAGGCCCAATGCTGCAACATAGCTATGATACCACACTGTCACATCCCCTACCCTCTACTTGATGGAGAGGATGCGACCAACACTATTGTTTTTGTCTATCAAACAGACTGGGCAATGTAACCCCATGAACATAACATAAAATGCTAAATCGATGATGGGGATTTTTCCTTGAGCTCCACACCATGATTAAATAACGATATTTACATCATATACATTTTAATGCAAATGGGGTCAAAACCAAGGTAATCTAGCTCGTGTCTCTGAATCCATATACAACGTTACAAATTACTAAATTTTAACACTACATGTGGATTCAGAGACCCTTATAACTGAATTTTAACACTCTAAGGGTCTTTGAATCCATATGCAGTGTTAAAATTTAGTAAACTATACAAATTCAATGTCAACATTGTAATTTTCCATTTTCAGAGTGACAACTAAAAATGATCTAATAAATGACCAATTGCTATGTGGTCATTTTTAGTTTAGGTTTGCTATACTTACGATATTTTAGCTTAGGATGGTTTTTATTAATTTGTGTACCACAAATGTATTGAAAATTAATTATGATACCTTGGGAAGGAAGTAAAGCTTATAAGCAAATTTCTTATGCTCCATGAACAAAATACTACGTATAAGTTCATTAATGTAAGCAGTGCAAATCTACCTCATGCATTAATGTTGACTTGTGACAAATGAGGAGGTCTACAATTTACTAAATTTTAATAGTGCAGATAGATTTAGAGACCCCCTGGAGGGGGTCTATGAATTCATCTCAAATTCATTATAAAAAATGCAATTTTCCATTATCAGAGTGACACAACTAACAATGACCAAATAAATGACCAATTCACATTCTTAATGTTATTGTTATGTGGTCATTTTTAGTTTAGTTACTTGTTATCTTGTAATAAATTTTATCATGTGACCTAATTGGTCATTCCTCTAGTCATTTTTAGTTGACTCACTCAAGTTTGGTCATTTATACCTTGAAAAAATTGTGGTGACCAAATGTTTTGGTCGTCTGGTCATTGATCTCTCATTTTCTACTAATGTATTTGTGGATTAGTGAAGTTTAGAAGTTTTGTCGGCTGCACGGACAACTATAATAGGCACTATAATTTAATGATGGTTCAAGTGATGAACATGATTACTTTTCATACATATTGTGTGTGTGTGTGTGTGTGTGTGTGTGTGAACAATGTTCATACTCTGCTTCATTTAAGGTCATGTTATCCTTATGATCAGGTGATGTGCTTAATTTAACATGTGGTATTGTGTAAAGTTAAATTACATGAGCATAATAATTTGAGATTAAACAACACTTATAACATGTGGTTTTACATGTGAAGTTCTAGTATTTATGACGAATTAAATAGTGATTAAGCAATAACATGAGATTCTAGTCATGATGATGACATTTCTATGATGTGGAATGGCTTGTAGTAGCATGGGTTCCTTGATTTCCTTAGTAAATATCATGTGATGCAATAACTGCTATGACTTTGTTGATACGATATAATTATGAAGTAATGTAATATTATATGCATACATGTTTCATGATGATTAATAACTGACTATATGATTGTGAGTGGAAATGTTACAAGAATTCCACTATGAGGCCTTAAAGTCTGTGTCATTTTAGAAACCACAATCTAATGGGAACCCATAACCACAAGAGAGTATGGGTTGAGGACAAACTCGCTAAGTGATACCTTACCGGCTACGGTTTTGATGCCTGGTCGACCAAAATTCGGTGTGTTCAATGAGGTGACCATAGGAGATCAAACTTCAGTGTGGCTGATAGGTATAGTACCATAAGTCCATGACTTGAGGTGCATAAGTCATAGAGGGGTGTATATAGAGAAGGACTTCCAATGCTTAAGGTTGGTTGCATTGGAGGGATGTGGAGGGAGTCAAGGCCAACCTTCCAAGATGCCTAGTTGACCAAAATCTAGTAGAGTCGATGAGGTGGTCAGATGTGACCAAAATCTGGTGCGGTCGATGAGGTCAAAATAAATACCGAAAGTAAACCAAAACCCAATGAGATCGATGATGTCCATAGATGGATTTAGAAATTATCCTAATCATGAAAATTTCGATGCCTATTGGATTATCTATAGATAGGTTACAATAGAGGGCACGTGCCATGGCGAGTGAGACCACCAGGAGTGTTGTCATGGAGGGTTACAGAGGTTGCTCAGGTGGTATGATTATTAGGGAGACGATGACTAAGGAATGATGGAGTTTTTGGGTCATGAATATGTATTTCTGTCTCATTGAGTCGATCTTGATTTATTATCAGTTTTTTCTTATTGTTATGTATTGTTTACAAAGTGTATGATGAAATTAATGCATAACTTGTCTGAATGATTGCATATTAGATCTTATGAAATTAAACAAGGGCGTGTAGTGATTTGGGCGTATGATCATATTAGTGATGAAGGAGAATTCTTGTGTACTAGCCACATGCATGACTTTTTTCCTTTGCAATAGTACTAATTATGTATACCGATTAATTAAGTAGTGTATGGTGTGTGATTCTACTCAGTGTTATTTACATATCTTTGCGGGGAATGTAACTCCATGACGAAGTTTCCCGAAGGGGGGATGTATGTAACACCCAAACAAATTTATTAACTAAATTATAACATATTAATAAAGTAGGTATTGTTTAAGTTGTGAGAAAGTGAATTAACAAATAAACTTAGTTAAAGTTTATTAAAACCTAGTTAGAAAAAAGGTAATGTCAATGGAGGCCAGGTGGACCTCATGCAAATTTATTTCAAATAAAAAAAAGTATTGAATACCCTGTATAAATGGGGCAATAGGGTTGCTCTTTTGGGGTTTTTTTATGCTCTTTGTTGGGTAGGTTCCAGTCAGTGTGGGTTAGCCATGCTATATTTTTTATAAGGTTTTATGGGTGTTGGGGAGATGGAGGATTGGAGGATGAGAGTACAATAGGATTCTTATTATGAGATTTCGTTGGCATGGTATTGTTGAGAGAGGGCTCGAGGGATCTCAGTTTATGACTGAGGGGTTAATTGGGAGGAGAATGGTCCCCCCACACGTGGTTTCTTGAGGAGCGACAATTGAGTTGATGGACACCCTATTGGATTCAAATGTGAATATGTAAGTCTAGCATACGGGTTCAGGTATGTATTCTTTATTGTCCTTATGTTTAGTCTACTTAATTTGTACATACAATTTTGCAGAATAGAAAATGACATGAATTGCAAATTAATAAAAGTGATTTCCTGTTTTTAGTTAATTATAGTTCATTTTTGTTGTAAATTAATAGGCACTTTGTCTATCATTCATTGTGCATGCCAAACTGGGACAAGGTTTTCCAGGACAACCTTCTTTGCCTCACCAAGTTCCCTCCAAGCTTCTCTTGGTTTGTCCAACTAATGCAAGCTAACAATTTCTATGACATACCTTACCTTCTTACAAGGGTTTCTAACATGTCTATGGTGTGTCTTGTTAACATGCCAAGGCACCCCAAAGTTGACTCATCTAGTTATTAAACTTGTGTCATGTTTGTATGTGTCGGCCAAATACCACCAAGGTGATCATCTCATGAAGGAACTTAAAACCTCTCTATAAGATTTGAACATGTATATATCTAGGTACATAAACTAACTAGAATGCAATGAGAAACAAATCAGCCATCAAATCGTAATGTAATAAACGAATAACATTGATTACTACATACGAAACTCCAAATGGAAGAGAAAAGAACGATCAAGTTCACAAAGATATGTAGGGATCTTCACAAATCCCTTTACCGTGCAACAATTCACCCAATTGAGAGCTTCTTTAGGAGTAAAGGCGGTTTTTGAGGAGGCTCCTTAAAGTCTTCCTTTCACATTCTCTTTTCTGGGGGGTTCCCACTAGGTTTTTTCCCTCTTTCCCAATTTTTAGAGAATTTAAATGTGTGCAATGGAGGTGATTACAATTTATAGAGAGGTAATTCGAATTAGGATAGCAGGTAATTTGATTTTCCCCTAACATCCAGGATTAATTTAGTACAACCTTAGTTAGTAATGCAAGATTTGAGTTGAACTATCATGAACTAAACTGAACTGATATGAATTAAACTAAACTAAACTATGTGCACTGAACTGAACTGAAATAATGTGCATTAAATTGAACTAATGTGCACTGAACTAAACTAAACTAAACTAAATTGAACTGGGGCGTTGTTGGCCCTAGAAAAATTCAGCCAGAATTCAGCCAAAATTATACTCGAGCATATGAAGATATCGGTCACATGATAGAGGAAGCTGTAACAGAGGAAAAGTTGCGACATAATAAGTTGCGAGAGAAAGAGCCACGACAGAAGAAGTAACTGCAGAGGAAGCTGCGACAAAATCAACTGCAAGGGAAGAGTTCATGACAGAAGGGGAGGTGTGACGAGATCAGTCACGACGGAAGGAACCACGATAGAAGAATACATGCAACGGTTGAAAAGGACAGCTCGATAAAACATGGAAGTGAGTTAGGATAACACATGCTTTTGGGAATAAAGCATCTTTGTAGTTTGGGTCAAGAGTGCCTACTGATAATTGTAACTAAATATATAAGAATAGGAATGACAGCCTGTCAGCTAACAAAATGGAGTCGGTTGAATACGATGTGTAAGAGTCTATAAAAGGGAGAACCCAAATTTTGTGTGGGTTACACACATATAGACAGATACATTCTCGGTCGGTCTCTGTTAGTCATTTTGTTTGTTGTCTATTTGTAGAGTTGTAGAGAAGAGAGAGTCGATCCAGGATGTGTGTGGATCGATAGTAGGGTGAAGGAGAGGAAACTTCAAAGACCTGAGACTGGAGAGCATGAGAGTAGAGAGAAGTCGCTATAGATTGTACCGAGGATATAGAACAGTGTCTGCAAGCTGACTGCGCAGAAGAAATGTTCCATATATTTCTCATGCCAGATGAAGACCGCCTTTATGGTTTTTATCAGATGGGTTTCCACATTAAATGGTGTCTCTGTGTATATTTGATGAATGTGATTATGTCGACCAAATGTATGTTGTGAATAAATGTATGTACATTTGCTTATGAATGAGTCTTTATATGCATATGTCACACTATTGTGAGCTGGAATCGCTAATAAGGAAATATACTAATTATTGTAATCTTTCTCGATGGATAAGTAGAGTAATATCTTGAATGCACACAATAAGAGTTAGTAAGGTGCAAGGAAGAGGAAATCCCCACACAACTGCAAAAACATGGTTCTAGAAGTTACCCATAAGAGGTATCTTGAGTGAGACTGCATCTGCGTAGTAGGTGTTGTCAACTGATCCCTACTATGTCGGGCTGATATCTTGGGCTTTGTTGACGGAGAAACAAAGGTCTGAACCTAGGTCGAAGGGAGAAACACCAACAAATGGTTATGTTACCAGGACTGTGAATCGTTTTGTGAGGGATATATTTTTGCACCTGACGAAGCCAAAAATTAAAGAGTGGGTGGATTATAAGGCATTTGAGTTTGCACGGGAAGAAAGTGAAGGATCACAGTTGAATCCAGCAAAGTGGTTAGAGCGATACCTCTATACGGATATCATCAAATTTTCTTTTAAGAGTTTCCTATTTTCTTGTATGAGTGGTTGTTGAATATAGCAACCCAGTGTTGGCATGATCCACCAAAAAATCCTCGTCGATAGGGGTTCCCACTCTGTCAATGCCCAACCAACGCGATCTCCCTGAGCACCGGCCCAGACAAGTTTGACCTTGCCCGACAACACCCACGGAGCGGATGAAGTCTCACCCGAGATGTCGAGGGAGAGACATAGGAACCAAGTTTTCGGCAGTGGGAAGGGAGGTTATGTTCTCAGCAATTAAACTTCATGATCAATAGATATTCCAAAGATAGTCAGAGCAAAAACTGCTCAAATACAGAGCAAAAACTGCTCAAAGACAGAATGAAGCGACAAAAGAACACCTTATATCACAAAAAGGATTGATCACATGATCTCTCTCATCAAATCTATATTTTCACTTGCAATTCTAATTCTATATATAGGCTGGTGCCTTTACATCCAAGGTCCACTTCTAACTAACTTCTAACAAACTAGTGACCTACATCCACAAAATGTGGTCAATCGGTACAAAATTGCATAAATATTTCCAAAAATGGTTATTCTTCCGCCTATCATGCTATTGTAGACCTTCACAGTGGTGCATGAACTTGTGCAGCCCCCACGGTGTTGCTCAACTCACTTACCCAAAACCCCTACCAATAGGCCCCTAACATAGTCTTGTGGCTCGTCCTCGAGCCACATCAGGTCGACATGGTGTACTCTGTCATCTTAGTCTTGAAGTCTTTGAACTACTGCGAGATTTCACAGACTTGGAGCCGAACTCATTCGATTGTGTCCTAACAAGTGAGCAGGTCCTCCTTCAGTGGGTGCTCCTCTCCAACCTTGCCATCTACCATCTTCCTGACTTCTTGCACCTCCTACAGCATCGCAACTGCTTTCATGGCTAACTTCCTGCCAATGTCCTAGAATTCATCGAGTTGGCTGTTGCGCTTGCGCTGACGTTCTTAGGCTCGGGTGGCTCGCTACTGCAGGTCCTTTAGTTATTCTAAGCATGTAATCTGAAACATAAGAGGCATTGTGTGTAGTGACGTCTTCAGTGTCGCTAACTAAGTGTCTGCTTGCCGCACTTGCTTGGCCAACTACTTCAGCTGGTCATCCTGGATGACACTTTGCTCAAACCATGTCATTTCGTTAGCAATCCTCTTCGCCTCTTGCTCCATAGCTTCAAGTTGTGTCACTAGCTCCTCAATCATATCCTTCTGCTCAACAATCTGTGCAGGTGGCATGTCAGGGTAAACTAGAGAATTTAGCAGATTGTTTGTTAACTGGAGTTGTGCAATCACCTCCCCAAGGTGCTTGGCTTTGGCGACAGCGGTGAGTTTCATCATGCTATCATAGATGTGTTGACAAGCCTCATCAACAGATTGCTCGAACTCACCGCATTTAGAACAAAGCCGCGCTTTCTCAACTATGAGGTGGTCTTGCACCTTCTTTAACTCAGTGATTTCGTCGGTGGCTTTCCACTGCAGCTCCTCCCGTGTCTGCTTCAAGTCGGTAATCTCCCATGCCTTTTCTTCTGCAAGCTGCTCTCTGATCTTTCACAACTCGTCGACTTCCTCCTGTAGCTTCTTTACAGCGGCCTGCAACTGCACATACCCCTCACTAAGCTCCTTTTGTCAGTGCGCCAATTCCTGGCCAGCACCCTACTGCAGTTGTGCTAAAACTTGGGTGGGTAACCTGTTGATATTGAAAACAAATGCTTGGAAACGGCTGCAGTAACGAGTTGACTTTGGTACTACCTGCATCGATTGCAGATGGGGGAACTTGCACATTCATATCCCGCGATTCAGTACTAATTGGTGGGAAACCCTACATCACATCCTTCTCTGGTGTCGCTTTTGAAACCGCAGCAAAAATAGAATCAAGTTTAAGGCTTACCACGGCAAACCTTTCTTGACTGGACACACGCATAGCTTGTGCCGCAACATCAGATGCGTCAGTGACAGCCTTGATGAGTCATTGTAGTTGGTTCTCCATCATCGAGTGGGAGTTGCTACCTGCACGAAATTCCATGTGTCTCTTAGTGTGCATCTCCTCCAACATGCGCCGAGATTCTGGATCAAAGTTTGTCGATGACTCACCATCGGAGTCATGGAGATCTTTCCCGTCTAGGACTAGTTCATCAGGGGCATCCACTGGTGACCCTGTAGAGAGTTCCTCTGCGCTCACCGGTTCGCGCCAGTCAGCTAGACAATCTTGAATAACAACCTCCAATTCTGCATCTACAATTTTGTAGGGCATAGGTAGCCATTGTTTATCAGGATCTCGTCGCATCTGGATGTAAATGGAATGACGCCTGATATCAAACCAAATAATCCTCTAATACTTGGATGCGATGTCGTTGGAAAAATGGGGAACCTTGGTGACCGCGGCCTATAGCGCTTCCCAATAGACCCAAAAATGGATCGCACAGTCTTGCTGTCGACTGGGTTCTGCAACCCACCATAAGTTCTGATACCGGGCACCTTTGCATACTCTTTCCGCATCCAAACCTTGTCACAATATTCTCGAATATGAATTTGGCAGCTGTCACAGCAGTGAAATCCATGACTAGCGCGGCCTCCGCCCACCTGGTCAAATAATCAGTTGCTGTAATGATGTACCGCTCACCATTCCTCTTGCCTAGTAAAGTAATTGGACCCACAAAGTCCACAACCCATTTATCAAAAGGTTGTAGAGTTACTTGGGGCACAAGTGGCATTCCCGCCATGATGGCTTGCCAACGCGGTGATAGATATCGCAGCTTCGTGCATAATCCACCACATCAGTATGTAATGTAGGCCACCATAACCCAGTGCACAACACTTTACGTGCAGTAGCCTGGTCACCATAATGGCCTCCCGCAATTCCTGCATGTGCTTCTACTAGAATAGGTCCTTGCTCATGCGGTAAGATGCACCGTCGCAAGATTTCATCTGGTTCAAGTTTGTATAAGTGTCCCACAATCAACTGGAAATCCGAGGCTTTCACTACCAACTGCTTCTTTTGATTAGTCGACATGCTCTCTGGAGCAACTCCGGTTTCCAAGAACTTAATGATTGGAGCAAAGTGGTCATCCGTGATCTCTACCTGGAACAACTGCACATTGGGCAATCCATCATCAATAGTAGTAGGATCTTCTCCTACCCCAATGCGAGACAAATGATCGGGGCTAGCATTCAATCAGCATGGCTTCACAATTCCTATAAAAGTAGTAGCCAACGACAGATCTTCGCCCCCAACACAGGCTTATTAACTAGGTATTGCAGAGCATAATGGTTCGTGAACATCTTGAAGTGACCGCCCAGTAGATAGTGTCGAAATTTTTGCAGCGCGTAAACCATGGCCAAGCCCTCTCTCTCAGTGGTTGTGTAATTTTTTTCTGCAAAAGACAGCTTCCTATTGGCAAATGTAATTGGATGATCCAGGTCGCCTTCACCTAGCTGCACAAGTACTACCCCTAGCGCAATAAAAGAGGCATCGACATGGATGTGGAATTCCTTGCTCCAATAAGGGAATACCAGGATAGGCGCCGAGGCCACCTTGGCTTTTAGTGTGTCGAAACTCCCCTGACACTCGAGATTCCACTCAAATGCGGCATCCTTCTTTAGCAGCTTCTCCATGGGGGCCGTAATCGCAGCGTATCCTTCTACCCCGTGTGTCCCAGCATTGCCCGAAACATCTTCACATTTGTTGGTGGTGGTAGACTAAGGATAAGTGCAATCTTCGCAGCGTCAACCAATATCCCTTGCTTGCACACGATATGTCCCAACAGCATTCCAAATGGTGCGCAGAAAATGTACTTCTTCGAGTTTAGTGCGATTTGATGTTGTCGACACCTTTCCAGCATCAATCACAGGTTTGCTAAATGATCTCTAACCAAACCATGGACTGTCTAGTCATCCATGTATACCTGCAAGAACTTTTGAATGAAATCTTTGAACGCAGCGACAACTACCCAAGAAAATATCGATGGCGCATTCTTCAACCCAAAAGGCATGACTGAATATTGAAAACAACCCCATTCAGTGACGAATGTGGTCTTGTTTCAATATTCCTTTGCGATTCAGATTTGGTGATACCCCAAAAATCCATTCGTGAATGAGTACATCTCCTGACTGCCTACCCCTTCAAGGACCTCATCTGTAAAAGGCGTGGGAAATGGGTCATGCAAGCAGGCGTCATTTAGCTTCCGTAGGTCGACACAAATGTGAATTTCTCCAGTATTTTTGTCCTGAACCACCATAGGGCTTATCCATTCTAATTCATCAACAAGCTCAATGATGTCGGCATCCAACATCCGGTCAAGCTCATCTTTGACCCGTTATTTGTACCGCGGGTTCAGTTGATACAGTCTCTGCCGCACAAGTTTTGCATCTGGTTTCAATGATATCTTCATCTTCCCTAGATCCCCTAATATCCCTTTCATTTTTTAGAACCGTGTCGAAAATAGATCTTGGAACTCATGCAGTAGATCTGTAATCTGTGCCACTGTCTTATCGTCCCAATAGTCCCCATTATTAGCAAACTTCGAGTTCTCTTCTGTCCCAATGTTAACTTTGCGGATCTTCAGCGCCTAACTCATGGGGTCGGTTGGTATGTCCGATGCTGTAACATTGCGACTCTGTTCTGATTCCAGATTGTTCACGTTCCTCATGTCATCATCATCTTCAAGTTCGCCAGATAGATTATGGCAGGTCATCAGATATTACATATGACACTACACGTGGATCTACCAGGTATGCAGGTGGCACAACCTTCAGGACTACATCACGGATGGGTTGGAGTGCATTGTAGAACTCAGGGTTAGAATCCCAAAAATTAAAAGTCTACGCAAAGCAAGTCTATAGCTCCTCCCAGGTGGTGATGGTTCTGCATAGCTCTGCCGCTAGATACTAGGATCTAGGCATTTCTTCCAAAGAATGAACAAAACCATGGACCCACTCATCCTTGGGTCATGATGCCTGCAAAGCCTGACATTCCATTAAATTACCGGTCGGGTCATTGCGCCCATCATATCGCACAGCAGGATAAGTCTATGAATTACGGAAGCGCACCATCTTCAATCATCAACATTGTGCGCATCAATAGATTACTGGTTTGTGAGCCGCCCACCAGTGTGTTGGGGTAGCCTTCAATGCTTCCTCCAATTCCAACAGCCTCTGTGGTTCAAATACTTTCTCTTCAAATTCTTGGAGGAATTTAGTCAACTCTGGTAGCCCCTTCATAAACTGGCAGCTCGATGATCTCAGTCGCAACACAGCGCAGAGATTGTGTAATCAGACCACATTTTCTAAAAGACACGTCATGAAGCCGATTTTTCCAATTTTCTAAAGCATCATCAGAATCAGAAGATGTAGAGCTAGCGCTGCACCATCCGAGTTCAACATAGACAATAGGGTGGATATAGTCCTCGGAGATGTTGTAGGCATGATCCCAACCCCTACCAACCTCATCCTTGATAGGTTCAATATACCATTGTCACTCCTGAGGATCCATGGGAGCAATGACTGATATCTTGGTTTTCGAATGTCATAACTTGCTTCTTCAAATTGATCACTGCCATGCTATCATTGGCCCATCCAATCCCTAGGAGTGCAGGATAAGAGCCTCCACCATCAACTACTTTAATAACGTTGAAATCGACATATGTCTTCATACCTTCGACATCGACAACTAGGTTCGAGACACGACCAATCGGTTGAACCTTGGCCTAATATGCTAGTCGCAGTTGCACAGAGGACCACCCCCAAGGTTGGCTTTCCCATCAACTGCAAATTTTGTTTGGTCAAAATATTCACATCCAATCCTAGATCCAGAATAACAGAATCGACTTCATAGTATCTTATCTCGATGTTCATCCTCATCTCTTTACCTGTCTTTCTCTTTTGGAGGGAATTTACTGCATAATCCTTTAGTGGCAGATCTCTTTGGCTCAGCAACTTCTCAATCTCACCGAGAGCCTCGGTATCTCTAGCTAACAACAGATAGCTCTCAAATAATTGCTGCAATGTACCATGTTGTCACGATGGTCCTACCTCTACAGAAGGATCAAAAGAAACTCGCATTTCAACAATAGGTAACTTACCTGGATTCCTCCCGATTTCATGCTTGGCCTGAAAGAACGTCTCCTTCTCTGTCGCAATATCAAAGGCTATGTTTTTCTTCCGCACGAGCTAAACTTATGGATGGGGTCCGTCTTCTCCAATTGTCACACGTGTACGAGTGATAACAGCAACATCAACAACTTGTGCTCTAGGCTCTTCCAGAATCGTCGCAACCGTGGATCCTTGATTCAAGTTTGGAGTTGGATTCAGTGGTGGATTCTGAATCGGTGGCAGGTTCATCTGCTACTTCTGAGTCTGTGGTGGGATCTAAGGCTGATTCTACATTGACTGCTGGATCTGCACTTGGTTTTGGTTTTGAAACTAGTTCTGCAACTCAGGGTTGTGCTCGGCCTACCATTTTGCAATCAACAGAGGGAAACTTTCGACATTATGCTCACTTGCTACACAGTATGCACCTGCGCATGGGGACACTCCCCTTGACAATGACCAAATACCCCACAAGTGTAACACTGGATGGATTCCCAACCTTGTCCTCATCCTCGTCCGAAGCCTCCTCCTCATCCCCTAAATCCTCCCCGGAATCCTCATCAAAATCATCCAATTTGCTGATACTATGGTTGGGATAGCTGCTGCGGGGGATTCGGTTGCTGCTGAACGTAGTGCGCTGCTTGAACATACTATTGTTGAGGCTAATTATTCCGCACCTGATTATATTACGGTCATGGTGTAAAGTGTGGTTTTGCTACGAACTGCGGTTGCGATGCAAACTACTGTTGCGGCTACAACATAATAAATTGCACTAGTGGAGGTGGTGCGTATTATAATGTTGGTTGTACCATCTGTGGCTGTGATGGTTGGACGATGCGAGGATCCTTGCCCTTCACGAAATATGAATCATATGTTCTCTCTTAAAGTAGGTCATAAGCTCGATAGTCTTTATCCTCGTGCCCTACTAAGTGACAAAAGGAGCAATACAAACTTTCTGCCTTCACAACCATCTTCTGCATGTAACTATAGTTTTTGTGTCGATGCCCATATACCTGACATACGCGACACCATGGCACACCAGCGCAACTCAAGGGGTTCGGTGCTCCTGATAGAAAATAATTTCGGAACGTTGGACAGGTGTCTTTCGTATCGGCATCCGTACGACATCGCGTGCACCAGAAATCATCATGCTCTTCTTTCGCCTTCTTAATATCCTATAGCTGGAGTGTCAAATTTGCTAGCTTCTCCTGGATCTGGTTCATGCTAACTGCAGTCTCCCCAATAAGCGAAGCTTCTAACTTCATCGCCATCTTTAGGGCCTCATTCTGTGTCGCGATATTTTGCTACATTAACGGTTGTATGGTGTGCAGCACCAGTGCAACAATAAACCACTCCTTATACTGAACATCGCTCATTTTAAAGCTGACTTGAGCCATCAATGTCTTAAACCGTTGATCAAAATCCCAAATAGTTTTAGTCAAAAACTACTTAATGTCCTTGAGTTCTGTAATGTATTAGGCCTCAGATTTGGGTTTCTTAAATTCCTCAAATAGTCCTTCCCAGATATCATCCAGTTTTTTCGCTGGGGTTCCCTATGGAACCTGCATGAACCTCATGTACCAGTCAAGCACACGACCCTTGAGTGTGGTCGCCAATTGGCTTCTCTTGATATCATCATCCACACTTTGTCTAGCAGTCCAAACTACTTAACATAAGAACCAGTACTGCACCGGGTCATCGTTCTCATTTCCATGGAATACAAGTAACTTCATCTCGTCGTCTGCCATTCTGGGCCTTCTTCCCATAAATGGTGTTCTACTACTAGACTGCTACCGGTAGGTCAGACAAGGTGACATAGAATGCACTTTTTTACCTATTGGTGGAGTAGTGCGTGGAGGTGTGGACACGTTACTACCGGGGTTCGAGATTCCTACTATCTTGGGCATACTCTAGGCCTGGTCGTCCTTGTCATCACTGTAGCTTCACTTCACCCCGTGTGGTTGTTCTTCGTGGTCTTTCATCTCGATCGCAGTAGGACCTTCCCCTGTCCTCTGCCTCTTCTCTTGTCAAAACCTTATTCCTCCCCTCGTAACCCCACTTGTTTCCTCAGTGACCCTCACCGTCTCGTTGGAACTCATACCCATATACCCCTTACCTTGCCATTTTCCTCCCCCTTTCATCACAGTATCCACTGCCTCCGCACACTAGAGTTCCACTACTCAAGGTGCATTTTTAGAATACTCGTCTCACAAATGAGCATCTTAATAGATAATTGTAGAGACAACAAGAACCTACCTCGTGCGCCTTTGAATAACTCTCTTTCTACTTCATTGTATTCCTTATTGGTATCGACTGCAAACTCAGTGATGTATCCTTACAGAATACTATCCAGCCATACTTCAATAGCTCACGATGCTTTGTTATTGGTTTCTTGGAGTTGCTGGATCAGTCCAAGGGTCCAGGATATTGGCTCTCCGCCTTGATAGTTATTCTTCTTATAAGTGAACTACGCTAGCCATTCATACAGTATGACCGAAAATTCACAAAAGAACCACTCTAGGGACCATCATAGATATATCTGTTCAGCCACCTGGGTGTCGACAACTTTGGATTCTGGTTCTCTGTTTCAGTGAACTCCCGTAGCTTTATATCAAACCACTCTTCAATCTCAGTTTTTGTCAGATACCACAACATATCCTCCCTTCAGTTGCAATAGGGTCCCGGCAACAGAACCATTTGTTGGCCGGATCCACCAACAAAGGCTCATCGATAGGGGTTCCCACTCTGTCGATGCCCAACCAGCGCGATCTCTCTGAGCATCGGCCTATATAGGTTTGACCCTGCCCGGCAACACCCACGGAGCAGATGAAGTCTCACCCGAGATGTCGAGGGAGAGTTGTAGGAACCAAGTTTCCGGCATTGGGAAGGGAGGGTATTTTCTCAGCAATTGAACTTCATGATCAACATATATTCCAGAGATAGTCTATCATATTCACATCATGCATTACATATCTATAACTAGCAAATCACTGACAAATCGCATCACAGTAGTAACATTTATTCATACAACATCCATCATAGTCATTGCAGATCAAGGATATAGAAAAGACATAAGAAATAAGATCATTTCATAGCAACATCCATTATGTCATATTACTTCTGCGCAGCAGATCCAAGTTATACAATACTTCTTCACAGCAGGAGAATGGTCACCGCCCATATTCACTAAATCATCAACATAGAGAGAGCAAAAACTGCTAAAAGACAGAATGAAGCGACAAAAGCACACCTTAGATCAAAAAAGGGATTGATCACATGATCTCTCTCATCAAATCTATATTTTACACTTGTAATTCTAACTCTGTATATAGGATTGTGCCTTTACATCCAAGGTCCACTTCTAACTAAATTCTAACAAACTAGTGACCTATATCCATAAAATGTGGTCAGTCAGTACAAAATTGCATAAATATTTCCAAAAACGGTTATTCTTTTGCCTATCTTGTTGTTGTGGACCTTCGTGGTGGCGCGTGAGCTTGCACAGCCTCTGTGGTGCTATGCAACTCACTTACCCAGTACCCCTACCAACACCCAGTGAAAAAAATTCCAAGAAAAATAACTGACAAAGTGGAGTCCTTAGTTGATTCAATGGCTGAAAAGAAATATAAAGGCCATAGCTAGATCTGTTGATTTATGGGTTGATAGTATTTTGGGCAGATATATCACAGAAATCATCGTCAACACTATAAGGTCATATAGTGAAGTAGAAAGATCATTTTTCCAATGACCCAGAGGAAGGTATTTGACATCTTTAAAAATATGGATCAAAATGCTTGTATGCAAAAAAGGGATGATGAGAATGGAATCCGACAAGTAAAGAACCGTGTATAAAGATTGGGTAATGTCATAGAAGAAGTGTGAGAAAAATGGAGTTAAATAAGTTGATATCTTCCCTCGTGATAAAAGAACTGCACTAGTGGGTGGACGTCTAAGAAGTGGAAGGAGATTTCGGTCGGGAAAAAGAAGAATTGTGACAAGAAGAGGAAGTTGCAGTACGACCACACTTTCACGGAGGTTCTTGCGATGAAGAAGAGGATTACAAACCTATCCCTGAAAGAGAAGAAGAAGAAGAATCCCTAGATCTAGAATACGAATACAACACAGCTAAGACTCCGCATATGTATCCTGAGGTAAGGTCCAGAAACTCATCTCCTAGTGGGTTTGTTAATACAAGTAATACTAATCGTGGGAATAGTGGACAAGGGCGTCCTGCTAGCCAAACTTTTTATCCAGCAGTACCAAGGACCAATATAATGGTAGGGAATGATATTAAGTTGCATATATTCAACGAAAATGGGTTAGAAGACCCAAAGAAACATTGGTTTCTATGTGAAGCTGTATGGACCGTGCGATAGGTCCAAGATGAAGCAATAAAGAAGGTACATATGATCACAACCCTGAGGGGTCATGTGCTGGATTGGTATATGAAGTTCTATCTAGTTTCAACATGAATCACATAGAAAACGCTTGACCAAATTCGATTGGGACTAATAGATGAATTCATAAAGCCCAAATTTGAATATCAGTGTATTACATAGATTAAAGAAATTAAGCAATTGTCTACGAAGTTTGTGTGGGACTTCAACCAAAGATTTAAGGCATTGATGGGTAAAGTAATCTTATAAATGTTGAACATACAACACAAAGAGTGGTTCATTGCAATGTTGTTACCGCACATCCAAATTCCCTTGATGCAATAAAAGATTGTGTTGTAGACCAAAGAGTTGGAGTTGGCCATCAAGCTTGAATCCTGACCGGTAGGAGATACGTGTGCAAGAATGATGCAAATTCAGTTGCAACTAGCCAAACTCATGCTGCAAATCTAGGAAATTAAAAAAAGGGAAGGAATTCCAAGAAGAACTCTTGTGTACCAGATGCAGAACTGAAGGACACAACAAGGACAATTTCCCAATGCTCATGAACTAAGTTGCAGCGAGAGCGCTGAATCCGATAAATACACAAGGGATGCCTTGGTGTAGAATATGCCAGACTAGAGGCCATCAGTCGAAAGAGTCTTTGTACCTATAGAAGATTGTAAGTGCACCTGATAGTTTTTATTGTAAATTTTGTAAATCAGTAGGCCATGATGAGAAGGAGTGCAAAGCATTCCTGCTGCTACAAGAGAAAATGGTTGAAACCTATTTAATGAAAAATGAAAAGCATATGCAAGCTAAGAGGGCTCAATATCAATATCCACAAGCTCAGTATCCTTAGCTCCAATATCCATAGAGTCAATACCTGCAGCAACAATACCCTCAACAAAGGGGTGGGGTGGAAATTTTAGAGGTCGAGGACAAGGAGGAGGATTTGGTGATGGAAGAGGCCAAATCATATGTTATAATTGTGGGAAACCAGGACATTTTCCTAGGGACTGTACGGGTACTACAAAAACATGTTCGTATTGCAAATATTTTACATACCGTTGAATAATGTTCGCAATTGATTGTGAAGTGGTAGGCTAGAAATGTGGGAAATCCAAACCTTCTACATAATCCCAATCCGAACCCAAACAAAATATTCAAAAGACATCTGTTGAGTTGAGGGGTGGCTGAGGGAACCAATTATTGTTGCCATAACAAGGGGAGGTGTTATGACTGGAGTAGACCAAGAAATACATAATGAACAACCACAGGTGCAACCAACAACACAAAAGAAAATTTCATTCGGCGTCCAAAAAGAAAAGGAAGTATTCTTGGATGCGCAACCAGAATTTGTCAAAAAGAATCAAGCGTCGACGTCTTCTCCTACACTACCAAGAAGACCAATAATGGAGATGCTTGAAAGGTTTAATCTGTTGTTCTGAAAGCAACCGACGAGAAAGGTTAGTAAGCTTAAAGAGTTTTTTTAAATTTGCTTATCACTAATACAAGATAAATAGGTTGCCGCATAATTGACAACTCTAATAGAAGAACCTCAAGAAGAGCTCCAACCAGATAGAAGAATTAACAATGTGGGAAAAAGATTAAAGATCGATCACGAGTTAAAAATGACTGCTCAGATAGGAGATTATGATATGTATTATATTATCCTAGATTTGGGATCTGAAGTCAACATTATGACGAGACAAACATGGGAAATCACGGGAAACCGCGACTAGAGTGGTATCCTATTCAACTCATATTAGCAAATCAGTCAAAAGTCCTATCTATTGGTCAACTAACTCAAGTTCTTGTCGAGGTACAAGGCCTGAGAAGCTATGCTGACTTTGAAGCAATCGACATTGTCGATGACACAAACCCGTATCATGTAGTTTTGGGTATCGACTAGGAAATTCATAAAATACCATCATAAATTTCAAGAAAATAATAGTAACGTTTGAAGATTCAAAGCTAAGGGTGGTTGCACCAATTGATCCACTAGAAGGTCAGAGATATGTCGATCCAGTAAATAGTGAAGGACAAGGTGACTATCTAGACCATATTTGTAACATCACATCTACAAGGGATTATTATGTAAATACAACAGCCAACGAAAAGCTTTGTTGGTAGAGTATTAGTTCATGTACATCAAATTCTGGTGAAGCATTAGAAAATTGCCAGAATAGGATGCAAAAAGTATCCATGAGAAAGCATGCAAGAATTACACGGCCTGTGCAACGGGTAGGAATCAAGGTAAGTTATCTACCTAGATATGAAGGTTTACCTAACCTTGCATATTTTCTGACATAGTTTGAAGAAAAAGTCATAGACCATCAACGCATATGAAGGTTTACCTAACCTTGCATATTTTCTGACATAGTTTAAAGAAAAAGCCACAGACCATCAACACTTGTCTGCCCTGGACTTTGCACTGAAAGCTACACCCGCTAGGTGGTGGGTCGCACATAAAAAATCCATCTTGGAATGGCCACAATGTCGAATATTAATAGAGATAATATTTAGGGAAGAGATAAGCTATACTGGTAAAAAATATACAGGATTTACTAATCATGTTGAACATATAGATTATTGTCGTGCGACATGGGAGGCATGTCTGCAACAAGAATGGGTTCATCAGTTCATACACACATTAGACATGATACAAAGGATTTGGTATACATAAGTTGAACTGAGATGAGGGACTATTGAATGGGATGAATCAGCTACTAGCTTCATACATACATTTGAATTTGTCAATGAACATTTGCCGATTGATGTTGCATTTCAAGTAATAAAGACAAATATATTTGAGGATATCCTTGTCGCAATGACAAACTTCAATCAGCGTAGTGCAACAATCCAACACTAGATGAAGTGACATAATGTGACAGGAGAACCTGATGATGATGACCCACTCAATGTAAACATACCTGAGTCTGAAGGTATGTGCACATGTGAGGAACCTCCTGCAATAAACAATGAAAATGCATGATATAACAGAAATAACAGAGCACATAAGAGATTTTATTGATCACAGACCACTTTGAGGGGGAAACCTCCTTTGAGAAAGCTCAATACAAATAACTCGTGGATGCCTTCATTGGCCTCAACAAGTACTTATATACTAAGTCTAATCTAAACAACTTACTCCCCATGAACGTGGGACAAGACAACATACTAATTGGACGACTTAACAACTATTACTCCCCATGAATGTGGGATAATACAACACACTATCGGGACGAATTACAAAGCATATGCGTCCGACAAAATATACTAACAAATAAAGAGGAGGGTTGACACAGGTTCTTAACATCCCTCCCTCTTAGAAAAGCTTTGACCTCAAAGCTGTAAATGTGGAAACTGTTGTTGAATCTGAAGGAGTGGTTCCCAGGTAGCATCCTCTGGTTGCATGTCGTGCTATTGAATTAATACCTCTGTGATGGACCGAGAGTGAAGCCGATGAGTGTGCTTATTGAGGATGGCCTCCTGTTCCAAAATGATGGATACTTCATTATCCAGTTCTGGTAAAAAACATTGTGCTCTAATGTTGATGTCGATCATTTTCTTAAGACAAGGGACATGAAATACTGGGTGAATGCGAGAAGAAGGAGGAAGTTCCAATTTATAAGCAACGACACCAATCTTTTGAAGAACCTTATATGGCCCATAGAACTTTGGAGCCAGCTTTTCATTCCCTTTGAGTTTTAGGGAGGATTGCTTGTAAGGCTGCAGAGAAAGAAAAACCATATCATCGACTTGAAAACTGCGTTCAGAACAGTGTTGATCGACCTGTTGTTTCATGCAGTTTCTTTCCATGTGAAGATTGTCCTGCATAATGTGAAGAATTTGATCTCGGTTTCGAAGAACCATGTCAACTTCCTGAACTAGTGAATTGTTGGGGGTGTATGGCAGGAGCACTAGCGGTGCCTAACCATAAAATGCTTCATATGGACTCATTTTAGATGCATTATGGTATGAAGTATTGTACCACCATTCAACGAGAGGGAGCCACTTTTCCCACTTATGTTGTTGTTCAGAGGTGAAGCAACAAAGATAATTTTCCAAACATTTGTTGATGACTTTAGTATGACCATCTATTTGCAGGTGATATCCAAAACTCATATTTAATTTGGTGCCAGTGAGGCGAAATAGCTCGGTCAAAAACTGACTTGTGAAAGTTACGTCTCGGTTTGAGACAATGGAAGAAGGGATTCCATGAAATGGAATATCCGGTACATGAAAAATTGTGCGACTGAGGAGGTGGTATATGGATGGTTAAGAGCATAAAAATGACTATATTTCGAGAGTCGATCAACCATAACCAAGATTATGGTCTTCCCTCCATATTTAGGGAGCCCTTCAATGAAATCCATCGAAATATCTATCCAAATCCTTGCAGGGATGGGCAAAGGTTTGAACAAGTTGGTAAGGAGTGTAGTTTCACCCTTGAGGCGCTAGCAGGTATCGCATTCAGCAGCCATCTATTGAATTTCTCATTTCATTCCCTTCCAAAAGAAGTTACGCGTGCTCGCTCATACGTTTTGAGGAACCCAAAGTGCCCTATCGATGGAGAAGCATAGGGTTCATAGAAGACATCCTGGTGAAGATCTGTGCTCTAGGGAAGCACTAGATGACCCTTGTATCTCAGAGAAGAACCATCCTAAGAGTAATGTGGTACAACAAAAGGGTTACTGGCCAACTGTTGGATTATTTCAGATAGTGAAGAGTCATTAACATTGCCTTGCTGAACAGATTGTAACCTATTTGAAATAGGCATAGAAATAGTCGAAAGAGAAGCATGGTCATCAAATGTGCAGGAAAGAGCATCTATCACAAGATTGTCCTTACCCTTCGTATAAGTGATCTCATAGTCATAACCCGTGAGTTTGCTAACCCATTTCTGTTGGGTTGGGGATGAGACCCGTTGTTCCAAGAAAATATTTCAAACTCTGGTGATCAATCTTGATGCATAAATGATTCCCTAAGAGGTATGTATGCCACTTTTGTACTACGTGCAAAATAGGCATCATTTCCTTCTCATGTGTAGAGGTGGCTAAATTCTTACCGAAAATGGATTTGCTGGTGAATGCAATGGGATGTTCATCTTGAAGGAGGACAACACCAAGTCCATGGTTGCAAGCATCACTCTCAATAGTGAAGGGATTGAAAAAATCAGGCATAGCTAGAACAGGTGTGGTACACATAGATTGTTTCAGTTTGTTAAATGCACACTCAGCGACATGTGTCCATGTAAAAGCATCCTTTTTTAGTAGAGTTGTTAATGGAGCTGCAATTTTCCCATAATCCTTGACAAACTTGCGGTAGTAGCCAGCCAGTCCCAAAAACACATGAAAGCTCTTCAGGGTTTGAGGATGCAGCCAATTTTTCATGGCATCTATTTTGGAAGGATCTATGCAAACCCCTTATGTTGAAACAATATGGCCAATATACTTGAATTCCTTCTACCCAAAAACACATTTAGACTGTTTGGCACAGAGATGGTGATCATAGAAAAGTTGCAGTATAAGATCCAGATGTTGGATATGCTCAACTCATGTTTTACTATAGATGATGATATCATCAAAGAAGACCAAAATGAAGTTTCACAAGTAGGGCCGAAATATTTTATTCATCAATTCCTGGAATGTGGAAGGAGCATTCATGAGGCCAAACTGCATGACCAAAAATTCATAGTGGCCATCATGTGTGCGGAAAATTGTTTTAGGGATATCATCCTCATGAACCCAAATTTGGTGATACCCAGAACAAAGATCCAACTTGCAGAAAAAATGAGCACCATGAAGCTCATCAACAATAGGAATTGGAAACTTATCCTTGATTGTGATGCAATTAAGTGCTCGAAAGTCATTCCAGAGGCTCCATGACCCATATTTTTTTTGGACAAGAACTGGTGAAGAGAAGGAACTCGTACTAGGGCGAATAATACCTTGCTTCATTAAGTCTTGAACAAGCATCTCAATCTATGTCTTGTGGTGAAAAATGTAGCGATAGGGTCTGATGTTGGGAGGGACGCTTCTAGGAAGGAGTGGAATAGGATGGTCCTCTGGTCTTGAAGGTGGTAATCCCACTGGCTCAGCAAAAACACATGCATATTGATCCAAAATTTGTTGGAGATTTAAGGGAGTAGATGAGACTGCGCAAGGTTGCATCTGAATGAAATGGAGCTGAGCGATGACACCATGTGAACTCTTCTTAAGGGTATTTTCCATTCAATGTGAACTGATGATGCTGAGAGACCTTGGTTGTAATCCCTTCAATGTGTGTTTTTTCCCATTGGCTGAAAAGTTCATCCAAAGTTCAGCAAAATTCCATAAAATGGGTGTATGTTTATGTAACCATAAAGCGCCCAAAACCACATCACATCCGCCTAAGGCCAAGGAAAACATGTCAGAGTGCAAGTTATAATCCCCAATAGAGATTCACACATTATGACACTTCCCGTTGCAAGGTAAGCTGCCCCCATTGGAAATCACGACTTCAAAGCTGGAGCAAGGATGGAAAAAACAATTGGCCAGTTTGGCGATCCTAGGTTTAATGAAGTTATGAGTGCTACTAGAATCAATGAGTATTGTAAGAGGGAGCTTTTTGAAGAAACCCCTGACTCGCATGGTTTGTGGGGTGGTGACGCCGACTAATGCATGGAGATATATCTCTGGCTGGTTGTCTTGAGCTGGAAGGTAAATAGGCAGTTGCTGAATGTCACTCTCATCGTCTACTGGATCTTGAGCATCATCAAAAATTTCAGGTGCAGGTGGAGAATCCACATCCAAGAGATAGAGCTTTTTCTTAGCACATCGATGTCCCCGGGTGAATTTCTCGTCACAATCATAAGAAATCCCTTTTTCCCTACGTGCCCGCATCGTGGCATTAGAAAAATGCTTGATAGGAATGGTTCTAGGAGATGGCATAGTTGGAGGTCTTTTGGGAACCAGATTTCTAAATGGAACAAAAGTGGACTTGGAGCGTTCCTGAGTGATGATCTTGTCCTCTGCCAACTTAGCCAACCCTAGGGATTCCATTATGGTGTTGGGATTGAACATTTTAACCTCAGATCAGATTGCATCCTTCAGACCACTGATAAAACAAATCATGTAGAATGCATCAGGAAATGCTTCTGTGTGATTGGCCAGTTTCTTAAATTCTGTCTGATACTCCCCCAAAGTTCCAGTTTGAAGAAGTTTTGTGAGTGTTCTTGTGAATTCATCAAAAGAACTAGGGCCAAATTGTTACAAAAGGAATTGGCAAAAATCTGTCCAGTTTGGCTCTATGTGATCCATGATGTACCAACGGAACCATTGAAGGGCTTCATGTTTCAAATGAAAGGATGCAAGTGGGACTTTATTGACATCAAAAGTGTTATGCTGACTAAAATATTGTTCTTCCTTGTAAATCCATCCAGTCGGATCATCACCATTGAAGCGCGGAAAACCAAGCTTCGCCCCACGAACGCTCCTAGAAGAAGAGAACCCAATGTCTGCATCAGACTTAGGGTGTCATCGGTTGCTCATAGTTGAATGTTGAAGATGGAGACCAAGAAAATGTTTATCCAAATCTTCTAGTTTTCTCTTGAGGGCAACAAGTTCTTCTTCCATTTTTTTGTTTCCTCCTGCACAGGTGACAACCATAAGCGGGATTTTTTTTTTGAAATGGGTAGAAAAACAACAGAAAGGGTTTTAGCAAAGGAAAATTTTGAGTGGGGAAAAACTCGTGTGGGTAATTGGGGTTTAACTAGGTTTTAGGCACTTTCTGAGGGATAGGGAAGCAACAAATGCGAATTTCAGAAGCAGGGTGAAAGAATGGAAAAATTTGTCAAAGAGGGAAAATGAATAAGAATTGGGAAACGAACACAGTGGCAAAATTTGAAGGCGATTGGGTGAGAATAAGAGAACTTATGGCAAACCCTAAAAATTGAAAAATGTGGAATTTCGGGCTTCGGGAAGTGGATTTTGGGATAGGGTCCTCAAAGAAGGAAATATACATAATGGAATTATGGGGGTTACACTGAATTTTCAAGGGAAATGGAGCTAAAACAAAGAAGATATGGCCAAAATTCAAAAATTTATACTCTTCTTTTTCATGTTCAGTGGGAATGATCTATGGTGACTCTGGAAAAATGTGCTTTGTGAATTGGAAATAGATATGGACCGCAGGTATGTTCGGCTTCCTAAAGCTTCAGGGGATTCACTCGGCCACCAATGTTATTTTACGCAATCTGTATTGGGGCAGTACCCCTCGCTCCACAGCTCAGGTAAAACTGATAACCGCTTTGCCACAAACGATAGCTCTTGGTTTACCTCATGGGTGGGAACTAGTCAATCGGGTAGGGGTCATTTCCCTTTTCGCTTGGTGGGTTATCTCAATGGCCAGCTACTTCAGGGTTCCTTTGGTACTCCTCACAATGAGTCTTAGGGTTATGCCCAAGTACTTCCCACAATTAAGCAGATAGGGTTTATTCCCTAATCCGAATGAATAATACCAATGCAAAGAAGAATCACTACTGCAATAATCACAACTCCAAGAAGCACTGCAAAAGAAAAAAAATGGGCATAAATTCCACCTAGCGAGCCCAAGAAAGTGTTTTGATACCATATGTGAGGAACCTCCTGCAATAAATAATGAAAATGCATGATATAACAGAAATAACATAGCACAAAAGAGATTGTATTGATCGCAGGCCACTTCGAGGGGACAACCTGCTTTGAGCAAGCTCAATACAAATAACTCTTGGATGCCTTCATTGGCCTCAACACATACTTATATACTAAGTCTAATATAAACAACTATTACTCTCCATGAATGTGGGATAATACAACATACTAACAGGACTACTTACAAAGCATATGTGTCCAACAAAATATACTAACAAAATAAAGAGGAGGGTTTACACTAGTTCTTAATAGTGCAGTGGAAGGACACTTTAAAGAACAAGATGGTTACAACGCCCATACTTGTATTTCCAAAATGGATAATGGAATTTCATGTACATGTCGATGCGTCGTCTATCATGTTCGACGTGGTACTAACATAACTTGGTGAAGGGTCGATTGATCATCCTATTGCGTTCACTAGCATAAATTTATCAATAGCAGAGAATAGCTATACCACGTTGAAAAGAGAAGGACTAGCCATGGTATATGGTCTAAGGAAATTTTGACACTACTTGCTGGCTGGACATTTCAAAATGTACATAGATCATTCATCATTGAAATACCTAGTGAATAAGCCAGGGTTGGGTGGGGGATTTGCCGATGGTTTATCCTTTTTTAGGAATTTTACTTTGAAGTCAATGTTAAATCGAGTCGACTGAATTCAATACCAGACCATCTGTCAAGGATTGAAAGTGAAGAAGAACCTGGTAACCTCTACAATAGTCTCCCTAATTTTCAACTATTTTTTATAACAATGTTCGATAATCATTACAGATACATCATACATTTTTTGAGTACGGGATATGCACCAGCTAAATTGACTACTGCACAGAAGAACTTGTTAGATGTGTGAGCTGCAGAATTCCAGTTGATAGCTAGACAGTTTTATAAAATGCACCATGATGAGATTCTTTGTCATTGTGTCTTGGAACACGAGCAACCAATGATACTAAATGAAGCACATACTGGTGTCACAGGAGGCCATTTTGTTGGAAAAGATACAGTGTGAAAGATATTGCAAGCAGGATTGTGGTGCCCCACCATGCATGCGGATTCCCGAGAATACTGTCGAAGTCGTGATCTCTGTCAAAGAACCAGAAAGTCGTCACGACGAGATGAAATGCCATTAGTACCTCAAATAATGTTGCAATCATTTTACATATGGGTCATTGATTTTGTGGGCCCTATTAGTCCAACAGGGAAGCGCACATGTGCAAGATATATTATTACCGCGACCAACTACCTAACCATATGGGACGAAGCAACGCTAGTAAAAGACTGTACTGCTGCTAAGTTCTTGTTTGAAAATGTTGTGACTAGATTTGGATGCTCAAATTTTTTTATAAGTGTTGGCGTTGTCTTTCTCTTTGATCCAAGTTTGAAACTTCCATTGAGCGCAACAAAGCCCAATATATCGAGACGATAGAGCAAGGATTAGTCAACATCACCTACGACACAAATGTAGTCTCAACTGAGATATCTCTTATGGGAAATTGTTAGAACCAGGTTTCCGCATTTGGGTGGAGATTTACTCTCATTTGGCACCTCACCAACTCACTCGACCGAAGTCAGTGGATGTATTGCGTAATATTTATGTGCACAGATAAGACACTACTTAACCTATCTGTCACAATTATTATAACAACAATGTATGCTTAGCACATAGGTTATCTATCAATAGTGTGAATCATGCATCAGAAAACTCGTTCATAAGCAAATACATAAATGCTTAATCACAATAAACATTCTCGTGACTTAAGAATATTCATCATATACATTCACATACATTCACATGCATTCATGTGACATAAACACATTCATCGTCTACTCAATCTTTAACGTGGAAATCCATCTAGGAAAAACCATAAAGGTGCTCTTCATCTGGCATGAGAAATATATGGCACCTTTAGTCTGCACACTTAGCTGCAGACTCTATTCTAGATCTTCTTCTCTTATCTATACAGATTTCTCTCTCCTCTCATACTCTCTGATCTCTTGTCACTCTATCTTCTCCTACTTGACTCTATTGTTGATCCGCACACAGCCTGGATCATCTACTCTTCTTTATACTTTTGCACACTCAGTTGCAGATCACTTAACTCTTCTTACAAACACAACCTTACTAACTGACTAAGTAAGTACCTAAACAGACAAAGAAAGTATACAACCGATCAACATAGCGAACAAAACCAACAAGCAACTGATCAGGAAGTAACCCGCACACAACCTGGGCTCTTCCTTCTTATAGACTCTTACATGTCACTCTTAGTCAACTTCATTCAGTTAGTCGAAAAGTTGTCATTCCTATTCTAATTACATTTATCAGTAGGAATTAATGACCCAAATTACAAAGATTCTTTTATTCCTTGGAGCACGTGTCATTTCCACTGATTCTATCCGACCTCATACTCACGATCTTCCTTGAGCTCTCATTTTTAGTCATTACACTGCGGCACGTCTTCTATATCATGGTTTCTTCTATCACAGTTGATCTCGTCGCATCCTTTCCTCGCCTCGCAACTTCTCTTATATCATTACTTCTCTCTCATGTTGTTAATTATTCCTTCTATCGTAGCTTCTTCTGCGATTGCTTATTGCCTTAACTCTTTCTTCCTTATCTGCTTCTGCTCTTCCTTCTCTTCCTCTATTGCAACTTCTCTTCCTTCCTGCAACCGGACTCTGCCCCCAACACTCACTTATGGCTCATCTCGAGCCACACAAAGCTATTCAATAAATTCTATATATGTGATGACTTTACCTTGAAAATCTTGGAATATTTTCATTACTTCTTTCGTCTCTTATCGTACATCTTCTTCTGCCTTCGGAAAGTTTTCCACAAGGTCAGAAGTGAGGCATTCCATCATTACGATCCCTGTAGCTTCTGGTGCTCATCGCACCCTATGATGTACATGATGAATAATACCTGTAACCCTTTATGCTTAAGCCTGTAACTCTATGACTTTATTTCTCCTCTACTTCTGTGGGATGCGCAACACCGTGACTTGTTGTTGCAACTTTTTTATTTCTGCTACCTTAGCCATTTTCTCTACTAAGGGTAAGTTTTTCATCTCATTCTTCAGCTGATTTACTCCTATCTCAGTTGTGCACATCTCTTTCTTGGATTGATAAGTTATTTGTTGGAATATTACGGTTGTTGAGCTGGAATAGTTCATCTACAATCAACAATATATCTTGAGCGTCTTGTAAGGCTAAAGACGAAGTCCCAGGTAATTTCCCATGCATTCTTTTCTTCAGTTTCTTGTCATAGGAAGACCATTTTCATCAACTTCTTCTTCGTCGGTGATGAAATCCGTCATCTGATCATCTTCTTTGTTTCTTTGACGATGAAATATGTCATCTGATCGACGTCTTCTCTCTCTTTAACGATGAAATCTACCATCTCATCGACATCTTCCTTTTCTTTGACGATGAAATCTTCCATCTCATCGATGTCTTCCTTTTATATGTGGAAATCATCCATCTAATGTTTTTTGTTTAAACACCATTAACAAATATATCTTGAGATTCTTGTACAAATGATGGTAATGATGGCCTTTTTTTCTTTTTTCATTTTTCCAACTCTGGTTTGGACCAACAGGTTTTACCACTGGATACTATGCATTCTGGTGAATCCCTCCACAAGTCTATCCAGCGGTTTAGGTGGAATTCTGTCTAGTAGCTGAATTTGGACCATTGCTCCTTCGTCCTTCCTTAGTAGTGTCGAGACACCTTTGCTCTTGCAGGAACTAGAACACTTCTTCGTTGTTGGACCAGGAAGATCGGGTGGTAACCTTACTTCAGAGATGACTGGAACTTCCTCACTTTCCAATCCAATTCCTGCCTGCAGTTGAACATATTTGGCATTGTCTTCCATGATCGACATGGGTGATGCAGTTTCAATGATGGAGTCTGTGACTATACTGGAACTAGGAGTCGAAATAGCCATGCACGGTGAACAAAGAACTTACTTTGGCCGTTGGAGTTGCATAGATCAATTCCTCATTGAAGTGGCCGTTGGAGTTGCATAGATCAGTTCCTCATTGAAGTGTAGCAACAAAAAAAATGAACTAATGTGAAGGGTGAATGCTAATAATAATGACTCATTCGATCAATCAGACCTTCACACAAGTAATTAATAAGTGAGGTGGTGAGAACACGATCCATCACATGGGCCACCTATCCGAATCACCATACGAAACCCACTATGTGACCTATCACTTTCCCTTGTGATGATGTCTTTGTCATCATTGTGCAATAAAGATGTAAGCGACTTAAAAGTACGTCGCCAAGATCTTTCAAGCTTTTCAAATTAATGATGGCCAACTGTCAATTCTATGATTCCTATGGTTTTCCCACAAGAGAGTTCCTTTGGAGCGAAAAACTAAGTATATTCATCCTTACTTTTATATCTGTGACAAACTTAGGATCCACAACACTTTTCTTCTTATAGTGGCAGACTATCAGTCTGAAACAGGCTTTGCTTTCGCAGCAGCGGATTTCAAAATTGTTCCTTCTTTCTTTCTATTCTTTTTACTCTCTCTCTCTCTCTCTCTCTCTCTCTCTCTCTCTCTCTAATGTGACCAAGTCATGGCTATCGTGATACAGCTTCAGCCGACTTCCATCTATCAGTCCTCTAACTAGTGTTCCATCTAGATTTTGTAATTGCACTGCACCTCCACTAGTGATATGAGTTACAATGTACGGTCCAATCCAATGTGTTTTTAACTTACCAGGATGCTTAAAAAAATTTGTTGTTATATAAAATAACAAGTCCTCTTAACTTAAACTGTTTATTCCTAATGTGTCGATCATGCCATACCTTCTGACTTTCTTTTTCAATGTTTTGGTGATACCCTGTGACAAAATGTTATTCTTCCATCTGCACAAGTTGCAACAATCTCTCCTCGACATCATCAACATCTGTCATCTCTGTGATCGCAACAATTCTTAGACTCGATACAATATACTCCATTGGAATCACAACTTCATGTCCATACACTAAGCGAAATGGGGTGTGGCCTGACAATTTTTTACTAGTCATGTGATATGCCCATAATACTGCAGAAATTTTCTAATCCCAGTCATCTCTTTGGGCATTACAAATCTTTGTCAGCACATTTTTCAGAATCTTATTAAATGCTTCGACAACACCATTCAGTTGAGGGTGATACATCATTTTATTTTTATGCTGAATTTGGAATTCCTCTGTCATTTCTTCAATCAACGGGTTGACAAAGTACATACCTTGATCACTTATTAAAATATTTGGGCATCCAAATCTTGTCACGGCATTTTCAAATATAAAATTTGTAGCAGGATAATCCTTTATTGTCACTGCTTCAGCCCATCTTCTAAGGTAATCGGTCGCAGTGATAATATAGCGGGCAGCTGTGCACTTCCCTATGGGACTGATAGGGCCCACAAAATCAACGACCCATTTATCAAAAGCTTGCAATGTTACTTGAGGTACTAGTGGCATTTCATCCCGTCTTGATGGCTTTCTAGTTCTTTGGCAGATATCACAACTGCAACAATAATCACGAGCATCCGCATGCATGGTGGTCCACCATAATTCTGCTTCCAAAATCTTGTGCACCATAGCTTTTCCACCGTAATGGCCTCCTGCAACACCAGCATGAGCTTCATTTAATAGCAATGTTCGCTTGTGTTCTAAGATGCAGTGACGAAGAATCTGATTAGGACCCATCTTATACAATTGTCCTGCGATTAATGAGAAGTCCGTAGCTCTTACAACCAACTATTTCTTCTGTGGTGTGGTAAATTTAGTTGTCACATAACCCGTACTAAAAAATTGTAGGATATCTCTATATTGGTCATCAAACATGGTTATCATAAACAATTTCCCATCTAGGTTACCAGGATCTTCGCCACTTTCAAGCCTTGAAAGATGGTCTAGTCCCAAGTTTAATCGATCGGGTTTAACAATTATTTCAAAATCAAATTCCTGGAAGAGGAGAAGCCACTGACAGATATTTCCCCCCAACACTAGCTTATTGGCCAAGTATTTCAATTCATAATGGTCTATGTACCTTTTAAAATATCCACCTAATAAGTAGTGTCTAAAATTGTGCAAAGCATATACCATCGCTAACCCTTCTCTTTTTGTCGTGGTATAATTCTTCTCTGCTGTAGATAATTTCCTGCTTGCAAAGGCTATAGGATGGTCAATCAACCCTTCACTAGGATGCGTTAGTTCCACGCCTACCATGAACAGACGGCGCGTTGACATGTACATGGAATTATTTCTTCCAATATGGAAATACAAGTATGGGTGTTGTAACCATCTTGTTCTTCGGCTTGTCCAGACTCTCTTGGCAATTTTCTATAATACCTTTTCCACCAGAGTAGTAACCTCCACATATCCTTTAATAAACTTTCTATAGTACCATGTGTGTCCCAATGTTGTGCACAATTGTTTAACTATGGTCAGCAGTGGTAGGTTGATTATGATCACAATTTTAGCAGGAATGACCAACATTCCATCGCGACAGACCACATGTCCCAACAAAATTCCAAACGGGGAACAAAAGGTGCATTTATTCAAATTCAATTAAATTTGATAATAGCGACAACGTTCTAGAATCATTCTAAGGCTCTCAATATGGTTCTTAATGAGCCCAAATGTTATCCAATCATCAAAGTAGACTTCAAGAAATTTGTGAATAAAATATTTAAAGGCAACAACTATTATTCTTGAAAAAATAATAGGATCATTCTTAAGTCCAAATGACATTATTGTATCATGGAAACATCCCCACTTCATTGCAAAGGTGGTCTTGTGTCGATCTTCCATTGTAATGCAAATATGATGTGTTGGGGCGCGCACCTTAACGGTCCTTAACTTTGGTAACTTCGCGGTTTTTGTAGGAGTTTGTAAGCGGAGTTATGACTCAAAATAGTCTTAGGGGTGTCGGGGTTGAGTAAAAACCTTCTTTTTGTAATAAACCCATGGCTTAAGTCCAGGGTTTAGGGTTCGGGGTGCCCATGGTTTAAGCCCAGGGTTTTGTAATAAGTGCACTATAAATAAGCACTCTTGTAAAGAAGTCAGTTTAGGCTTTTTATGTAAGATGAATTGATGCGAAGCTAAGGCTTGTTTGTAAGAAAGGTTAAGTCCCAGTTGTGTGCGTGGACGACCTCTGCAGCTGTGTGCACAGAGGGTTTTTGGGTGATTAAGAAGATCTGCAGCTGTGTGCGCAGAGGCCTGCAGCTATGTGCGCGGCTTTGAGGACTTGAAGGGATCTGCAGCTGAGTGCGCAAATCAAAACTGTGGTTTTTGTAAAGAGTTGAATAAAACATAGTTATGTGGACGTAACCCCTAAACTAGGGGTGAACCACGTTATATCGTGTGTTGTGGTTTTTGTTGTGTTGTTGTTATGTTCTTTTATGCATTGATAAATATATAACTGATAAGTAAGGTCACTGCTAAATACTAACTTCGCTGAAATTCCCAGTAACGGGTTAAGCAAGGCACTGTTTGTTTATCTAACCGTGAATTTAAATAAGTAACTATCAAAGCTCTGCATTTTATGATTATCATTTGTTAGAAGCTAAAGGTACAGTAATATCCCTCTTCTGCTTGCAGAAACTTGATTCTGAGGCACCCCATAGCTGTTTCGGGTGAGACTGCAACCTGTTCGCAGGTTGTTGCTGAAAGGGCCAACACTGTGGGTCTTTTGTTGGTGCGAAGTTAATGGTATAAAACCCGGGTCTGCCCTATAGCCCAACAAATTGGTTCCATTGCCAGTTGAACTCAGTATCTGCTCAAGAGGGGTTTACGTTGTACCTCGAGGGCTATGTTTTGGAGACCCTCAGTGAAAGAAATCGGTGATTGGATTGAAGAGACTTATCTGAACTTTGCTGTACAAGAGAACAAAGATCTGCGTCGTAGTGCAAACGACTTTTTACAAAGGTATGTTTTTTCTGATGTTTGTGAAATTTTCTTTGGTAGTATCCACATAGAGTTGCACCAGTGGTTATCCAGGTTAACAGAGAGAAGGACGAACTTCCAAGAAGGTCAGTTTCCTGATTGGACCCCCGCAAGAATTAATATATTGAAAAGGGTGAACAACGAGATATCCCACGCTATTGATTTCTGGACAACGCGAACCCTTGAAGCATTTGTGACAGAGTTCGCCATTGACACAACTACGTCCTTCAGTGAAGTCGGACGACAGTTCTTAAAAGGACCAAGGGGTAAGTACTTGAATTCATTTAGTTTGAGAATTAAAATGCTATTAGCTGAAAAAGGTATATTTCTCATTGAATCAGACTGTTAGATTTAGTATTATTAACCTATGTTTGCAATTGAAAGTACCTTCGACGAGCAAAGTCGTTTGCTGCGAAGTGGCAAAAGGTACAACATAAATTTTGAGTCCTATACCCTAGGTCAGAATACCGAGTCTAACCGTGTAAGTCCAGTAGCCTCAGAGCCCGAAGAAACCCCTTCTGTTGGAAACCCTCCGGTAACCCCGCAGCGAAGACCTATTATACCTGAGAACCCGTCGCAGTTTGAAAGTAACCCTAGCCCGAGTATTCCTGCCGCAGGTCAGTCTACCCCAGTAAGTTCCCCCCCGCCTACTACCAGTCCCCCTCCCTCCCCCCCTAGATCCGTGATGGCCCATATGAATGGCGACATTAAGCTCCCTGTTTTCAAAGGAACTGGATCAGAGGATCCCGAACAGTTCTGGTTGTTATGCGAAGCAGTGTCGACTGCTAAGAACATTACGGATCAAGATACAAAAAGAGCACAGTTGGTTACTTCTTTTACAGACTGCGCTCTGACCTGGTTCATGAAGTTTTCCAGCACTCAGAACCATGTTTTGGCTGAGATAAAAGCAGCAATGATAAAGGAATTTAAGAAGCCTAAATTTGGGTCGCAGTGTATCATTGAGCTAAATGAAATCCAGCAGAGGCGAGGAGAATCAGTGTGGGACTTTGATCAGAGGTTCAAAGTTCTGCTAGATCAAGTCAGTTTCACTATTGGACCAGCGCAGCATAAGGAATGGTTCATCATAGCTCTGTTACCGCACATCAGGACTCCACTCATGCAACAGAAAGTTGCGGATCAGCAGGAGGCTTTGGAAATCGCTATGAAGCTTGAAACAACCCCTGTCGAAGATAATTCTGGTATCGCTCAAATACAAGCGCAGTTGGCAACGATTGCTATGGAGCTTCGTGATATGAAAAAAGGGAAAGCTAGTCGCGAAGAGGTTTGGTGTACACGATGTCGGACCGAGGGTCACGACAAGGAACAGTGTCCTGCGGTAATAAATTTCCCGAATTCTGGTGCACCAAACCCGTTCAACCCTAGTGTTCTATATTGTGAGATCTGTAGGACAACTGGCCAGCATCAACCTGAAGACTGCTATCTTTATGCAGAGGTATGTGCAGGTCCCTAAGAACCCTTATTGTAAGTTCTGTAAATCAGTGGGACACAACGAAGATGAGTGTCGCAGCTTTGACCTCATGAGAGAATGAACTTACGATGCTTATCGGGTACAAAATGATGGCCAAGGCAATGATGGATATGGTTACCGCGGTAGTACATCAGGTCGCGAAGCTTTTGGAGGTCGAGGTCAGGTTGTGTGCTATAACTGTAACCAGGCAGGACATCTAGCTAGAGACTGTCGGAACCCAACTACGACATGTCGATATTGTAGAATTGTCGACCATGTGATTGAGCAATGCCCGCAGCTGATAGCAAAGATTCAAGAAAGAAATAGTGCCCCTACTCAGAATATTCAGCTGATTGCTGTGGAGCAACGAACTGTCCCCGCCATTAATGTTGTTACCAGGAGTGGAGCTACGACGGAAGTGCAAAACAAGGAGAAACAGCCTGCCGAGGTTTGGGTTCGGAAGGCCCCAAAAAAAATCCTAGCATTTGATGTCGAAAGAGAAAAAGAGACATTTATGGAAGCCAAGAAAGACTTTGCTGACCCCAATACCTCAGTAGTACCTGCGCAACAACCTCAGCAGCAGTCGCAGCTGCAAGAAGCTTCGACAGATAAAGTAAGTACATTGTCCTCCTTTTTACAGAGTTGTATGAAGCTCTTGAGAAATCAGAATGCTTTAAATGAGTTGCAGAAAGTTATTGCTTCTTGCGAACCTCAGTGAAGTTATAGTAAGGAAAAAACTGTTCATAGAGTCAGAAGAACTGGTAGGGAAATGAGATTGAATGCTCAGATAGGAGAATATGACATGACTGATGTCATCCTGGACCTAGGATCAGAAGTAAATGTCTTAACTAAGCAGACATGGGAACAAATGGGAAAACCTACTCTGGAATGGTCCCCTATACAGTTGAGATTAGCCAATCAGCAGAAGATTGTGCCCCTAGGAAGACTCCCTAGTGTATCAGTAGATATTGATGGAGTTAGTACCTTAGCAGACTTTGAGGTAATTGAAATAATTGATGATAGCAACCCCTATCCAGCACTGCTAGGCATTGAATGGGCAATAGATAATGATGCAGTAATGAACCTGAAGAAGAGACAGATGACTTTCGAAGGGAAAGGACTGAGAGTCATAGTCCCATTGGATCCTTCTCAAGGAAAGAGATACACAGAGCCAGTAAGAGATGAAGACCAGGATGTTTTGGACCACATCTACAATATCACAGCGAAGGAAGAAGATTATGTTGATCCTACTGCCGAAGGTATCATGGATTGGCAGTGTGACAACTCCTGCATGATAGATTCAGATGACGACCTAGAGAATTGGCAGAATAGACTGTATGAGCTACATGGAAATCGATGTGCAAGAATTACCAAGTCCCTCAGATGGCTTAGTTCACAGACAAGAATCGTACCTATTTTTGATGGTTCGACAGACCCAGAAGAATTTATTGTGCAGTTCTCAGAGCAAGTACCAGACTCAGAGAAAATGGAGACTCTGGATTCAGCATTCAGAGCCACAGCAGCCAGATGGTGGAATGGTCACAAAAAATACATTCATAGTTGGGAATCGTGCCAGAAGTCCCTTTGCCTAAGATTCAGGGACCAACCTCAGGAGGTGCGAAGCAGGTTTAATGGTACGACCAGTCCTTAGGGACATTTAGAGCAATGCTACGAAGCATGGAAGCATGTACCTCGTGAAGAATGGGTACATAGGTTTGTGTACACCCTGGAACCTATAGCAAAGAACTAGTATGCGGAGGTCGAGCTTCGCCACGGTACTGTAAGTTGGGATAGTCTTGTTGATAGTTTTGTGCTGACATTTTCTATTAATGAGGTTTCTCCTGCTTTGGACGCAGCTGTTAGGTTGATCCATACTAAAGTATTTGATGATCAAGAAATAGCAGAATACCAACATGATTGGAAGGAACAAGAAGCCAATGCAGTAGAATGTTATAACCTCGCAATTGACGAGGATGAAGATCCGCGCAACATTAACATTCCTGAGTCAGAAGGACACTGCGAAGTACATGGACCAGCAGTTGAAGCACCTAAAGTGACTCAACCCCTGAAGACGCGGACCGTAAACATTGGGTCAGAAGAAAACCCTAAGTATGCTATCATTGGAGATTATTGGAATCAAGAAATGGTGAGCAAAGAGACCCAACTTCTCCATGAGTATCAGGACCTATTTCTGACAAAGTTCTCAGCAATGGAAAGAATCATTGAAGCTGTGGAAGACATTCTGATGGGGATCGAGTCTCCAAGCTCCCTCGAAGATAGTATCGGGAAGTGTCGAAGGTCCTTATTATGGCGCAGCCAGAGTTACCGGCTGTGCCGGAGAAGGAAAGATATATCGGAGCTTAAAATCCGGCTGTTGGAAATAATCAAATTCGGCGGCGCCGGTACGTTAACCGTATTTACTGCTTGTATTGATGCGATCTGGGGAAATCTACCGCCGCTCAGATAAGATCTCTGTCAGATTTGGTGTCTTCAATGCACAGTTAGGATAGATCAAATCGATGGATTCTATAAGAAGACACCCAGGCCTGTGGAAGTCGCATTATGCATTTCCTTGCGTTTTACAATTGAGCCCATGACAGCTGAACGCGAGCTTCAGGATTTAGTGAGAGAGTTTGAACTGGGGGGGTCTGTAGGACCTTTCCAGCCGCCCACCCACCTCTGCACCGCATGAAGAAACTTCCCCAGCACCGACTCAACCAATGCAGACACGATCTACCAGGAAGAAATTTAAACCAGAAGTACGCTCCAAGCAGAACGCAGACAAACACAAGCAATCAGGGAAAACACCGGAGGATCCCGAGATGAATCCGTCCGGCTCAGCAGAGGTCCCGCTTGAAGAGGATGAGAACATTACACCGCAGCGTCCACCGTATCTTCATCCTGTTCGACCAGGAGTTCAACCCGCTCGACGAAACGCCAAGTTCACATTACGCACCCCTTCGCTGCCACCGGGTGTGTAGTTGGTTGCAACAATGACAGGGAAAATAGACCGGCTTAAGTATGCAGACCATGATACGAATGATCGTGGCAAGTTACCTCAGTTCGCACCAGGGACATACTTGCACTTTGTCAAGTATCCGAAGACTGGAGCGACATTACTCGAAGTGAACCAGTGGGCTGCTGGCTTGGATCAAGCTGGTTTGTTGAAGATGCTCGACGTTCCCCACTTTGGTCGAAGCACACAGGTAACCATAGTGGTCAAGCAGCTCTTAGCATTTGTGCATGATGGGCACCTATGGCTAGGAGACCAGCAAATCCCTATTACTGGAGAATTGATTCATCGGATCACAGGCTTACCAAAGGAAGGGCCTGATCCGGGGACCAAATTTCCTTCAAAGCATGATGATACGAAGCTGGCACAAACCATGAAGGACCACTTCGGCCTGACGAAAGGGAAGCGAGGGTATCAAACCGTGACCATTGAGCACCAGAACATTCGATTCGCAGCTGAGCTTTTAGCATGCAATCTAATGTGGAAGTGCAGACCAAATGAAGTGCCTGCCCCGGTTATCAGTATTGCTGCGAATTGTGCCGAGGGCTACAATTACAACTGGGCAGCGTACATTACGAAGGAATTCCTTGAAGATGTCTGCGACACGGAGGAGAAAGGTAGACCCAATTATCGCCCTAGTAGGATGGAAAGAACCTACCAAGGCGCAGTTTGTTGCTGTGCCTCCGAACATGCCTGGCGCAGCAAGGAACGCATCTCTGTGTGTGTCACAGGATAAAGTATCCCAATAGATGACGAACTATGTGTTCACCTTTTATATGATGAGCATCACATATGAGATTGTAAAAACACCGCGGCTCAGTAATGAGTTATTCTCTCGGTATGGGGGAGCGGCCAACTTCAGTGCCGACATGCATCATATTTTCATCCAGGCCCGCGCAGATCAAAAGCATCAATGGTTTAAGTTACCATATGTAGTAACCAAAGAAGACATCCTCGCGGTAGTTCAGCAGTGGCTGGCTGAATGGTTGAAGGATGCAGGAACAAAACCCACCATTCCAATTCCCCCAGTTACAAATATGGGCGCAGGCCTTAGTCAGACGCAGCAGCAAGACCCACCGGAGGACAGTGACGAACAAACTGAGTCGTAGCAGACTGAAAGCGACCAGGGTGGAGATGGTGGAAATGAAGAAGAAGAAGAAGACTCGGTTAAAACTGCGTCAGACCCTAACCGACCAGACAAGCGCAAGTCTCCAGAAGTAGCAGAAGTGACCAAGCTCCATTCCAGGAAGAAAGCAAAGGCATCAAAGGACAAAGATATCAATGAAGAGCCCGTCCTGACAAGTGGAGAGCTTAATCAAGCTCTGTCGAAGACCACAACAGTTCTCACGAAGAAATGGTCCGAGTTTGCAGCTACACACCTTAGTGCAATTACTGGCATGGCTCGAGGACTTTCAGAACTAAGGGAACTCGCAGGAAAATCAGTGACTGGCGCTGTAACAAGCAGTACTCCAACAAGCGCGCAGCCAGATACAAGGCAATGGCCGGCTAGGGAAAATAAAGGACAAGTGTCAAGCGCAGCTCTCATAATAACCGACGTGGCATCTCGCTCACAGATGAGCATGATAGTGGGCATAGACTACACCAAGATGTCTATGATGGAGCTGCATCTTTGTCAACTGGCCATCATGAAGGAGATTCAAGCACGAGACAACTACTCACATGCGCAGCTACAAAAGGCCACAGAGAAGAGTGATCACCTCGCAGCACAGCTGGAGGAAGCAGATCAGAGGAAGAATGCAACAGAAAGCAAGCAGGCCACACTAGTGCGAGTAGTGGATGAGGCATGTCGAAGTCTCCCCGACTTTGAAATACAGGCCGAAGAAGAATTAGAGCGAAGGATAGTCAAGTTGAAAGACTATGCACTACAGTCACGGAACCAGGTAGAGAAGCTGAAAGCAGAACATGAGGCCCAGATTGCGGAGTTTCAACTTCGTATCAAACCAGAAAGTCCCCCAGAGGTTAGGGAGCAGCACCGCGCAAACATTCAGGCCTCAGCAGCAAAAATCTCAGATATTGTGAGCAGCGCAGCAAAGCTACTAGAAGACAGTGTCGAAGCTTGGACAACCCTGCATGAACATCCAGAAGTAGGACAACTGCAAGAAATTATCAGGCAGAGACAGACAGAGCTGGATGCAGTCAAAGCGGAAATTAAGACTCTGCCTCCTATGCAGAAAATGTTTAAGGTGAAGCAAAGTAATGAACTCCAGCAGGAAATTGAGTCGTGCTTAGCGAAAGCAACAGTGTTGGAAAATTCTATGCAGCCACTTGTTAGCGAGGCTTTGGAGTTGAGTACTGCTGTGGACAGCCAGCTCAAAGTCCTGAAGGAATATGATGCATTTGCACAGGAAAATGCCAGCGAAGCATCAGCCGCAGTATTGCAGGAGTTGGTGGAAAAAGAGCAAGCAGCTGACATCACCATGCGTGGCCTCAACAAGCAGTTTACTATCTTCACCAACAAAGTCTGTCTACCAGAAGAGCAGCAGAGTGTCCCGGGACGGGACACTAGTGAGTCTTAGGGGCCTGTTGGGGCGTCCACCTTAACGGTCCTTAACTTTGGTAACTCCGCGGTTTTTGTAGGAGTTTGTAAGCGGAGTTATGACTCAAAATAGTCTTAGGGGTGTCAGGGTTGAGTAAAAACCTTCTTTTTGTAATAAACCCATGACTTAAGTCCAGGGTTTAGGGTTCGGGGTGCCCATGGTTTAAGACCAGGGTTTTGTAATAAGTGCACTATAAATAAGCACTCTTGTAAAGAAGTCAGTTTAGGCTTTTGATGTAAGATGAATTGATGCGAAGCTAAGGCTTGTTTGTAAGAAAGGTTAAGTCACAGCTGTGTGCGTGGACGACCTCTGCAGCTGTGTGCGCAGAGGGTTTTTGGGTGATTAAGAAGATCGGCAGCTGTGTGCACAGAGGCCTGCAGCTGTGTGCACGGCTTTAAGGACTTGAAGGGATCTGCAACTGAGTGCGCAGATCAGAACTGTGGTTTTTGTAAAGAGTTGAATAAAACACAGTTATGTGGACGTAACCCCTAAACTGGGGGTGAACCACGTTATATCGTGTGTTGTGGTTTTTGTTGTGTTGTTGTTATGTTCTTTTATTCATTGATAAATATATAACTGATAAGTAAGATCACTGCTAAATACTAACTTCACTGGAATTCCCAGTAAAGGGTTAAGCAAGGCACTATTTGTTCATCTAACCGCAAAGCTAAATAAGTAACTATCAAAGCTCTGCATTTTATGATTATCATTTGTTAGAAGCTAAAGGTACAGTAATATCCCTCTTCTGCTTGTAGAAACCTAATTCTGCGGCACCCCATAGCTGTTTCGGGTGAGACTGCAACCTGTTTGCAGGTTGTTGCCGAAAGGGCCAACACTGTGGGTCTTTTGTTGGTGCGAAGTTAATGGTATAAAACCCTGGTCTGCCCTATAGCCCAACATGATGGTAACCAGAGAAACAACTAGTGAATGAATAAATCTCCTGACCCCTGACACTTTCCAATACCTCATATGTAAATGGAGTCGAAAATGGGTCATGCAAAGAGGCGTCATTCATCTTTCTCAAGTCAACACAGATTCTTACTTCACTTGTAGCCTTTTTGTCTTGTGTTGCTATCAGGATGATCCATTCTAATTCTTCGACAAGCTCTATAATGCCTACGTCTAGAATTTGGTCCAGCTCTACTTTAACCATCTCTTTATATCATGGATTCAATCGGTATGGTTGTTGTTTGACTATTTTTGCATCGGGCCTCAAAGGTATTTTTATCTCTTCCAGATCTCTAATGATCCCCTTCATCTTTGAAAATTTTGTATGGAACACATCCTAAAACTCATGCAATAAGTCCATGATATTTCCTACAGTTTCATCATCCCAATAATCTTCGATATTGGTGACCTTTGGATTTTCTCGTGAGCCAATATTAACTTTCTTAATTTTGAGCGGACTCGTGAATTGGTCGCTAGAAATACCATGTCCTTCCACACCACGCGCACCTTCAGATTCTCTAATGTTTACATCGAGTGGGTCATCATCATCAGGTTCTCCCGTCACGTTGGATCATTCCATCCAACGGTGGATTGTCATGCTTTTCTAGTTGAAATTTGTCATCGCGACAAGGATATCTTTGAATATCTTCGCTTTCATCACTTGTAATGCAACATCAATGGAAGGGTGGTCATCTGCGAACTCAAATGTATGTGTGAACATGGTAACTAACTCCTCCCATTTGAGAGTTCCTTATTGCAGTTGAACTGATGTATACCAATTCCTCAGTATCATGTCCAGTGTATGTATGAAGTGATGAACCCACTCTTGTCATGTAGTATGCCTGCAATGTCATGCAACAATACTCAATATGCTCAACAGGATCAGTGAGTGTTGTATTCTTGTGAGCAATATAATTGATCTCTTCTCCAAATATGATCTCCAACAGTCTTCTACATTGTGGCCATTCAAGATAGATTTTTTTATGTGTACCCCACCATCTGGAAGGTGTAGCCATTAGCACAAAGTCCAAGGCAGGAAATCATTGTGATTCTGTAACCTTTGCTTCAAAATCTGGAAAAAAAAGATGCAAGGTTAGGTAAAACTTCGTATGTAGGTAGGTCACTTACCTCAACTCCTACCGGTCACAAAGACCTTGTGATTCTTGTGCATTTCCTCATAGATACTTCCTGCATTTGATTCTGCCAATTTTCTAATGCTTCACCTGAATCAGCTGTACAGGAGATAACACTTTTCCAACTCAGCTTTCCATCAGCTGTTGGATTTATATAATCATCTCCTGCATATGTGATATTATAAATATTGTCAAGATAGTCACCTTGTCCTTCACTATGCACTATTTCGACATATCACTGTCCCTCTAGTGGATCAATTGGCGTGACCACTCGTATCTCTGAATCTTCAAATGATGAGATTCTTCTCTTAAAATTTATAATGGTAGGGTTGTCTATCGCCTAGTTAATCCTGAAAAGTGGAGGATATGGGTTTTTATCATCAACAATGTCAATTACTTCAAAATCTGCATATGTTCTCATGCCCTCTACTTCAACAGGTTCCTGACTCAGTCGACCAATAGGCAAGACCTTCGACTGATTTGCTAGCGTGAGTTGAGTGGGAGAACAATCAAGTCACGGTTTTCCCATGCTTTCCCATGTTTGTCTTGTCAAAATATTGACATCAGAGCTAGGGTATACAATGATATAATCCATATCATAATAACCTATTTACATAGTCATTCTTAGCTCATGAATGATTTTTAATCTCTTTCCCACATGGTGGAGTCTTTTGTTTGGTCGTAGCTCATCCTAGGTTTCTTCTACTAAAGTTGTTAATTCTGCGACAACATTTTATCACGGATCAATGATACGCAACTTTTGAAAATTTCTGTAAGTTTACTAACCTTTTCGGTCGGTTGTTTTCAAAATAGTTGCCTGAATCTTTTAGGAATATCCCTTACTTGTCCTCTTGGTAATGTGGGAGCAGACGTCAACGCTTGATTCCTGTCAACGAATTATGGTCGAGCATCCAAGAAAGTTTCCTTTTCTCTCTAGATGTCGAATGGTACTTTCTTTTGTGTTGTCGGTCATACCTGTGGTTGGTCATGTTGTCCATTTTGGTTTGCTCAAGTCGCAACACCTCCTCTTGTTACGACATCAATGATTGCTTCTCTCATATTAGTAGAAATCATCTAGATGTTCTTGCTAGGATTCAAAATGGGATTCTGTAAGGGAACTGGATTTCTTGTATTTTTAGCATGCCACTTAGCAATCAATTGAGGGAAGTCCTCAATGGTATGGTTAATAACTTTACAATAAAACATGCCTTCACAGGACTCGCACAATCTCAAGCAAAATGTCCTGGTTGTCCATAACTGTAGCATATGATTTGGCCTCTTCCGCGACCAAACACTCCTCCTCCTTGTTGTTGTCCTCAACCCCAAAAAAATTCCACCCCCCTTAGGTTGAGCGTAGTGTTCTTGCGGTGGATATTGGTTCTATTGATATTGGGGTTGTGGATACGGATTTTGTTGAGATTGGATCGGTGGATATTGAGCAGGTGGGTATTGAGCTTATGCTTGTTCAACTTGTATCGGCTCATTGTTCTTCATTAAGTAGGTATCCACCATTTTCTCCTGCAACAGCTGGCATGCTCTATAGTCTTTCTCATCATGTCCTACAGATTTACAAAATTTACAATACAAACTAGCGGGTGCACTTATAATATTCTACAAGTACAAGCACTCTTCCGATCGATGACCTCGGGCCTAACATATTCTACACCAAGGCATCCCTTTTGTATTTGTCAGGTTCGGTGCTCCTGCTGCGACATAGTTCATGAGCGTAGGGCGGTTGTCTTTATGGTGTCCCTCCATTCTGCATCAGGTACACCAAAGTTATTCTTGGATCTATTTTCCTTTCTTAATGTCTTGGAGTTGCAGCATAAGGTTAGCTAGATTTAAGTGAATTTGTATCATTCCTACACCAGTCTCTCCAACCGGTGAGATTCCAACTTCATTGCTATCTCTATAGCTTTTGTTTGCGACACAATCTTTTGTTGAATCAACAGGATTTGGATGTGCGACAACAACGCTGCAATGAACCATTCCTTGTGTTGCACGTCTGACATCTGGAAGATGACTTTGGCCATCAATGTTTTAAATCTTTGGTCAAAATCCCAAACCGACTCTGTAGGAAACTGGTTGATTTCTTTGATTTTTGTGATGTATTGTGACTCAAATTTCATCTTTTTAAACTCGTATATTAATCCCACACAAATTTGGTTGAGTTTTTTCGGCGCAACTCCAGTTGGAACTATAGAAAACTTCATGTACCAGTCTAGTGCATGACCTCTCAGGGTTGCGATCATCTGCGCTTGTTTTATCGCTTCATCTTGGACCTGTCGCATGGTCCATATGACTTCACATAGAAACTAATGTTGTTCTAGGTCTTCTAACCCATTGCCATTAAATATAGGCAACTTAATATCGTTTCCAGCCATTATATTGGCTCCTGTTACACTCGAACAAAATTTTTGACTAGTTAAACTCCTTTGTCTATTATTTACAGCGTTAATATTACTTGTATTTACAAAGCCACTAGGATACAAGTTTCTAGATCTTACCTCCGACGATGTGCGCGGGGTTGTAGGGGTATTTTACTCGTGCTTTGGATCTAGAGTTTCTCCTTCTTCTTCCTCTCTATCGGATATTGTCTGATACTCCCCTTCTTTGTCACAGGAACCTTCGTCAAGATGTGACACTAGATCGTATTCTTCTCCTCTGGTCATACTACAACTTCCTCTCCTTGTCACGATTTTTCTTCTCTTTCCTGACCGAAATCTTCTTCCACTCCTCAAACGTCCACCCTCTATTTCAATACCAATATCAGCAGGAAAAAAACTCAGCTTTGTTTGCTCCATTTTTCACGCACTTCTTCTACGACATATCCCAACCTTCTTGCGTGAAGTCCTTCTAACTATCAGACTCCATTCTTAGGATTCTTTTTTCGCATACAAGCATCTTTATCCAAGTTTTCAAAGATTTCAAGTATCTTCCTTGTGGTCCTTGGGATTTTTTTCCTTTCCACCTCGCTGTATAAGTTTATTATGTCAACAACAAACTCAATAATGTATCCCTCCAAAATACTTTCCACCAAAAAATCGACAGCTCTTGACACAAGGTTGCTAGTACTTTTCAACGTTGAATCAATCGAGGATTCCACTCTCTTGGTTCTCCTCCTTAGAAATTCTTTCTCTAGTTTGATAACTTTGATAACCATTCATATAATACAATAGGGAACTTGAAAAAATAAAATCTCATGAATATTCATATAAAGATATCGCTCCAACCACTTCTTCGTATTTAACCGCGATCCTTTCCTTTCTTCTCGTGCAAACTGTAATGCTTTAAAATCCACCCAGCCTTGGATTTCCAGCTTCGTCAGATTCTAAAACATGTCCCTCACCAAAATGATTCATGGTCCTGTTACACCGAAATCTCCTAAGGTTGAGCCATGTGTTAACCCTCAATCCCTAAAGTTCCCTTGGTCGAATGGCATTGAATAGGAGGTTCTTTCCTTGCCTTTTTTCCCTCTAAGAAGACAGGCGTTCTTTCTCCTAAGGAAAGGTGCACCGACGCTCTTTCCCTTCATGATAGAAGCACCACTGGCACTCTTTCCCCTCCTGCAAGGTGTGTTGGCGCTCTTTCCCTTCATGAAAGGTGCACCGACGCACTTTCCCTTCATGAAAGGTGTGCCGATGGTGTTTAGAGGGAAAAAATCAAAGCTTTGAGGCTCTTCTCAAAGGTGGATGAGGTGGAGGACTATCCCTATCATCTAGGTGTGGTGGCATTCGATTCCCTAACCTATGGGGAATATCCCTTAGACCCCTCCTCATAATCCTCAACCTACTCTATCCCTTTAGCCTTATAAATTGAACCCTCTCTCCATTGTGAAGGGAGGAAGGGCTATGGTACTCTTTTGCTGGTGGAACTTCTAGATGATCGCTATCATCCTTTGGGAGGCTACTATCATCCTTTGGAGGCTTGGCTTGGATTGCTGGATGGAATATTGCAACGTTAAGGCTAGGTTGTGACATTCCTTCTTTGTGTAATTCTATGTATCTCCTTGATTATAGTAATACAAATCTCTTTCCATAAATGTTATTGTGTTGATGATGTTTAAAGCTTTCTTCCTTAACTATTAGCTTAGATCAATTCATGTTTGGATACACATGTACCATTTTCTTGTTTCCACTTTCTCTACAGGGTTTTACAACTCAAGATCTGAAGGCTCTAGAGCTTGGATCAACAAAGAGAGAAGAGGATTTGCAGACTTTAGGTAAGTGATCTATCTGTTACCTTGCATTTCCATTTGATCTAGGAAAGTATCTTGTGTTGTGTACTTGATTTGTTCTAGATCCACTTGGACTAGGGAGATCTGGCTTGAGTCAGCTTGAGTAGATTTATCCACTAATAGGTCCCGGCAATAGAACCATTTGTTGGCATTGTCTTTCTCTTCGACCCAGGTTTGGACCTTCGTCGTGTGCAACAAATCCCAAGATATCAACTCGACAGAGCAAGGCTCATTCAACATGACCTGTAATGTAGATGTAGTCTCACCTGATATATCTCTTATGAGTGGCTGCCAGCACCAGGTTTCTACAGTTGGGTGGGGGGTTTTTTCCTTTGGCACCTTACCAACTCGCTCGACTAAAGTTGGTGGGTGTATTGTGTAATCTTTATGTGCGTGGATAAAACACTACTTAACATATCCATCACAGTGATTATAACAACAATGTATGCTTAACACACCGGTTATCTATCAATAGTGCGACTCATGCATCATAAAACTCATTCATAAGCAAATATATAAACACTTAATCACAATATACATTCCTGCGACTTAAGCATATTTATCATATACAATATACATTCACATACATTCATGCGACATAAACACATTCATCATCTACTCAATGACACAATATTTAACGTGGAAACCCATCTGAGAAAAACCGTAAAGGCACTCTTCATTTGGCATGAGAAATATATGGCACCTTTGGTCTATGCACTTGGATGCAGACTCTGTTCTAGATCTTCTTCTCTTATCTATACAAGCTGCTCTCTCCTCTCATTCTCTCTGATATCTTGTCAATCTATATTCTCCTACTTAACTCTATTGTTGATCCACACACATCCTAGATCAATGACTCTTCTCTATACTTCTGCGCACTCTGCTGCAGATTACTCAACTCTTCTTACAGACACAACCTTACTAACTGACTGAGTAAGTAGCTAAATAGATAAAGTAAGCATACAACCAACCAACCTAGCAAGCAAAACCAACAAGCAATTGATCAGGAACTAAACCGTACACAGCCTAGGTTCTTTCTTTTGGTAGACTCTTACATGTCGCTCTCGGTCGACTTCATTCAGTTAGCTGACGAGATGTCATTCCTATTCTGGTGACATTTGTTAGGAGGCACTGACTTCCCAAATTACAAAGATGATTTTATTCCTTACAACACGTGTGATTTCTGTCGATTCTAGCCGACCTCGTACCCACGACCTTCCTTGAATTGTCGTTTTCATTTGTGGCACCGTTGCATGTCTTCTCTAGCATGGTTCCTTTTGTCATGGCTGATCGTGTCACATCCTTTCCTCCTGTCGTAGCTTCTCTTCTGTCATTGCTTCTCCCTCCTATTGATAATTCATCCTTTTGTCACAGCTTCTTCTGCGACTAATTCTTGCCTTAACTCTTTATTCCTTATCTATTTCTACTCTTCCTTCTCTTCTTCTGTTGCAAATTCTCTTCCTTCCTACGACCAGACTCCTTACCTTCTTGGGAAACATTCTAACTGAATTATGCCTATATTTTCCTAGGGCCAACAATAAGCGACCAAGGCACACACTTTGTCAACTAGCTGATTGAGGAACTGACGAAATAATTATGGATCCAACATAGAAAGATGACATTATATCACGCTCAAGCTAACGGTGCTATTGAAGCATTTAACAAATCCTCGAGAATGCGTTGATGAAGATTTGTAATGTCCAAAGAGATGACTAGGATTAAAAAAATTCGTAGTATTGTGGGCATATCACATGACCTGTAAAAAGTGTACAGGTCAAACTCCATTTCGCTTGGTCTATGGAAAGGAAGTTGTGATGCCAATGGAATACATTGTACCCATCCTAACGATTGTTGTGATCACAGAGATGACAGGTGTTGGTGCTCTCGAGGAAATACCGTCATAGCTGATACAGTTGGAAGAAGATTGATGTGTTTTAGGATATCATCAAAACATTGAGAAAGAACGACAGAAAGTATGGCATGATTGTCACATCAATAATACGCAATTTTAGGTCGGAGGACTTGTTCTTCTGTATGATAGTAAATTTTTAAAGCATTCGGGTAAGCTAAAACACTAGGACCGTATATTGTAAGGCATAACACTAACAGAGGATCAGTGCAATTGAAAATTTTGGATGGAACACCTGTCAAAGGACCAGTGAATGGAAGTGTGCTTAAGCCTTATCAAGTTAGTTGTGACTTAGTTGACTGAAATTGAAACAAAACAAAAAGAAAACCCTCTGAAATTTTTTGTTTTGATCCCAGGAAACAAGTTGTTGCAAGAAAAAACAAAAAGCATCGCAGACTGCTAGCCTGTTAAGAGAGAGGAAAACTGTCACAGACTCTTTGTCTGTCGCAAGAGGAGAAATGATGGCGAAGAAATAAGGAAAGAACCACGGAGGAGATCATTCAACGATTTAAAAACACTATTAAGTTTATAACTGGGCCCCATCATATCTTGCTGCATCTATGACAAGACCCACAACGCTAATGGTTAGCGACCCAATACCTGTTATTTGAAGAAGAAGTTGAGGCTATTACCCAAGATTGGATGGAAGAATGGCGAGTCCCTGTCGTTGATGACCTACTATTTGCAAAGGAAGACTTGCGTCAGGATGATCTAGCGATGAAGAAGGATGATCTAGCAGCCTAAGATAAGGCATAAGAAACAAAGCGTTGACAAAACAACAAGAATTGTCAGCCTTGCCAACGACAATTTTACCCTTTTGACGAAAGTAATGACAGAAGTCGCTAGATAATGCCCGAAGAAAATGGATAAGCGCCACACAGAGCTAACATGTAGTATTATAAACTTACTACATATGCTCTGCAAAGAAATGAAACAAGTATAGGTCGCGGTCGAGTACAAACCACAAGCGACAATGTCACATGACTTAGTTGGTTCGTCAAAAGAGCGACCAAGTGATGTGTCAATCCATATTCGACCAATAAAGACTCAATTGGTGGGAGAAGCACTTGACTTGGGGACCACAGAGCTGAATATCATGGCTAAGAACTTGAGCCATGTTACTATATATTTTTCTCAAATGTTGTTATATGAATTTTATGCAATCAAGAATGCCACAACTGTGGAAATGAAGGTAAGAGAAAGTGCATTGATCTAACAAGTTTGAGCATCGAATACGACTGTTAGTAGGATGAAGAAAGCATTCAAGAAATTGAGTAGAAATCCAAAACCTGGGAGGAGGACATGGACAGGATCAACAAAGTTGTAACACTTGCTTAGAGTAATTTTGCAAATGAAGGCATAACAAATGAAAAGTTTGCAGAAGCCAAGGTCATTCGACATGGCAAAATTGCAGAGGACCTTCGCAAAAAGGTTGCAGAGCTAGAAGCACAAGTGAGACCCAATACACCCCCGTAGGTGCTGAAAGAAAGAAGGAAAACACCAAAAGAGGCTGCGAACAAGATATAAGAGGTATAGGCATTATGTGCCAAGGCAGTCGAAGAAGTTTCTTAAACATAGGAAGCGTTGATCGATGATGCAGAGTTAGAGAAAGTTGCAAAGTAGGTGCGTAGTGCTGAGATAGAGGCGAACGAGATGAAGAAATTGCCCTTAGTAAAGAAAATGGCTAAGGCTACTGAGGTGAAGAAACTACAACAACAATTCGCAGTGATGTGAACTCAACAGTAGTAAAGGACTGACAAAGTCGTAGAATTGTAGGCAGAGGCAGAAAGAGTTACATGCATTATTCAACCTATAAACACATCAGTCAGAAAGAGTTACAGAAAGTACAGCAAGAAGTAGAGTCAAGAAGACTAACAACGTTAGAACACATCAGTTCCATCCTTGTGGAGAATTTGCAGAAGGCAAAAGAAGAGGTGCGACGAGAAACAAAGTAGATAGTGAAAATACTTTAAGGTTTTTCAAGGTAAGGTCATCATGACGAAAGTTTCAGATTATCTTGGCTCGGGACGAGCCACAAGAGAGTGTTGGGGGAATATTGGCCCTAGGAAAAGATAGGCAGAATTAATCTAGAATTCTACTCGGGAATATGAAGATACCGATCACATGATAGAAGAAGCTGTGACTGAGGAAAAGTTTCGATAGAAGCAACTATGGAAGAAAGAGCCACGATAGAAGAAGTAAATATATTTTGGGTTGACAATGCCTACTGACAGTTGTAACTAAATATACGGGAATAGGAATGACATCCTGTTGGCTAACATAATGGAGTCAGTTGACTACAACGTGTTAGAGTTTGTAAAAGGGAGAACCCCAAGTTGTGTGCAGGTTACACATATACACACATTTAGACATATACACTCTCGGTTGGTCTTAGTCATTTTGTCTGTTGTCTGTTTGCAGAGTTATAGAGATGTAGAGAAGAGAGAGTAAATCCAGGATGTGTGTGGATCGACATTAGGGTGAAGAAGAGGAAAATTCAGAGGCCTGAGACTAGAGAGCATGAGAGGAGAGATAAATATGTATAGATTGTAGAGAGGATCTAGAACAGAGTTTGTAAGCTAAGTGCACAGATGAAAGGTGCCATATATTTCTCATGATAGATGAACAACGCCTTTGTGGTTTTCCCAGATGGTTTCCACGTTAAATGTTGTCTCTGTGTATATTTGATGAATGTGCTTATGTAGAATGAATGTATGTTGTGAATAAATGTACGTGCATTTGCTTATAAATGAGTCTTTATATGCATATGTCGCACTGTTGTTAGTTGGAATCGCTAATAAGGAAGTATACTGAATGTTGTAATCTTTGTTGATGGTTAAGTAGAGTAATATATTGAATGCACACAATAAGAGTTAGTAATATAACCATCGACTTTGGTCGAGCAAGCCAATAAGTTGCCAAGGAAGAGGAAATCCCCACATAACTGCAAAAACGTGGTTCTGGTAGTTACCCATAAGAGATATCTTAGGTGAGACTGCATCTGTGTCGCAGGTGCTGTCGATTGAGCCCTACTCTGTCGGGCCGATATCTTGGGTTTTTTTGATGGACAACCAAGGGTTTGAACCTGGGTTGAAGGGAGAAATGCTAATCGGCAGTAATGTCACTAGAAAACCAATTAGGAATAGATAGGGTTAGTTAGGAATCAATTAGTGTGGTGCACTCAACGTTCACTCAATTGCCTCCTAAAATCAAAGAGAAATTTCCCCAAATTAGGGAGTGTGCCCCCAACTTAGGAACACACCTTCAAACTTAGGATTTTGACTCATGGATGACTTAGGAGGTGGACTTGAGTGTGGTCGCGTCCATTGGATTCATCAAGACAAGTTCTAGGAGGGTTATTTACTCTAACACTCTCAAGGCTAGGGCTTTACATCCTTCCCCACTATAAGTTGTCATCATCCTCAACAACACTCATAAGAACCTATTGTCCTCCAATTCTACTACCTAAATTCGTGCACCCACCTGTGATCGGATTCTCCAACCACTCAACATTGTCATTGCCAAAATACTTGTGTAATTGCTCACTATTCAATACTTCGTTTCAATGAAGCACCTTTGCCCGAATCTGCCTACAATGTCTCCTAGATGCCATTGTCATTTTTGGCGCCTTCTACTGTTATCGCGAGGTATTGTTGCTATAATTGGCTTCTACTATTGTGGAAACCTAACCTACAATAATACGGTTGTGCAATTGTCCAAGTGTTGCACACTTTTAACTTGTTATTGCTTATATATTTGATAAATTCTGCCATACATCTACACATTTTCCCCCTTGTTCCTTGAAATAGTTCAGTGGCCAAGCCAACAATCACATCTAACTCATGTGAATACACATCCTCATGTTTAGAATAACCATTTCCATCCACAATTCAATATTATTTGTACAACTTTTATGGACTAAGCCATTGTCACCACCTTTTACTCAAAATTGTCACAAAGGAACGTTAGTCACCTTTGCCATTTGTTGCGTCTTCTTGACTCATTCTTGTCTTGATTTACTCAATCCCTTGGCTAGTGGATTATAAACATCCTTTATAGGCTTTGCATTCCTCTTGAACCAACATATGTGTAATCCTCAACTCATTGATCCTTGTGAAGTGGAAGAGCACTTAACTCATGCAAGGATCTATGAACCTGTTCTTTGACGATGTCATTGTCCTAAAGCACAGAGTCTTGCTAGTGAGTGCCTTTATGCACTATTTGGGCTCAACACTTAAATTGTTATTCTTTAAGAATGGGACATCCATATGACCTGCTTCTTTTTGTGCATGGTTATGTGTGGGATAAATCACATCCTAGTGGGTTCCCTTGTTGCTAATGTTTGCAATTATTGTTGGTGCAAGTCCATCATTGTTGGTTGGCTACATTGCTCTTCACCATTGTCACTTCCATGTCAAGTGGTATCATAGCAAAACTTGGGGTTGTTGGATGCTTTTATCCATTGTCCCTTTTGCATTAATGGGTTGTAGGTCACTTTAAGCATACTTCCTCATTCTTGGGTGAACATAAAGCAAGGCACAATCCTTGAGGCAAGTTGATAGGCATTTGCAAAGGGTGACCTAAAAGTTGCGATCATAGGCTTGTGCCTTGGTGTAACAGGCACCTAAGGAAGTTCCTTGGCACAGACTTGAAGACTCAGGCATTTTTCATTGTGACTTGGAAGGAAGTAGAAGACTTTAGCAATATGTTGTGTAGGTGGACATGAGCATGCTTGAGGTAACAAGTGAACCAAGTCTTGAGGCATGGGAAAACTTTTCAGAGGGGCCAAGAAGGGTCGAACCACTTGTGGGTTGCAACACAGACAACATAGAGAGAGAGAGTTAGGGGAGACAAAGAGGAAAAACACGTCCATGGAATGTGATTGTTGGGATGATGAGATTTGTGACATGTATCAGGCACATATGACGAGGTTATGGGCATGTGATGCACATCACATGGGCATATCTTAGGTGAAGGGGCATAGTTTGGTTGTAGTAGGTAGAGTTTGGCCAAACCGTTGTGAATAAGGCAAGGCAACACCACATGATTGCAAGTGTCAAAGTCAAGTTGGGAAATCCCCAAGCTCAAAGAAAACAAATAGGGCAGATTTCAGGTCCATGACATATACCCTCCGTGCCCTGATGCTTTTTGTTACGAGGCCAACTGGCGTTGGTTATTTTAAGACTTCCATTATTAGGCTTTTATGGTTATTTGTATTTAAGACTAAGACTATATTGTTTTATGTTATAGATATCCTACTAGTAGATGGTCTAACTTTCTTTATTTTTACAGAAACGATTACTTTGTATTAAAATGAAAAAATAAAGGAATGCATCTGAACTGGACATCCTTAATACACTAATTCAAACCCAAAAATTTGACATACAATTTGATAGTAGTATAACACAGGATATCTAACCATCCTGCTACAGGAATACTACCTCTAAAGTGCCGGTCATTTTCTCTAAAGTAAAGACGACATAAAGTGCCACAAAGAAAAATGCACTAAAAAAAACATTACAGATGAGATCAATAATTTGAAGGCTGACCATCACGGGCTTTAGCATAGTAGATGGTCTAAAGGCTTGTAGTTTTTCACCTATGAAGGTTGCTTTTTAATGAGGAGAGGATAAATGTTATAAGATGGATCAAAATACTGAAAAAGAAAATAAGGTTAAGAATACAAGGATGGAAAATGACTACCACTAGCATAGATCCATCTTAGAAAGGACCTACCAAGTACCAAAATGGATTAAATCTCTCGAAGTGCAAACCCCTTTTTTAGAGTGAAAATGTTTAGGAAATGTGTACAAAATGTTTATGGTTTTAATTTGTAGTCTTATATATGTGGTTTTACAAAATATTTTAAATCTAAATTGAGCCCACATGTTATTTTTTATAACATTTTTTTTAATAAAAGACACATGTCAGCTTTAGGATGAACACAAAAAGACTTACACATCTCCATCTACTGAACCATAGATTACGCCTCTTCAACATAATAATACAATTCATATTGCAATGTCGAAATAATGCCAAACTTTTTTATGCCATTGAAGTCAATATGGCGCACTAACAATATTTAATCACACATTGGCACGATGCACACATTGGAGTGATAGAAGGCACCACTAAAACTCCTCGCAATATTTTGCCACCACGAAGTATTTCGCCCCTCCTATTTTCAATCACTAAAACCGACTTCCCTCCTCGAAAAAGCACTTTTCATTAGAATTCATTCGACTTGGCGAAGACTTTTCCCACCAAGCCTTTGGTCTCTCTTCACGCCTATAAGAAGCCAGAACGCATCCGCGTCTAGACTATTCTCGCTCGTTTGAAAGTCTCGTAAACAAATAAAATCTCCCACGGACTACATACAATAATAATACATTTTTACGGGCGGGTCGAGATTTTAAACTTCGGATAGCTGTTGACTGGCGATGTACAATTGCCATCCTGAGCCTAACAAGGAACGCTTCGTTACACCGAGAAGTTCAAGTGCTATCGTCAGAAGAGGCGTGGATGGCCACGATCACGATCACTTCCTTGGAGATGAATTACATGGTTTTCCGTTACCTGCATGAATCAGGTCAGAATTTGTATTTAACCCATTTGAAAACCTTTTATTTTATATGAATGCTGTATACATTTTAAAGGCGAAATTGCTCGAAGCTTTCCATTTAAGAGCCAAAGATTTCATGCCATACTTATTATGCTTTCTTGCATGGTTCGAACCCTTGCCGCACCGGTAAAGGAAGTGGGTATCATCCAGAACCGGAAAATTCTTTGTAGCAAAATGAGGATTTGAGCGAAGCCGTAGTGCAAATCGCAGCAAAGACATAAATCTGTCCGAAATGGAGGATTTGAGCGAAGCCGTAGTGCAAATCCCAGAAAAGACATAAATCTGTCCGAAACCCTAATGGGAATGGAAAATATTATGTTGTGGTTAAAACCCTAGAAGGAAAAATTGTCAGCCTCGTACCCTCGCATGCTAAATATTTTGATTCAACCCTGAGTACAATTGTGGACCGTGTAATAACATCAAAATTGCTTTAAGCTTTTCATGAGGCTTTTCACAATTAGGGCCGGTGCCCTCTTTTGTATTGGTCGAAATCCTATAAAGGGATTTGTTCCTTTGAAAATATTGACGGGACCAATGCTTAAAACTTGGCTCGGCCAGCCAGGTCAGAGTACTGTCAGATTTGCAAAAACTGTCGAAACTTGGCAAATAAAATTTTGACGAAGTACGCAAAATTCATTCAAAAGAATAGAGTACTCTCCGACTTAGTAAAACATTGTCAATATCTTGGCGAATAATTTGTTGTAAATGTACGTAAAATTTTATCCAAAAGAATTTGTCGAGATTTTATGTAGTCATATTTTCTGAGTCTGAACTCCAACTTAGACTTGTGAGTTATTGCTGAGCTCTCAAAACACAAAAAGTTTTTCGAGCTTTTTCCCCCTCAAACATTCTGAGTGTGAACTCCAAGTCAGACTCGCGAGTTATTGTTGAGTATCTCTCTAGTTTTTTTCCAAGCTTTTGCCTTGTACCACTTTTGGCACTGAACAGGGTATGGTTAGCGACTCCAGGTGATACCTGGTGAGTTTTGCCACTATGTTTTGGACCCTGGTAACAGTTATATGCACTTTCAAAATTGCTCCACTATCAGCACAAAAATAGGGCGATATGAAATAGGACCAGCATAGATCCATTCTAAACGTGGATCTAATTTTTTTTTAACAGAAACTGTAACATTTTCATTATAAAAAAGCTGTGCACAGCCATCCAAAACAAAATGAATCGTGTCTGAAATCTGTTTTCACAATAGCATATACTAACATGACTACTACTATCTTATCCTTGCAAAAGATTTTGTGTTTCTTCCTGCATTTCACCATGCTATATGAGGTACAAACCCTGATAAACTGTAAATCTAACAAAATACAAAAAAACATCAGAAAAAACCTGAGGCTTTGACCCTATTTCTTGTTCTTTGCTTCCATGCCTGGAACAGGCTTTGAGACTGATACTTCTTCCATTGGCTGCACTCTATTAGCTATTGTCTCTTGGCAGTGGCAGCCGCATTATGTCATATTTAATTTTTTTGAACATCTTCAGCAATTCGATCAACCTTTCCATGAAGTTCTTTGACATCCCTGTCCATGTTATCTATCCGTGATTCCTGGCAATATAGGTTGCTTATCACGTACCCAATGTCTGTTGAGAACTCTTGGTTCTGCCTGAGTCCGCTGCAGATTGCTTCTTAGCTCACTAGATCACAATTACACTTTCAATCTTTTAATTAAGCCAGTAACTAACTTAACCCGAATTACTGAAAAGATAAATGCAACACACTGATAAGCAACCATATTGAGAAAACCACAACACAAGAGATACCCTGGAAACCCCAACGGGGAAAACCAACCAAAAGTTTACTTTTATTGCAGATTTGTTATTTAGCACTTACAACGACTGATCCAGATCGTGCCCAGGTGCACGCTGGGGACAACAGTCGACTGAATGAGTCAAGTACTGTTTGGCGGAATCATATAAGAAGAACAAGTAAAGCAAGGAATACACTTAGGTCGACATAAAGTACACGTACAGACAAAATGCAAGAATTCTAACCAATCTATTACTTCTTCTCCATGAAAGATGGAGGAATTGGAATACTGTATATTGCATTAGTGTACATGCTTATATAGGATGTTGAGACGCTTGGGTGACTACTCGTTACGTTTAGTTACAAAAGAAGTTATAATGGTTCAGAAGTTCAACCATCGCAGACGTCTGGAAGACAGAGACATTTTGTTGATGTTCGACAGTCGTGTGAAACCTGTCGAGGTCAGCTGTGTGGAGGTTCGGACTTGTCAAAGCCGATGTGGAACCTATTGAAGTAGTCAAAGTATTTGAAGCAGTCTAAGTGCTAGACTTTGTCGAAGTTCAACAACCTGCCAATTGTTGGTTGGATCATTCCTCGTTCCTTAAGAAACAATTGTTTCCCTTGTGTATTCCGTCAGGTGAGGAAACTTGTTGGCTATTTCAGTAGCAGAGTACCATTTTCCTTGCGTGGGGAGTTGTCCAGCTTTAGCCACTTGAAACAAGGGAATGGAGTTTGTCCTTGTATTGCGTATGCATCGTCCCACAAGGGTGTTGCAAAGAAGAGGTTTCTGAACATCTGGATGGATGTCTTCGAGTTCATATGGACCATATTGCAAAGGTTTCATCTTTCTGTATGGGCCAGTGAAGCGCTCCTTCTTTAGATGTAACCAGACCTGATCCCCAATTTGGAATGAATGAGGAATACGAAGCTTGTTGTGTCGGGCCTTAGCTTTTGCTTTTGCTCGTTGCAACATTTCCTGAGCATGCTTCTGGATGTTGTAGATTTGATATATGAACTTCAATGCTTTCTCCACTTCTCGTCCTTCGAAGTCGGTGTCGTTCCACTGTGTCGAGGAACTGATTAAGTCGATAGGCGCTGAGGGTTGAAATTCGTAACAGATCTCAAATGGACTCTTGCTCGTGGAACTGTGTTGAGCACGATTGTAGCTGTGTTGGATGTATGGAAGGCTGTCATCCCATGTTCGACGATGCTTGTGGTTGTACATGCGAAGCAATTGTACGACTAAGTGATTTACAACTTCTGTTTGTCCGTCTGTCTACGGATGGAAGGCTGTCGACAAAGAGAGTCTTGTGTTGAGTTGTTGCCAGAGAGTTTGCCAAAAGGTGTTGGCAAATCTAGCATCTTTGTCGGAAATAATGGTCGTTGGGAGGCCATAATGTTTCCAACATGTTCAAAGAAGAGCACAACACTCTGCTGTGCTGTAGTAGTCTTCTTGCATATTATGAGTATAGCCATCTTGGAAAATCTTTCGACTACTACTAAGATTGCATTATGCTAATGTTTGGTAGTAGGATATCTTGTCAAGTAGTCCATAGAAATAGATTCCCATGGTCGACTAGGGACTGGAAGGGGTGTGTACAGTCCTTGTCGTCGATTCGACGGTTTACTAATGGCACAAACTACACACGATCGAATGCACTTGTTGACATCAGATTTATGTGAAGGCCAGTAAAAATACTTTTGGAGGATAACAAGTGTTTTTGCAACTCAAAAATGTCCTACAGTCTTGCTGTAGTGTGTGTCCCAAATGCACTTCTGTTAGTGCTCACGGGTCGGTACACAAAGCTGTGCAAGCTTGTATAGCAAGTTGTCCTTTAGGAAGTAGTCGGTAGTAGAAAGCGTGTCGGTCTGAAGTTGTCGATAAATTGCCGAGAAGTCATAATCTACCGAATACAATTGTGGCCAAGTAGTGGTGTCATAACCTTGCATACTCGTCATTGTAGACAGTAGAGTAATGGGTGGGCGACTGAGACAATCGGTTGCGGCATTGGCTTTGCCTTTCCGATACTTAATTACCAACTGAAATTTTTGTAGGTAATTAATCCACTTGAGTTGTCGGATTGTTTGTAGTTTCGATTGGGATGGAGCGAATTGCAAAGGTTTATGGTCAGTGAGGATGGTCGTTTCTTTTTTATGGTCAGTGAGGATGGTCGTTTCTTTGCCAAGAATGAGATTCTGTCATTGCTCACGGGTCGATACACAAAGCTGTCCAAGCTTGTATAGCAAGTTGTCCTTCAGGAAGTAGTCGGTAGTAGACAACGTGTCGGTCTGAAGTTGTTGATAAATTGTTGAGAAGTCGCAATCTATCGAATATAATTATGGCCAAGTAGTGGTGTCATAACCCTGCATACGCATCACTGTAGATAGTAGAGTAATGGGTGGTCGGCTGAGATAATCGGCTGTGGCATTGGCTTTGCCTTTCCGATACTTAATTACCAACTGAAATTTTTGCAGGTAATTAATCCACTTGAGTTGTCGGATTGTCTGTAGTTTCGATTGGGACGGGGCGAATTGCAAAGGTTTATGGTCAGTGAGGATGGTCGTTTCCTTGCTAAGAATGTAGTGTCTCCACTGTTTAAGAGCTTGCACAATGGCATAAAGTTCTTTTTCATACGTTGAATACCTTCTAACCGTGTCGTTGAAAGTTTCAGAATGAAACGCGATTGGGTGACTTGACCGAGTGATCACTGCGTCGAGAGCATAGTCCGCTGCGTTCTTCTCAATCCCAAAAGGCTGATGCAAACCAGGTTACACAAGTACTGGTGCAGTACAAAGCTTGTTCTTGAGTTGTTTAAAAACTTGTTGTTGTGTTGGTGTCCATTTGAAGAGAGTTTTCCCATTTCCTTTAGTCAACTGATTCAAAGGCCATGCGATGTGACTGAAGCCAAGTATGAATCGTCGATAGAAATTCGCCAAACCAAGAAAACTTCTTAGTTCATGAATGTTTTGAGGAATGGGTCAATCTTTGAGGATTTGTACTTTTTCTTGGTCAACATTAATGCCTGCACAGTCAATTACATACCCCAAATATTTGATGCTGGTCATCGCAAATGAGCATTTGTCCATGTTCAGATATAGTCGATGTTGCTGGAGAGTGTCAAAGGCTTTTCGTTGCTGTCGGACATGTTCTTCCCGTGATCGACAAAAAATCAAGATATCGTCGAGATAGACAATGACACACTTGCCGATGAAAGGTTGTAGAAGGTCATCCATATATCTCATGAAGGTTGCAGGTGCATTGGTTAAGCTGTAACGCCTGATAAACCATTCAAACAATCCTTCCTTGGTCTTGAAAGCCGTTTTCCATACATCGGTGGTCTTGATCGAAATTTGATGATATCTCGACTTGAGGTCGAGTTTCGTAAATAACTTAGCATCGTTCAGACTGTCGATGAGTTCATCCATCTGTGGAAGAGGGTATCTGTTCACTGAAATTTTGTTGAGAGCCTGATAGTCGATGCAAATGCGCCAAGTCTCGTCTTTCTTTGGAACTAGGATGATTGGACTTCCACAAGGAGAGGAGCTGGGGCGGATATGACCCTTGTTGATCAAATCCTGGATTTGCCTGTGAATCTCTTCATTTTCGAGAATGAATCTTCTGTAAACAAGCGCGTTAGGTAATGAAGAACCAGGAACAAGTTCAATGGAGTGTTTTACCTGACAATGCAAAGGTACTTTGTTTGGCTCTTGAAATACGTTTCTATATTCCTCAAGAATATTGTCGACTTCTTGTTGTCGTCGAGAGCTATGCTGGTCGGTAAGTCGACTCGTTGCTGCAGTCTTTCTAGAACCATTCAAACAATCTTTCCTTGGTCTTGAAAGCCGTTTTCCATACATCGGTGGACTCGATCGGAATTTGATGGTCTCGACTTGAGGTCTAGTTTCGAAAAGAACTTAGCACCTTTTAGACTGTCGATGAGTTCATCTATCCGTGGAAGAGGGTATCTATTCTTCATTGAAATTTTGTGAGAGCCCAATAGTCGATGCAAATGTGCTAAGTCTCGTCTTTCTTCGGAACTAGGATGACTAAACTTCCACAAGGAGAGGAGTTGGGGCGGATATGACCCTTGTCGATCAAATCCTGGATTTGCCTGTGAATCCCTTCATTTTCGAGAATGGATCTTTTGTAAACAGATGCATTAGGTAATGAAGAACCAGGAACAAGTTCAATGTAGTGTTTTACTTGACAATGCAGAGGTACTTTGTTTGGCTCTTGAAATATGTTTCGGTATTCCTCAAGAATATTGTCGAGCTGTTGTTGTTATCGGGAGCTGCGCTGGTCGGTGAGTCGACTCGTTGCTGTAATCTTTCTGGAATGTTGAGGCTTTATCATGATTAATGCGAACTTTTGAGTATGATTGATAAGTTTCTTTGTTTGTTTGGAAGATACCATAGTAACCGTTGATGTGGCTCGTCGCTCTGGTATGTCGTACCACAGATTTTGGATTTTGACAATCACCTTCTGAGGCTGTGACTAATATGTACCGTGTCGATCCCATAGGTAGGGTTTACTGAACAGGGCGTCGGCTACGGAAAGCGGTGCCACGTCGTCGAGTACTTCATCTTCAAAAGGCTTAATGAAGTAGGCAAGTCGACATTGGCGTGTGATTCTTAGTTCTTGCCCATCCTTCATCCAACCGATATTGTAAAGGCTGTGGATGTGGAGTGGTGACAAGATCTAATTTCTTCACAAGATCTTCAGAAATGAAGTTCTTTTGGCTACCATTATCCACAATCAGATGTAATGGATTTTTTTGCACCCATATTCGTGTGTGGAACTGGCTTTCTCCTTCCACCTCATTGACGAAAGTTGAGGCTAACGAAGTGGTCGAGGTTGAAGCTAAGAGGGTTGTTGCATCTGGATCAGATTCTACCAGGGATCCGTCGGACAAGTTGGATGTCAACAATTTTGCCAAAAATGTCTTTTGAGCTTTGCATTCTGACGTAACATGCCATGTTGAATTGTGATAATCACACCATTTGTCGGTAGGAGATTATTTGTTGCGATCCCTCTTGTCTTTCTGAAAGTTCTTCTTTTGATGATCAGGCTTTGGCGGAGTTGGCTAAGAAGGGCTCTTTGACTTGTCGGAGTTGACCGACGACTTCTTGTCGGATGTTCGACCTGTTGGCTTGTTTGCGAAACATGCTTTTCCTTTTTGTTTAGCTTCAAGCTTGCTGGCATAATGAAATGCATCTACAAGTGTATTGACAATCATAAATTCCATTTCTTGTTGAATGTACGGGGATAAACCGTTGACGTACTTCAGGACAAGCAATTTCTCTTCTTCTTAAATGCCAAGTCTAGCCATGAGTCGATAGAACTTGTCGGTATAACTCTGCACGGACTGGTCTTTCCACTGCCTTAGTTGCTGCCACTTCTTATGCTGCTGTTCCGGATACTTGGGCGGGTAGAATTCCCTTTAGACGTACTCAACAAATTTTACCCATGTGTCTATGGGGTCGCCTTCTTTTTCCATCTTTGTTGATAGATTCTCCCACCAACAGTGTACAGAGGTTGACATCTTTAAGGATGCAATGGCGATCTTTTTTGCTTCGGAGAGTTGATTCATAGAGTAGTAAGATTCCAGTTGTTGCACCCAATTGTCGACGGATTCCGCGTCAATCTTGCCTTCAAGGTTTGGTATGTCCAAATTCATCTACACTTTGAAGGGGTTCATTTTATCGGAGTGATTTTGTGTCGAGGACTCCTTGGATGTCGAAGTGAATCGCATGAGAATCTCATTGAACTGGGCGAACATCTTGGTCCGCTCGCGAGCCAATGCTTTTTCTATGAGTTGGTCTCTCGCGTCAGTTGCATGTCTATTGTCTACTTCTTCGTTCATCTTTTCTAAAGTCGACGGAAGTGTTTGCTTGTTTTGTTGAGTTTGCGAGCGTGTTTGAACATGCATAAGTTAAATAACTTCAATGGAAGTGCTTATGTAACTTAAGCTTTGAACAAGATCTTGCTCTGATACCAATGATCCAAGTCGATGCACAGGTGCATGTTTGGGACAACAATCGACTGAATGAGTCGAGTACTGTTATGGCAAAAGCATATAAGAACAAGTAAAGCCAGGGAATACACTTAGGACGACATAAAGTACACGTAGAGACAAAATGCAAGAATCTGAACCAATCTATTACTTCTTCTCCATGAAAGATGGAGGAATTAGAATACTGTATATTACATTAGTGTACATGCTTATATAGGATGTAGAGACGCTTGGGTGACTACTCGTTATGTTTAGTTACGAAAGAACTTATAATGGTTCAGAAGTTCAATCGTCGCAGACGACTAGAAGACAGAGGCATTCTGTCGATGTTCGACAGTCGTGCGAAACCTGTCGAGGTCAATTGTGTCGAGGTTTGGACTTGTCAAAGCCGATATGGAACCTGTCGAAGCAATCGAAGTGCTAGTCTTTGTCGAAGCTTGACAGCCTGCAAACTGCTGGTTGGATCAACGACAGGATCCTAGATATGACCTCATTAGATCTCAGACTTTTGACTCTCACTATGCCTAAACCCTCAATAGAAAAGACAAAACCTTTGACATAAGATATGACTCACTTTTGTCACTCACAAGAGATATAACTCACTTTTGTCCACTCAAGAGATATGACTCACTCTTGGTCAACATGCAAGAGATATTACTCACTCTTGTTCATTGTGTTATGACCACTCCATAAGAGATATGACTCACAACTACATGTGATGCCCTATACAACTCTCCATACACTCTTTTATAACATTCATTTATATCAATACCATGGGCAATACCATGGGACACATAATACCATGGACCCTCTAATATCATTGACCATAAAGTATTACAAAAGGCACCTTTACAAGGACTGTTTAGAGACTTTATCTCAACCCCTTTTATGTTGCTTGACACCTCCAACATAGAGGTACCTGTTGAGCTACCAAAACTAACTCTCCCTCTTAGCAAGAGAGGTACTTCTGGAGACATCACCTCCATGATGAACCTGATCCTCTGTTGCTGTAGTTGCTCCCTCTCAATTGGATGACTTTGCTCTCTCAGAACTAGAAGGCCTTGCTACTGCCTCTGCTGGACTCTGGTTTGGATCCTTGTGCTCCTCCTCCATCAGTGTCATCTTTGACCACGTATGCCTGCTAATATGAGCCTCATGCTCTCTCTTAGACACTGATCCAAACTTTAGACTCCCTATGGAACTCTGCTCCAAACTCCCTTTGAAGCTGCTTGCCATCTTTAACTGCCCAGGCTTTTTCTAGCTTGTTGCTTGGTCCTTTATGGGTAGATCTGGGTTGTTTTTGCCCCTACTCGGGTTGATCTACAACACCCATGGACTGCCCAAATTTTTTTGGGTTCTTTATCCCTTTGCCTGAAGCTTTACTACCCTTGATCAAGGTTTGCTCGGAAGCTTACTGCCCTTGCTTGGGCTGCCTTGTGGTCGGTGATTGAACTTTTGATAGCTGACCTAGCCTTGGCTGCTGCTGGCAGCAGTTGTCCCACTCTGTTGATGGCTTGTCTGCTTCCTTTGCCCCGACGTCGCCTCTCCTCGCATTCCACCTCTACCTTGCTCGAGTCACCTCCCACTGCTACTTGTGTTCAAATGTTCCACAACAGCGTCGACAGTTGCCTGTTTTTGTTTGACACTAGATTCCTCCTTTGTTTCTGCATTGTCACTCCTTCCACCTAGTCGACAACCAACTCCTTTGTTGCGTGACTCTAGCAGCATTTTGCGTCTTCTTCCTTGTGGTAGTGGCGCCTATTATTTCACAACCCTTCTGCCTTACTTGTTGCTTGTAGGCATCTAATCGTTGCTCTCTCAATCCTACGATGGTTCCATTTGCTCTCTCCACGCCAATAGGCTGCTCTCGCACAAACCTCCACCTAGCTTACTTCTTAGCTGTGGCGACTGGTTCCATGGCTAACTTTTGTTGCCATCGATTTCTGGGAGCCACACACTTCCTTGCCACACTTCTTGTCGTCAACTTGTGGATCTTCACATGATCATGTCTACCTCTGCTCGAGCTCGTTTACTTTGTTGGTGCTCCTCGTTGATTGCAGCCTAGACTTTGGTGACAATACTCTTTTACTAGATTGAAACTATGATGTTCCTTGTGGTTGTTTCTGTTGTCGTTTGTGCTACTAGCTTACTCTTGCGTGACTTTCAACTCTTGAGCTGTCCTTTCCTCTGTTCTGTCCACGTTTTGGATGAACACCCACGTCTCGGCGTTGGTTGCAAATGTAGCTGCTTTAGCGACTCTCGTGTGGACTCCATTGTAACTCCACGTCACCTCTGAATGTATTGATGACCCAAGTGACTTTGATCTGCCTTAGCCTAAGAGTTTATGGTTGTAGTTCATCAAATCAATGAACAATCAAAGTACTTACATCCTCTACCTTGGTCATACAGTACTATCAAGACCCTCCCCTTTTTTTTCGAACTTGTTGTAAATTTTCCTTCAAAAATTCAAACTAGGGCTAAACGGTATAATTAATTTGTTACTGGAAACCACACATGAATTTCTTTTTCTAGTATTGCAGCGGAAAGTAAATACTGAGAAACATCCACAACATCACATAAATATAGACATAGTATTTTGGGTATGCAACCCCCGAATAAAACCCAAGATGGGAAAACCGGTGCAGCAGTCAGATATGAAATTTATATTATGAAGATATGGAACTATTACAACTAGCAGATAAATTCACCCAACTTGGCGAAATGAAACCTCTATAGAAACATTGGACAAATCTAGCAATCCAATACAATCCTAGCGCAGTTGTATGGTCCTTGTGTCAGCAGTACGACCTCCTCTGCACAGTTGTATGGATTCATATGACACTGACGTTAGCTTGTACAGATTCTGCACGGTTGTATGACTGCTCCTGTCGAATGGTACGACTGCCCTCTGTGTGATCCTATACAACCTCTAGCTTAGCTTGGAAACTTGGTGACTCTGTGGGGTGAGTGCTCCTCCGTCTTCTTAGCAAATTTCGTTGTTTGACTTCTCTCTATTTGTATCTCTCCTGTGTATGTGTCCTCTCCACCAAATCTCCTTTTAACTCAATGGCTAAGCGAAAACGCTAACCCTCACTATGAATCAATGGATGTGATCCTCAAGTGAGATCAATGGTCAAGATTAGATTAGCCATCATTATTTCACTTTTCACTTTATAAAAGTGATTCCATTAAGTCAAAATCAAATTAGAATTTTTAATATATTTTCCTAAGTCCAAACTTACGAAAATCACATTAAATACATTTGACTTCTTGTTTAATGTCTTCCTAGCATGCAAGGACCCATGCAATGCTAGAAGACCTTCCTTGTTGCCACTTTCTAACACTTATGCTACCGTTTCTAAGTCTTGCTCTAATACCATGTGAAAATTATCAACTCACTAGATCACGATTACACTTTCAATTTTTTAATTAAGCCAATAATCAACTTAACCCAAATTATTGAAAAGATAAATGCAACACATTGATAAGCAACCATATTGAGTGAACCACGACACAAGAGCTACCCTGGAAACCCCAATGGGGAAAACCAACCAACAATTGTCTTTTTTGCAGATTTGTTATTCAACGCTTACAAGGACAAGATCTCGGATATAACTCATTGGATCTTAGACTCTTTACTCTCACTGTGCCTAAACCCTCGGCAGAAAAGACAAACCTTCGATAGAAGATATGGTTCACTTTTGTCACTCATAAGAAATATAACTCACTCTTGTCCACTCAAGATATATGACTCGTTCTTGACCAACACATAAGATATATTACTCTTTCTTGTTCACCTTGTCATGACCACTCCATAAGAGATATGACTCACTCCTGCATGTGATGCCTATCCAACTCTCCATAGACTCTTTTATAACATTCACTTTATCTCAATACCATGGGACACCTAGTACCACGAGACACATAATACCATGGACCCTTCACCACTATTGACCATGCAATGTTACAAAAGACACTATTGCAAGGCCTCTTTAGAGAGTCTATCTCGTTCCCTTCTATGTTGCTAGACACCCCCAACGTAGAAGTATTTGTCGAGCTACCAAAACTAACAGAGGGCACATGAGTGTTGGAAGGGATTATTCGCATGATGGTTGTGCCACATGGAAGAGATTCCCTTACACCTCTATGACAGTTTCCTTATGCTAATTATGCTTGGCATCTTCTCTTTTTGTTTAGTATAAGGGCATGACAAATTCTATGATAGTTCTGGTAAAATCATCTTACATGTACCATTCATTTATGATGGGAGTCACACATGCTAAGTAGGGCACATCCTGTGAGATGATATTCCCTTACACCCCTATGACAATTTCCTTATGCTAATGATGCTTGTCATCTTCTCCTTTTGTTTAGTATAAGGGTGTAACAAATTCTATGATAGTTCTGATAAAATCCTCTTACATGTTATCATGCACTTATGATGGGAGTCACACGTGTTAAGTAGGGCCCATCCCATGAGGTGATGTTCCTTATTACATGTGGTAGATGATTCCTTCATGAAGAATACTAGCAACGATGACTTGTGTAACCACCCTTCCCTCTCTTATAAAGTTTGACTTATTAAGGGAGGGCACACTAGTTAGGCTGTTGTATACTTATGGTGAGATAAGGTGGAGTGATTCTACTAAGAGAGTGCCTAGAGGAGCCATTGTTGCCCCTTGAGGACAATATACCAACTTTTATAGTGTATGAATGAGAAGCTAGTGATCGCTATGCCAAACTTCTGTTTTTTGTTCACTATATTCATACTTTTAGTTTATTAGCTCTAGTTTGTGTTTGTTTGTAGCATTGATGCCATTTATGATATGTAGTGTCTACACTCTTGAGTTTGCCATTAAGTAGTTGTGTTTATGCAAATTTGGAAGTTTGATTTGTAGGTTAATTCTATGAATGCAAATTTGTGTATGACGTGGATGTAAAATTACGACATGGTATCAAAGCTATTGATTTGAGATTCTTCAGATTCATGTATGGAATGGTTTGCAACCTCTGAGAGGGAGTTGTCAGAGGATCTTATTGGGTATTGCCTACAAGACTGTAGAGATTGGAGTGATTTATGCTAGAGATTGATGCCGAGATTTGTGAATGATTAAGGTGGTATGCCTTCGCTACTCTAGAGATTGGATTGTAACTTATGCGTGAGGGGTGTGTTTCGTAATTTGTGATGGGTTGATTTCATTGGTTGATCCATTTGTTGAAGTGTGTTCTAGGCAGTGTTATCGGAACCAAATTGAAACCATTAAAATTGGTTAGTCCGACTGGTTCAAAGGCTTGGTTGGTCCGGTTTGGGCACCAAAATGGTTGACCCCAAAAAATGATTCAAACTGCTAGTGAACCGGTTGGTTCTGTACGGAACTAGCCCAAAACCGTCGAACCGGATCTACATAATTCAAATTAAAACAATCCATAAAATTCCCTAATCTATTGCATCTAACCTAACCTTAAGCCCTTAGTGATGCTATTTAAAGACCACTCCCCCCTATTATACTCACACTATTCATTCCATCTCTTTGGAGTTCTCGAGAGCTAAGTTTCTTGGGCAATTTTGGAGTGTTCTTGAGTTGAGTTTGTTCAGTGCTTTTGGTGAAGTTCTTGGCCAGAATCAAAGACTCGTTTTTAGGGTTGTTAGGAGCAGATTTGCGGTTGTTTCTAGGATTGTCTTTGGAGCTTATTCAAGTGTTGTTTTTAGATTTTGTGGTTACTATAGAGTGGTTCTTTTGTTGTTGGTCAAACGTTGCAAGGCTTTTTTTTCTTAGAAATAAAAAAATCCTAGGGTTTGATTTCCAGATTTTTGTTTTTCATGCCCCTAAAAGATAGGAGGGTTCCAACATGGAATCTTTGCAAATTGGGTGACAATGGGAAAAAAGTATGCAATTATTGTGGGAAGAAAGTTACTTCAGGGGGGGGGGGTATCCATAGGAAAAACAACACTTAACACATGCACGAGGCAATATTAACCTTGTACAAAAGTCTTTGATGATGTGAGAGCAGAGATGCTAAGTAGTATTGAAGCCTACCAAGAAGAAAAATCCAAGAAACTTTAAAAAGACACAGGGAGAAGTTCCATGCCAATTGAGTATGATAGTGACTATGAGGGTGCCCTCAAGATGAAATGCTTAGCTTTGAAGAATCTTCCAGTATTCTTGTTAGACGAAGAGTGGGACCTAGTTCATCCAATTTGAAGAGGCCACGTAGGGGCATCGGTAGAGGGCTTGACTCTTTCCTTGTAGAGGGCACCAGTAGAGGGCTTGACTCTTTCCTTGTACCCTGCACTACCCCTGGTGCTTAGCCCACTATTGATGCTAAATAGAAGAAGATGGAGGAGGAGGAGGCTACTTGGGAGTGCATTGCTAGATGGTGGTATGATGCAAACATACCTTTCAATGCAACTAATTCTCCTTATTGTCAACCTATGATAGATGTTATAGGTTCATGTGGTCTGGGCTTCAAAGGCCCTAGTTTTCATGATATCAGGGGTGCCCTTTTATGAAATGAAGTCCAAATATAGATGAATACCTTACGGAGTTCAAGCAATCGTGGAGTAAAACAAGTTGCACAATAATGTCTGATGGATGGATGGATCGATGGAAAATCCTGCGCCATTCTCAATTTCTTGATTGCTTGCCCAAAAGGAACCATGTTTCTTAAATCCGTGGATGCCTCTGATTAGGTGAAGGATGCACAATTATTATTTTGTCTTTTGATTGAAGTAGTTGAGGAGGTGGGGGCATAGAATGTTGTACAGATCATCGTTCACAATGATTCCAACTATGTGGCAGCGGGAAGGATGTTAGAGGAAAAACACCCCACCATTTGGTGGACTCCATGTGCAGCCCATTGTTTTGTTAAAGTCTGGTTAGGTTAGGGCTAATACAATGTAAAATTAAAACGTATACTTTTATGCATAAAAATATCTAAAACAAAGCTAGATCCAAAAGAGTACTGCTGTAATAAACTCAAACATAATTTTCATCTCTTTCAACTTTAATGCTCTGTTGGTCATTGCGTTAAAGTTGGTCCTTGAGATGGATTAACATTTCCAATATACAAAACATAAATAGTAGCAAAATTACAAAGAAACTAATTCATAGTAATTAAAGAACAATTGCTAAATATATCTGGTTTGAATCTGCCTTATACTCAGACATATTGTGTCAGATCTTGTTGCTGTAAGGACAAGCTGTCACAAGTTGAGAGAGAGAAGGTTAAAGTGTTATGGGTTTAGTTTATTAACAAATCCCAGTCACCAAGTGGGAAGAGCTGAGCAACAATGATACTCAACCCACAAATAGGCACCCTAAAAGTCAGAACTCCCTTTAGCAGACTTACCACTACTAATGACCTATAATATAGGGTTTAACACAGTTAAAGCTCAGCTAGGATAGGGAACCTTGGTCCATTTAAACCCAGTCAATACGTATCCAAACAGTCACGGCCTGTTAGTAGAGGACAATCACAGACATGTCCAGCAGAGAAGGGGACACGACAGTCACGATCCAGCAGAGAAGGGACCCCAGTCACGATCCAACAGAGAAGGGACACCAGTCACAGTCAGCAGAGAAGGGACACTAGTCACGGTCCAACAGAGAAGGGACACCAGTCGCAATCCAGCAAAGAAGGGAGACTAGTCATAGTTAGTAGAGAAGGGACACCAATCACGGTCAACAGAGAAGGGACACCAGTCATGGTCAGCAGAGAAAGACACCAAAATTGTCTTTGGTCATCTTCATAAGTTCACGACCCCAGTCAAGAAGAGTTTACATAGCCCATGGCCAACCCTAGAGGGCTTACACAAACACGACCCCAATCAAGAAGAGTAAACACAGCCCATGGCCAGCCTTAGAGGGCTTACTTTAACACGACCCAACACTTAGGGGCTTACACAGGTCACGACTCAGCCTTAGAGGGCATACACAGGTCACGGCGCAGCCCTAGTGGGCGTACATAGTCCAAGATAGGATCACACTCTGCATAAGCAACCCACAAAGAGGAAAGATGTTCATGGTCTACACAAACAACAGCAAGAACCCAAAGGCGTCAAGTCAAAGTAGCAGTAACTCTAGTAGCAGCAAGCTCGTCAAGCAAAACCAACAACAAACTTCTAAAGGAGGGAAAAATCAGATCTGATTTTCTCTCTTCTCCAGATGCCACATCAAGAAATGGAGAAGTGAACTTTAATTTATAATCTTGACAAGCCTTCTAGAAAGGTCTTTTAGAATAGGGTACTAAAGGTCATATGGTCCATAACAATAAAATAAGAAAGCAAAAGTCATCATACCAAAGGTACACACAATAAGGACGCTAGGACCAAGTCCATAACAATAAAACAATAAAATAAAAGTCATCATACCAAAGGTACACACAATAAGGACACTAGGACCAAGTAAAAGATAAAGGACCATAAGTCGACCAAAGGGGTCACAATAAGAAGTTAAGGCAACCCTTATACCCATAAGAACAAGGTGTACCATAAGGGTGGAGAAACAACCCCTTTTACCCATAGGACCAACAAGACCAAGGACTTTACTCTTTTCTCTCTCATAAGGTATATATATATATATCATCATCATCATTGTATAAGGAGATGATCCAAATTGATGATGTGATCCTTTGGTCCTCAATACTGCTCCTAAGGGTTAGGTGTCGGTGACATCATCAAGGGGTGGCCAGTCCCTTGAGAAACAAGCTAGCAATAACCATTTAGGAGAGAGAACATCACACATCATTATCTTGGACAATTTGACCAAGATTTACTTGGTTAATTGACCAGGGGGAGTACTTGCAGGAACTGCTTGGTCCTAGACCAAGAATTTGCTTGGTCTTAGACTAGGAATGTCTCTGCCTCAACCTGCAGGATTTGCTTGGTCGTTGTCGTGACCAAGAATTTGTTTGGTCCCAGACTAGGAACCCTAAAGGCACATAAGGGCCCTAACCATGTGTTAGGGACTTTGGTCACACACCAAGAACCCCAGGAGACTACTGGGGGCCCTAGGGTACTATCCTCCTTGAGAATGGGTCTCGCAGCTGCACTATCTTTAACATGTTTGGACCTTGTGTTTGAGGATGTTGGCAAAATTGAGTGGGTAAAGAAGTGTGTGGAGCAGACAAAATCAATAATAACTAGGTACATCTATAACCACTCATGTGTTTGAGCTTAATAAGGAAGAACATTGGGGGTAAAAGAGCTAGTTAGATTAGCATTTACATGATTTGCAACAAACATTCTTTCGTTGCAATCCATTGTTGATTAAAATCCAACTTGAGGAAGTTGTTTTCTTGTGATGAGTGGAATGCATCTGAGTGGAGTAAAAAGACTGAAGCGAAAGAGGCAACTGACAAAGTATTTAAAAAAACAATTTGGAAAAAGGCAGAAGAGATTGTTTTGTTCAGTGAGCCTTTTGTGAAAGTGTTGCGATTGGTGGATGGTGATAAACCCTCCATGGGTTTTATTTATGAGGTCATGGATCAGACCAAAGAAGCAATAAAGGCAACATATGGTGACAAAAGGTAGAAGTATTTTCCTATTTGGAAAATCATTAATGACAAATGGAACAAACAACTCCATTGTCCTTTGCATGCAACTGGCTATTACTTAAACCCAAGGTAAGAAATTTCAAAATTCAAATTCAAAGTTATAAGTTTTGTTGCAATTTCAAACTTCCAAGTCCAAAGTTATAAGTTATATTCAAAGTTATAAGTTATATTTTCAATTTCACTAATGAATATTTTTGGTCTTTGAACTTTTAAAGGTACCACTATACAAAATACTTTGAAGTAAATGATGGTGGGGAGATAAAAGATGGATTGCATAGATGCATTGAACACATGGTCCTGATCCCTGAACACAAGATGAGATACATAGTAAACTGTTGCAATTCAATGAGAGTATGGGTAGCTTTGGCCTGAGTATGGCCAGACAAGCAGATCCAAGGATCTACCTAGTAAGAAATTTCAAAGTTTTCAAATAATGTATTATATTATTGGAAGTTTTCAAATCCATTTATTGAAACTTGTTTGCATTCAACTCTTATTGTAGCCTATTGTTGGGGACAGTTTGGTGGGCACTACCTTGAGTTGCAAAAGCTTGTAGTTCGGATTTTTAGCCAGCCATGCAGTGCTTTTGGATGTGAACACAATTGGAGCGTTTTTGAGCATATACACACCAAGAAACGAAACAGTTTGGAACACAAATAGTTGAATGATATGGTTTATGTTCAGTACAATCTTAGGCTGAGGCGCAACCATTTATTGAACATGACCCTAACATTAGGCGACATAATCTTTGATGACTTTGATCCCTCATCAGAGTGGGTTGTGGAGTCTCAGGTACTAACATTTGAAAATGAAGACCTTTCTTGGATGGATTTGGATCCACTTCCAGAGGTGTTACCTTTAGGGCTAGGGGAATCTAGTGAGGCTCAGAATCCCACTCCGGTCGAGGAAGAAGAGGATGAGGATGACGATGAGGATGAAGAAGAAAATGATTCTACTTACTAGTAGAGCAGTACCAAGTTGGCTAGTGCCATATGATCAGTTTATAGTTATTCATTAGTACTATGCTTATTTTTTGGATTGTAGGGGCCATATAGAGCCTCTTTGTTGATATATTTTGGTTCAAAACTTCAGAGATGTATTGCACTTGGTGCTATTTTGGTTATTTGCACCTGTACTTGCTATATATATGAGAAACTTTGCATATGTGTATTTATGGTTTGGATTCATATGTATGTACATGAATATATATGTTTTTTTACAAAATATGAATATTTTGTCTATTTTTTAGTTTACAGGTTTTTTTCTCGTTTTTTTTTGTTTTGGTCCGGTTCACATTTTGGGCTCTGTTGGCTCAATCACTGGTTCGGTTTTGATAACATGGGTTCTAGGCAAGGTTACATGTACCGTGGGTGCGATCGGAATCGGTTGAAGAATTCGATACAGGTGCAACGCTCATCCTAAAATTAGGAATTGGGGATTTAGAACCCTAACCCTAATTAACCCTAATTATCCTACATTTATACTAACCCTAATTATCCTACATTTATACTATGTAAACAACTTTAAATGTGTCAAAACAAGGTGGAAGAATACGATGAAGAATCCGAGAATTCGATTCGAGTGTGGTTAGGCTTAGGGCCAAATCCGGTAACTTAGGTTCTAGGTTTTAAGATGATGACTCTTGATCCTAGAGAGTGTGATTCTATAAAGGGTGCTTGCAATTTTGCATCTTGTAAGTGCTGCCTATGGATGTTGTTGGAGGAGATGGATCATTACGAGATTGTTGCTTCTTTGGTTTTGATGCTACTTGGTTGGTTGCACATGAGAAGAGTGTCACCAAAGCAAAGAGAATCCTTATGGATTCGATGAACGACCATTTGATCCCTCACAAGACGGGGAAGTTAGCTTATTAGATGAATGCAACGTTGATCACTCTATTTTAGAGTGGGAATGCATCTTGGGAATTGCTTATGAAGAATCAACTCACACATATACACATGAGCAACTCAAATGCAATTTATAGTTACTCGATGAAGATTACCCAGATCAAAGATCAACTCGCAATCATTCAGATGAAGGTAAAAAAACGAGAAGTTTGGGTTTGTCACAATGAAATGGTTTTAAAAGCCATGGGAATTTGTTGTGTCGAGTGTTTGTAGATGTGAGTACATACTTACGTTTGAGTAGCTTTGGCATGCTTTCATCCAAGGAGAGGTAAGGAGAACAACATTTGCAACTAAAAATGACGAGATCTTGAACCAAGCTCTCATTGGTAATGTGAGGAAAGGAGGAAAGAAGGGGGGACCCAAGAAGGGTCATAAGGAACATTCATGTTAATTAGAGCATGGAAAGAAAGACTTGAGTCATGTGAAATGTTTCAAGTGCCACGAGTTAGGTCACTATGTGTCTTAGTGTCATGAGAAGAAGGTAAAGAGCAAGCATCATTTGAAATTTATAGGGAGTGTACAAGCTTCTAGAGTTGGTGGGTTAGCATCCAAGCTTGATATTATCTTTGCCACAATATCTTGTCTTTTTGCTAACACCGTCTCTATTGTAGGGTTCTATGTGGACAATGGAGCATCTAGAAACAATATATCCGACAAGAAGGACAAACTCCAGGACTAAGAGGCTAACATAAAAGTGGAGTTGGGTGATGATGTTGCATATCTGGATATTGTAATGGGATTTCTTTCTTTGCATGCCATCGAGCGATGTTCTTGTGTTGATTGATGTTTTGTATGTTACTAGTAACTGGGAATATTCTTTTGGTTTTAGCTATTATGATAGATCTTTAGTGTGTGGTTGAGTTTGATGATAAGCAAGTCACCATAATAAATTGCAGCTAAATAGATGGTCAAGTCTTTTGTAGAGGTGTGTGACAAGGTGGTTTGTGGTTATAGTGAGACATGGTGCTTTAGTGCATGATAGTGACAAGCTAGGAGAAGTAGAATAGATTGGGTTGCTTGCATTATGGAGCATTTCCATTCTTGAAGACATAATAAAGGGATTCAAGATTTCAAGATCTACAAGTGAGGAGTGTGCACTTGGCAAGCATATGAAGGCTTCTTTTCCATGTGGTGAGTGTAGATCAAGAGAGATTCTTGACTTGATTCATTTAGGTGTATATGGGCCTATGTCATCTCATGTCTTTGATAGTTAACGCCTATTATGTTTCATTTATTGTTGGTTCCTTTGGAAAAGACTTGGATTTACTTTATGAAAACTAAGAATGAAGTCCTTAGCAAGTTTCAAAAGTTCAAAGCTCTTGTCATGAATTAGACATGTAAAAAGATTAAAGTGTCGAGGTTTGGCAATGGAGGAGAGTACACTTTCAAGGAATTTGATGCGTTTTGCATTAAAGCAAGAATCAAAAGGGAGTTGACAATGCCTTACAACTTGCGACATAATGGGATTGCAGAGAAATAACCTATCCATCATAGAGACATCAAAGGCTATGATCCATGGCTTGGATTTGCCCATGTGTCTTTGGTCATAGGTGTGTAATACAATTGTGTACATTTTAAATCTATGTCCTTGTGTCTCGAAGCGCCACTATCAACAAACTAACACTAGACACAATGATGATTACAAGTAAGAGATTCAAAGCCATATCAATCTTGGAAAATCGACAATAGGAAGGTCCAACACATATCATACGTGAAATGGCATGTATTGGAACATCAACAAATCAACCATCTATCATAGGTCCTCTGGAGTATCTCGCCTGCTGAAAATAAAACCATACCTAGTCAGTAGTCACAAAGATTTATGGCCTATCATTGGAAACCATTGAAACAAATCAACCACCTATCATAGGCCATCCTAGGCATCACTTGAGCTGAAAATACATCCATAAAACCATCAATGTAAGAGATCGATCATCTCTCATCACCAGAGAAACTCGTCAAAATATATCACAAGTGAAGTGCTCATCTTAAGCACAAATAATTAATGAATGCAGAAGACAAACCCCTTTCTCAGGTCCATGTGTTTCTTCAACAACCTAGGGTTTTTCACCCGATGATCTCAACGAGGTCAAGTACGTGTCCCAAGTAAACTACACTGAAATACAAACTTCCTCTTACTCCAAAATGATCTCAACCATAATAAGGTTTGATACTATGTTGAAATTTTATGCAATTGAGCAATTAATGCAAAATTGAAATTTCACTTTCTTCATAGAATGTTTCTTGTTCTTAGCCCTAGAATTTTCAGCTTTAGGACTGTCATAAATTAAAGTATAAAACAACAATGTAAATATAACAATAATTATTTTCAAACAACCCCATTCTTCAGAACAATTGAAGGAAAAAAGATACCAAACAATGAGATAAATTTAAGCCCCTTCTAGGGCAACTTATCAACTAATAACCAGATTTGAAAATGTACCTTTATACCATTAAATACAGCAGTATTAACTTATCCCCATATGTTCTTCATTAGATGTTAATACAATTAACAATTTGCCCCTTTACTTATGTCAAATCAACAAGACAAACAACTATAATAACAATGCATAAAGAACATTTATAGTTGAATTTCAAATTTGGAAATTGTACAAGATGTGGACAATTGGAAATTTCGTATGTAAGTTTAAGATGAAGTACAATTACATACCGTAGGCATCTCTCAAGGCTAGTATAAAAACACCAATTATCCAAAAAACCCTAGCTAGGTTAAACCAACAACCCTAGCTCAACCAAGAAGATTTAAGTACAAGAATCTCTCCAACTATTCTTCCAAGGCAAGATGTCCTCATATTCTCTTCTTTTTTGCCAATCCACCTGAGAGTTTTCTTCTAGATCCTTAATCTCCAATCTTCAAGAGATAAATCCTAACCCTAGAACTCCAGTATGTTCCAAGAAACTTCAAGAAGACCAAGAAACCCTAGTGCCTTAAGAGAGAGAATACATGTGAAGGTCCAAGAGAGAGGGCCATGATCATCACCAAGGTCTCCTCCATGAGAGCAAACCCTAGTCACAAGAACAAACTCCAGTTAAAGACTTCCCCTCTAGAATTCATAACTCCACACAGGGTTCTTGAGGAAATTCTAGCTACTTCCTCCATGAAATTAAGTACAAAGAAAATAATGCAAATGGTGATATGGATGGAAAGATTCTTTCCCTCCTCTATTTATATAAGGTAAGGGATGCCAACAATACAATGTGCGCACAAGCCCTTCCAAGCAACCTACATGAGCCTTGTAGGCTAACACAAGTGAGATGTCCACTCTGAAGAATTTATGTCATACTCTAGGGTGATGTTGTACACAATAAGGGCTCCAAGGTTATGTAGCTAGTAAGCTACACAACCCATGACCACACTGCTCCATCACAAGCCTTCGTGGACTCCATTAATCCTCCTAAGTGATGTGCTCCATTGAGGAAATAATCACAGCTATGCATATCGTCACAGACCATCTCTCATGTTGCAATACATCTCAGACCATCTAGGGGCTGAATATACACCATGTACCCCAAATCTCATGGCGCACCCTAAAACATGGTTACCCTAGCTCAACCAAGAAGATCTAAGTACAAGAATCTCTTCAACTATACTTCTAAAGCAAGAGTCCTCATATTCTCTTCTTTTTCACCAATCCACTTGAGAATTTTCTCCTAGATCATTAATCTCCAATATCAAAGAGATAAACCTGAACCCTAGAACTCCAGTATGTTCCAAGAAACTTCAAGAAGACCAAGAAACCCTCGTGCCTTAAGAGAGAGAATACATGTGAAGGTCCAAGAGAGAGTGTCATGATCATCACCAAGGTCTCCTCCATAAGAGAAAACCCTAGTCACGACTCACAAGAGCAAACTCCAGTCAAAGACTTCCCCTCTCGAATTCATAACTCCACTCAGGGTTCTTGAGGAAATTCTAGTTACTTCCCCCATGAAAATAAGTACAAAGAAAATTTTACAAATGGTGATATGGATGGAAAGACTCTTTCTCTCCTCTATTTATATGAGAGAAGGATGCCAACAATACTGCGTGTGCACAAGCCCTTCCAAGCAACCTACATGAGCCTTGTAGGCCAACACAGGTGATATGCTACTCTGAAGAACTTATGTCATACTCCAAGGTGATGTTATACACAATAAGGGCTCCAAGGTGATGCAGCTACATAACACATGACCAGACTGCTCCATCACAAGCCTCCATGGACTCCATTAATCCTCCTAAGTGATGTGCTCCATTGGGGCAGTATTATCAGCTATGCATATCGTCACAGACCTTCTCTCATGTTGCAATGCATCTCTGACCATCTAGGGGCTGAGCAGACACCTTGTACCCCAAATCACATGTCGCACCCCAAAACATGGTGTAAATACTTTTAGAATATTCTGAAAATCTAACAACATTGTCAACCATTAAATGAAACATGCCATCATAAGAGTTGTAATATGTCATATATTGTTTACACTTTGGGCATAATAAAGACACATAAATCTAAGTTTAGGGATTGTTGAGGGGTGTGTATTCAAGCCAGGTTGTTAGAGTAATACATTTAGGTTGTCAGCAGTAAATCGCTAAAATGTTTTCATGAAGGGTCAGAAAGTGTTTCCAGATCTTGGAAACTGCTGGAAATCTTCTCTGGAACGTTGGAAACAGCTTAACGTTTTTGACAGTTTTGAGTCTTGACAAATGTTTCAGGCAGTTCCTGGCTGGTATTGGAAACTGTTATATACTGCTACTGGTTTCCAGCACCATTTGCTGTCTTTTCTCTTTAACTTCAAAAAACCTACAATAGCCTTAAAAGATCAATGAAAGCATAAATTGAAGGTATATGAGTCTATCAGAGGATGGGAAGTTATATGCTGCTGTAACAAATTATGTTTTTTTAGCATGTGACCTATTTTGTTTGATTCTTTATCTCTTTGTTTTCCTGAAGTTAACAATGGTTGGTGAAACTGCTAGAAATTAATGCCCATTTTGTATACTGCTTGCCACATCAGTAGTACACATAATGATTTCCACATGAGCAATTCCACAGCAGAATTGCTACACTAGGATCAGACATGTCTTTCTGCGCAAGATTAAACTCGGGAAATCAGTTGAGTGGATCTACTGCTGCTGCATGCAATTTTGATGTAGTAAGACATGCACAAGGCTTAAATAAACTGTAACTAGTTAGGATAATATTCTGTCCTGGCTAATAGTTAGAAGCATCTGCACAGCAGTTAGTCAAGATTAGCTATGATCAGATTTTGAAAGTTTGTATTATCTGTATGTAACGTTGTAAAGGAAGGACAAGTTTAATAGAACTTGTGAGCGTTTTTTTGCTTCCTCTATATATTTCATTATATGTAAATGCAGTCTGTATCAGAATTTGTAGTGTATAAAAAGTTCCCTATTGGAAATTAATAATTGTTATATGAAATGCCTGAGCAGATAGAATGTGAGGACTAGATCAAAATTGAATTCTATACTAAAGGTAAAAGGTTTGAAGTACAGTATCAGAAAGAAATTAGAATATTATCATGTATATTAGAATATGCTGAGAAGTTGAGTTGTATTCACTATGGCTAGTTGTGAACCACCTGTCACAAGACTACCTTTTAACTCATTTCTCTGTTACACTAGGAAGCATCAACTGTATATTGTTTAGATTCCATTGTGAAAATGAACTAAATATGAGATGATGATCCAATTTAAACACAAGCTGATGGCTCTGATTATGTGCTCCCGTTGTTAAACAATTTTTTTGATGATACAGTTTTTAAAGTGGATTCATGGGAGCTACTGTAATGTACCATACTCGAGGACTGTACTAGTAATTGGAGAATATGCTAAATTTGGTTTTGGTTTTGGTTTTTATTCGTAGCAAAGAGGAGATAAATTAGAGCAAGTATCTTTATACCTTCTTAATTGTCTATAATTCTGATACCTTCTTAACCTTGTATCCACTTTGGCTCCAACTTGGAGAGTATCTATATCATTTCTTAAAAATGGCATTCCATATGAATTCTACATAGCCAGATCTGATATAGATGCAGAAACTTCACCCAGTTTAAATGGAGTATTCGACTCATGAAAAGATGCTCATCAACATCATTTCTATAAAGAAGAGATGCCTGTCAAGCACATCTCATATAATGCCTTTTATTTTTATGGGAAATCATTTTAGCTGCTGAACGAAATAGATCATCAAATGCAACCTGGATAGATGATTACTCTGGCAGACATAGTGCATTCGGTTGGGAATATATTCTGCATCTTCGTTTATCCTTTATGGGGACATTCTCTTTACAGCTATATTTGCGTGACTGGCTTTCAGAGCTAGGGGCTATTTTTTGTCTGATGCATCTGATGGTTTTGTTTGTTTGTCTGTTAGAAATGCTCGTCACTCGGGGCCAGTGCATTTTAACTATTGGCTAAGAAACCGCAACCCAGGGGCATCTAAGCTGTCAAAATCACCTGGGAATCGCACCTGCCCTGGGCCACACCAACCCTTAACATGGCTGGATTTTTTTGGTGTCTCCTCCCACCTAAGTCACCCCTAAGGGTATTGAACTCAGGTTGCCTTGCAAACGAAACCCACACCTTGGTCCTTAATTGAGTGAGCTAGCAGGAATTGACCTGATGCATCTTATGGTTATTGTATGTGCTTTTCATGTTTAATAGATGTGATCTCTTTTTACTTGAAATTTCCTTTTTGGATAATTGAAGGATGGGATATTTTCTTTGGAGTTTGTATTAATAGCTGTAATTGCTTAATCTTCCTTTTGACTAATAGGTTATTATGGATGTTTCTTTCTCAGGTTTTATCCATGCTGCATTTACATTAGGGTATGAAGCTGGCATCAATAAAAATCCCATAGATGGTAACCTAGTACCTCCTGGTGCCCTTGTGTCTTTCGTTCAGAAAGGGTTACAATATTTGGAATTGGAAGCAAACCTAACCAATGTAAGTACATTCAACTGGTTCCTTCTAAAAGGTACAGGGGTGGATGCCATTTGTATACAAGATATATATGGCTCATGTCCTTACCTTTCCCTTTAATGTACTAAAACTTTCTTGCATTTGTTCTTCTCAGAATGGTACAGATGTGGATGCCGATTTTTCCCTTTTGCAACCTTCGGATCTGATCTCAAAAGATGTTTATGAGCTAAGGCAAATGATAAAAGACAAAAGGGAAAAGCTTGAGAAAGATAAAGAGAAAGAAAGAGAGAAGGAAAAAGAACGTGAACGGGAAACTGAACGTGAACGTGAACGCGAAAGAGAGAGAGAAAAAGAAAGGGAAAAGGAGAGAGAAAGGCTGGAAAGGGAGAAAGAAAGAGATCGAGAAAGGGAACGACTAGAAAAAGAGAGGGACAGAGAAAGAGAGAAAGAGAAGGAAAAGGAGAAGGAACACGAGGAATATGTTGAGAAGGAGAAAGATAAAGATCGAGAAGAGAAAGTCAAGGTTAAAGTTGAGGAGACTAGAGTGCCCACAGGTAAGTCAATTATACTCAGTTATTGTTGCTAAATTTAGATGACGCGTGTTGTTAATTTCGAATTGCCTCCAGTGGTTTTTAAAAATGATTTTCCAAAAGTCTCTAGGATGTTGAAAGATGCATGCAAGAGTGCAGTCATCCTGTTTGATCAAATGATCTTAAAGACAATTTCTACACAAGTTGATAAATCTGAAATCCACATATGGGGATCTGTCCTTTTTTCTGGAATTGTAAAATTGATTTTGTTGATATCTTTAATATTATGCCTGCATTTGTCAGTGAATGTCGCTTGTTGTTATTGGTGCTTTTAACTTATGCCAATAAACTGTCAAATTTTGTTTTCCTTGGGAGTAGAGGCATTGCTCCAATCAATATCTCTCTATTGTCCAGTAAAATAAATACTGGGCTACTTGAACTTGAAAAGACAATGTATTCTTCAGTGGAGCCTTATTTTCATTTATCTTGTACCCTCACACAGGATGTGAGTTCAAAGGGTTAGGGTGTTCAGCAGTAGTTACACTCTTGTATTTCTATTCTGGACATTTTCTGGACATACTTTCATTGTACATATTTCCTTCCAGTTTTTATTAGGCTTTTTCTCTTCGATCATAGATGATAGAGTGTTGCTTTTCTCTTCTCTTGTTTTTCCTTTATATAATAGTAGCTTGTGTGCTCCCACATTGTATTGAAACTGTTGTACTTGGCAGCTCATTTACATACTTTTGTGGTCATTTGTAGGACATTAGTAAAATTATAATATCTTATCTCATTTAGTTTGTAGTTCTTATTCACTGCCTACATTCCATTCAAATTTCAGGCCCAGAACCCATGGACATTGCAACTGCCACATCTTCATCTACATTTAGTGAGATTCCAAGTTCAGATGTCACTATCTTGGAAGGACACACCTCTGAGGTTTGCAATTCCCAAAAGAATGATCAATTATTTCCTATTATGGAAAACATATGTTGCTAAATAAATAAATGCAACCTTTGCTTGGCATTCAGGTTTTCATCTGTGCATGGAGTCCAACAGGTTCGCTGCTTGCCTCTGGGTAAGTTTTTTTTATATTTTTTTTTGTGAAATTTGGGCTCCTAGTAGCTAGCTGTATTAAATATTTGACCATACAGATTACATTCTGGAAACATAAAGTCCCAGACAATTCTTTATGATGGGTTGTGTTGTTGCTTGTATTGTGTGTGTCTGAGCTGGTGTTGTTTATGAGTTTATGTTACCAGAAAGAATTTGTATTAGACCAATAGCAGCATTAGATTATAAGTTGGTATAATCATGGTTCCTTAAAACATATGCACCAAAGCACTATATAGCACCATGAACGGACAAAATCTAAGAGTTTGCATGCTTTTCTAAAAGGTATGTGAATGTTCACATACCTTAAATTTCCTTCTATCTCCATTTATTAAAACATACCAGAATGCCTAACATTTATGGACATGGTTAAATCATTGATTGTAAGCTATACTAAAACTATTTGACTTTGCCTGAATATTGTCAAATATTACCTCTCATTTTGCTGTGTGAGTTGTCAATATAATTTTTAGCAGTAATGTTATGAGATAAATTCTTGAATCTAGCTTTAGAAGGTGGTTTTGTGAAACATAGAGATTGAATTTTGAGAGCATTGATCAACAAACTTTCTGTTGATCTTTCATGAGATGATACCTGTCCTTTGTTTCTTTGAATGCAAAGACTTGATTAATATTAAATAATTTTTGTTGTTGTCTCAAAGCTTTGAAGAATTACTTGAAAGGCCTATTACCTATCGGAATCCAATGTAGCCTATATCTGATATGAAATCCTTATTCTCCTAGCTTTTCTGACTTTAGTAGAATGGGTAGGCTCAGTGGCTGGAGCTTGAATGCTTTTATCAAAGGTTATTCTCAAACTTCACTCAAGTTGACTTCTATTCCACCTGTCTATTGATACCTCTAAGAAGGTGAACATTTCTATAATTCCCCCTAGTGGATCCCCATAATTTCTCTTGGGTTTGGATGAGTTGTTGAATGCTGCAAATACTTTGAATACCCAAGTAATCGTGAACTAATGGTGCTATGTTCAAACAAGGTCTCTAAATTGCTTTTCTTGTGCATACTAGGGTATAAATTTGGACATCTTGAAAATCCCACAAACAATTTAGGATGCATGAAGAAATTGCAAACGCAAACCTAAGCATTGCCAACTTCTAAGTATACAGTTTAAATTAAGTATTAGTGTAAATTAGTGTCCAGAGATGGCCTATATGATTAGAAATGTACAATGGTCTAAAATTTACATTGGGAGTGGCTAAAGGATCTCTGTCAAAAACATAATTGGAAAGATTACAAGAGTTGTATGTTCTTTTTGAAATATTGTTCAGATTTTCATTTAATAAAATAATTAAGAGTATAGAGGGCATATTACAAAAAAACTAGACTTGTCACCACAAACGCGGATTGAGGGTTGATAACAGTAAACCCTAAATTCAGAACTGAACTCCTTAAGACCCCGAATTTTGAAAAAAAAACAAAATAGGGGAGTGACATCCCATACATACACAACCAAACATAGAGTAGAAAATCATCGCTATACACTTCCATAGGCGACATTCAAGGGAGAAAGTTAGAAACATGTGGTTGAGCGGAGAATCAGAGATCCATCCTTCACATATTGTTGAAAGTGTAGGCTGGAAATAATATCCCCAAAGCTAAAGGAAATATGAAACCACTAAAGACCATAACAACAAATCCTAACCACTAAATTACTCATAACCTGACACAAGAAGGAAAATTCAGTGTGAAGGGACGACACTTTGCATAAAACAACCTATAGAAACTGCATGTAGGGAGATATACAACATCATGAATTTCAAGCCACAATTGAGAATCCTTGTCTTCAGAGATCTCTTAGCATAATTTGCAGGTTTCGCAAATGACCTTTAGTCATGATACCCATATGAACAAAAGTATTAGTATGTCTCAAGCTTTGAGCCGCTATAAGCAACAATAGCAACATTGCCCAAGGTCTGCTCCCAAGCTATGCCAGAGACACTTATCATTATATTTTAGTCCATTATCAATCACCTCCCCCTTTAGTTGAGCCACTGACATGCATCACTTGCCATGCGGTGAGACACCATTAGGGTTTGGACTAGGGATGACAAGGGTTGGAGTTAGGTAGGCATTACTTAGTCCATCCCCCTACTAGAGATGTAATAGAGCATGCTATGCAAGAAATATAACAAAGGAGAAGTAAAGAAAGCAAAAGAAAACCCCAAGTGCTAAAATGGGGTGGGGGCTAAAAGTAAGGGACTAAGATAGAATCCCTAATAAAATAGCTGATAAGGATGTGCTGAATACAACTTCTCCTGATAACTCTTTTAACATCCAAGATTGGGAAAAGTTAATGACAAGATTCACTCTAAGATGTAATAGAGCATGCTATACAAGAAATATAACAAAGGAGAAGTAAAGAAAACAAAAGAAAACCCCAAGTGCTAAAATGGGGTGGGGGCTAAAAGTAAGGGACTAAGCTAGAATCCCTAATTAAATAGCTGATAAGGATGTGCTGAATACAACTTCTCCTGACAACTCTTTTAACATCCAAGATTGGGAAAAGTTAATGACAAGATTCGCTCTAACAAATGTCGAGGATTTTTGTGGTTTACACCACATGGTGTATATGACAGTGGAAATTTGACCACCATACCCCTTGTAGTGTGACCATCTAGAGGTTGAAAATAGGAAATGATGAGTTTGGAGCTGCGGATATGGGAAGACCTATCATTGAGGATTTTAAACTGAAGAAGTATCATCTTTCTCAGGTATAAGGCAATGCATTTTCTTCCTTGCATTGTATAAAATTCTTCAAGGATCCTTAAGAATCTATGAATATAGCATGGTACTAACCAGGAACCTCATAATAAAGAGAGCATCTAAAATGAAATGGTCCTAGGACTAAGGTATCCAAATATATAGGTGCAATACTGCCTTGGAAGTTGATGATTTGTCTGCTTATGTAATTGATTGGAACATACCCAAAGGTGCGTTAGTCGAAGACTTAATCTACATGCTAGCTACATCTATGGATATACTCTGAATGAGGCTATCTTGAAGACGCATGTGGAAGTGAATGTAGTGGAGAGGTAGGGAGAATAAGGCCTAGAAGTTAGAAATGAAGCTGACAAAGGTGAAGTTGGAAATGTATAAAGTCTTTCATGGCAACAAGTTTTTAAGAAATTGAAAATTGCATGGCTGATCTAATAATGACAATTTGATTACCATGCCTATTATAGTGTACTGTGTGATATCAAGTGCTTGAAAATGGGAAGTGATGAATTTGGAGAGGGAAATATGAGAATACCTGTCATCAAGGATTTTAGTTGAAGATGCAACATCTTGCTTAGGAACAAGTCGAGGCATTTTTTTTCATTATATTGTTTAAAAGTCCTCAAGGATTCTTAAGAATCTGTTAACAAACAATAGTATTGACCACAAATCTCATAATAGAGTATATCAAAATGAAATGCTCCTAGGACTTCGATTCCCAAATGGCAAACATAGAGTTTACAGGTGCAATGCTGTTAAAGTTTAGGGTTAGATTAGGATTTGACATAAAAATTATACTTTAATGCATAAACAGAATTAAACAAAGTTAAATTCAGAATAGTACTGTTGCAATAAATTCAAACATAATTTTTATCTCTTTCAACTTTAACACTCCACTGATCACTGCATTAAAGTTGGTCCTTGAGATGATTTACCAAATGCCATGTACAGTAACAATATTATAATTGATGAAACAAAACAATAATCATGTAGATGAAATAACAGTAGTAAAGAACAGTAATAATACTAATCTAGAATTGTTTTGGATCAACCTTATCCTCAGATACTTTTAGGTTCTGAGCTTGTCACCGAAGGGACAATTCACCTAGATGAACAATGACGTACCTTGAGAGAGAGCTTAAGAGAGTTATAGTAATAAGGGTACAGACTTCAGATTCTTAAAAAACTTCAATCATTTAATCAGGATTTTAGCAGCACTTCTCAAGAAGGCAAAGGCACAGGTCACAGCTCAGCCGAGAAACACAGTCACACCAGCAAAGAGATACACAGTCAAGCCCATTAGAGACACTCAGTCACACTAGCAGAGAAACACACAGTCATGCCCAGCAGAGAAGCCCAGTCATGCCCAGCAGAGACACAGTCATGCCCAGAATTAGCAGCACTATAAACACCCAACAGTCACGGCCAGCAAGAAGAGGGACAAACAGTCCTATGACCCAGCAATATAGACACTAAACAGTCACGGTTCAATAAGAAGAAGTCACGTCCCAACATCAGAAGAAACCCACAGTCATGACCCAGCTAGAGAGCAGCATTGTACTCAAAAAATCAGATCTGAATTTTTCCACTCTAAAAATAAGATCTGAGTTTTTCACATTAAAAAAATCAGATCTGAGTTTTTCACATACAAATGAAGAAGTGGAACTTTTAATTTATAATCGTTGACAAGCCTTCTAGAAAGGTCACTTAGGCAACCCCTAAGTTTTAGGAACGTTATCAAGAATAAGGTACCAAAGGTCCAAAAATAAAAAAAACTATAAAATTAAAAGGTCCAAAAATAAAAACCATAAAATTAAAAGGTCCAAAAATAAAAACTATAAAATAAAAGTTGACTTAGGATAGGGTACCAATTTTCCTATGGTATTACAAAAATAAAACCATATAATTAAAAGGTCCAAAAATAAAAACCATAAAATAAAAGTTGACTTAGGATAGGGTACCAATGGTCCAATGGTCTTACAAAAATAAAACGATAAAATAAAAGTTGACTTAGGATAGGGTACCAATGGTCCAATGGTCTTACAGAAATAAAACCATAAGAATGCTAGGACCAAGTTGGAGATAAAGGACCAGAAGTCAACCAAAGGGGGTCACGATAAGAAGATAAGGCAACTCTCATACCAATAAAGCCAAGGTGTACCATAAGGTGGGCAAACAACCACTTTTACCCATAGGGCCAACAAGACCAAGGACTTTAATCTTTTCTCTCTCAAGGTATATTGTCACATGTGTTCCATATATATATTTTTATCATCACTGTATAAGGAGGAGATCCAAACTGGATGATGTGATCCTCTAGCCCTCAATACTGCTCCTAAGGGTTAGTTGCTAGTGGCATCATCAAGGGGTGGCCAGTCCTTTGAGAAACAACCTAACAATAACTGATTAGGAGAGAGGACATCGCACATCATCATCTTGGTCAATTTGACGAAGATTCACCTGGTTAACTGACCATGAATGCTCCTGTAGGAATTGGGGCACAAACTGTGCTGCAACTAGTCCTCCTACACCTAAGAACCTTGCTCCCTTTGCATTTTGATTGATCCACCCAGTAGTTGGCATCGTTTGTTGACTTCGATAGGTTCAACATCGACTTTGACAAGTATGAACCTCGACACAACCTTGACACGTTCAACAACTCGACATACATTGTCGACACGACCACAACAGATTGTCTCTCTGTCTTCCAGTCGTCTGTAACGGTTGGAATTCTGAACCGTTCCAACTTCTTTTTAACTGAACTTAACGGGCAGACAACCCAAGTGTTCTCAACACTCTATTTAAGCGTGTACATTATTGTAATATGTAATCAAAGCAAGAAGCAAGTAATAGAACAATAATGAAACAACCGAGATTGGTTTGAACCCTTGCATATTGTCTGTGTATGTGTGTATGTTTCTGTGTGTAGTGTATTTCTCGCTTTGCTTATTATTATTATGCTTTCGCCATAACAGTACTCGATTCATTCAATCTCACTGTTGTCCCCGTCATGCGCCTGGGCACCCGTATCATGGACACTCTGCTCCCTTTGCATGTGAGAATCATGCACTCTTTGCACTTGGACACTCTGCTTTCTCTACACATGAGTATCCTGCATTGAAGTGACCTGTTGCCTTCTTGCATTGTTGATCCTTATTTATCCATCTGTGTCATCTCCCATCAAGTGGGTCTATTGAGATGAACCTCCTACTCTCTCAAGAACATTGAATACCATCAATGACTCTCTAAGTCTGCAAACTGGCTAATTCCATACCCTATATAATGTGCCCTTTCAGATGCTAATACTTGATCTTATCGATCCACTAGAAGTCACCATTGACTTCCCCTCAGGTCTAGACACTATTTTCTACACATTATTCTTTATGATGAATTGATATATTATTCCTCTATCATAGCATCCTTCCAAATCTACTGGCCTATTGCCTCTTCGTAACTGGAAATCAATGATGTGACTCATCAATGCCAAATAACTCGAGAACCTTTGAGGTCTTTTGCTCTCCCTAAAAGTACCACTAGGATCTATATGCCTATCTGCATCTTGCAAAGTATCACGAAGCCATTTCGACCTTCGGATATGACTCATCAGATCTCATACCCCTGAATCTCATTATGTATTGATCACCACAAGATATATAACTCAATCTTGATTTACAAAGGATACGACTCACTTCTGTCACTCACAAGAGATATGACTCTCTCTTGTCCACTCGAGAGATATGACTCACTCTTGACTTACAAAAGATATGACTCACTTTTGTGAATGCTTCCTCAAGAATCTTATCCCCAATATTTGGCTAGGACTCTAGTTTTGAGCATAAACTGTGGTGTTTGATGCCTCTTCCCATAAGAACATGGGTAGACCTTGACAATGGATCATTGTTTTCACAACCTTCGTTAATGGACTTGTCCTGCAATGCATGACAAAATTGTCCACAAGGGTTAAGAATACTAATTTAGATTGTTATGCTTTTGTAATAAAATATCAATTCAACTTAAGTAAATAAAACTCATTACTTAAAGCATTAATTGCTTTATCTTTTTTGTTGACTTCGTCTTAATGCCCGATTTTTTGCAAAAAATCATTGAGGTCTTTGGAGCTATACTCTTCTCCAAAACAATGAAGTAAACATTGGCATCGCTAAAAAATTGGTGAGGGTCCCAAAAACAAATTTTTGGCAACATCGGCGAAAAAATTGGCAAAAATCGGCAAACCATGACAAACATTACAAAATACAAAAAAAATTCATTTTTTTTCAAAATTTTAAACATATAAAGCAATAACAACGTTAGATAAACACATTGAAACATAAATATGCAGAAATCATTGATATATATCATGTAATTAATAAGGAGGAAACCCTATGTAAGATTCAAAAGTTCTCGACGTTTCGGGCTAGGTAGTTCAACCCTTGTGAAAGCACAAACGAAAATATATCATGTAGTTATGTAAAATATAAAATGATACATGAAAATCGATAGTGATATTGACGCTTGAAACCTCATAGTTGTCCATTCAAGGACTCAAAAGTGGATAACCAATACAAAATGGCATCACATATGTAAATGTATCCAAGGAAAACTAGTAGCTAACTATCTAATGTCTATGCCCTCTCCCCCTTTTATGGGAAAAGGTCATGGGCTGTTTGTCAAGCTTGCCCTTGGCTCTGCACCTTGATTCAATATATGACAATGAGTGATGGATAGAGGGCTAGATGCATCAATGGGTGTATAAGGTGGTGCTGATGCTACCACATCACCCTCCATGTTATCTTCGAACCGTTCCTCTTCCTCCTACTCCTCTTGTTGCCCCTCCTCTAGCTCTAACCATGTAGGTGAGTCCCCCATGACAAGAGTCTCAATATATCAATATTGACCAAGGAGATGGCATATGTATCCGGTTCTTTCTCAATTTGTCTCATCCACAGGCTAAGATTGTAATGGACGTACACCAAGTCATTGAGACGTGTGAATTCCAATATGTAAGAGGGTAATACATTTTTTTATGAGTTTGGGTTATGGAGGGTCAAAAATCAATAAATTATAATATGCTAGAGGATCATAGATTCATAAATTAAATTAAATGCAATTGCTTTATTGAAATTATAACCTCCTGCATTTCTTTGCATGTATCTTTTAAAAAACACTCCAATTCCACTCATATCTTGAAGGGGTACAAGTTTGGCTTAGGATCCTGATGGCAATTTTTTTAAAATTTGGTGTCCTTACACCATAGTTTCGCCACTAAGTAGCTACAACAAATAAAAATGAAAGAGAACTAAATTACATTTCATTGCATTTGAAAACCGAAATGAGAAATAATTAAATGATAAATCATAGTTCAACTTTCAAATAAAATTATAAAAATTAAAAGTTAAAACACTTTAATAAAGTAATAACGTACATGGCATGAAATGGCCCTGTCACGAATAGCATCAACAAAGCCAAATGCTCTACTACCATCTCGATACACTTCTATCTCGCGATTGATTGCATTGCGAGTCTCATAATTGGGTACCATCCTCTGAATACAAGTGAGGAGCCCTTCCAACAACTTGCCATCAAAATCAAAATTGCATTTGTAGGCAAATGCGGGGTTTAAGAAGAGTGCTGTTGCTTGAATGGGTCGATGAAGCATCTTGATCCATTGGCTATCAATCAAATCCTACAAAATGTGCCCGTTGTGCCTAGGGGTACCCTTGCCCACATAATAATTCTGGATGGTTTCCTTGGCGCTATCCATGGCCTTGTACAAATAGCCCATTGCAGGCTTATTGCCATCAACAAGTCTCAGAACCTTTACCAAAGGTTCACTCACCGCGCACACTTCCTCTACTCCTTCCTAGAACGAGTCATTGTACACCAACTTAGCAATGGTTCTCCCATCCTCTCTCCTGTTGTATGCACAATCACGCCACTCATCACAAACAAATATTTGTTTTTAGTCAAACTGACATGGAAGCAAAGACTGAACAATAATGAAGGTGGTGGCAAAATGCGTGATTGCAGGAGGCTTTGACTCCATGTTTTCTGTTGCGCCTCCTCATGAGGTTGAGAACAAAAGCATGGTTGTATATGAATTTGGGGATGCTTCTAGCTTGATCAATCACCTCCTTGATGAAAGGATTTTCCCCATTTCCTCCAGCATCAAATCAAAACAATGAGTAGTGCATGGAGTCCAAAACAAAGTGGAGTGCCTCTCCATAAGCATCCTACTAGCAACCACATAATTAGTTGCATTATATGTAATAATTTGCACAACATTGTGCACCCCAATATCCTGTACGAAACCCTCCATCAACTCACATAAAATTGCTCCATCTTTTACATATGCTGATGCATATATTGATTTAATAAACATCATACTCTAGGACATTGTACCAAGAAGTTGATAAGGGTTATACCCTTACCATCTGTCCAACCACCAGACATTACTATGCAACCAGTGTTCTCCCATGACTTCTTGAACTCCCCCAACCTAGAGCTGCTGTCCTTCTTTTTTGCTTGAAGGATTGGCTCTCGCAACACCTCAAAGGTGGCATTTTTCTACCTTGGGCCAACTACTGCAATGGCATTACACATCTGTTGCCAAAATGGATTGTTTCTAACAATGGCGAGAGTTATGTTACTCCAGTAAAGACACCTTCCCATAACCTTGTCTACTTGTGCCTTCTCCCTTTTCTTTACAATTGAACTGATAGAAGGTTGTGCTCCAACTCTTGTTCGCGGAACAACAAAGGATGAGGACGCCCTGTCTCTCCCGGTAGGTGAATCAGTGGAGCCCCTCCCACTACCCCCACTGACATTGGTAGACATTGATACCCTTGAACCTCTTGCTAAGCCAAAAGATGCAAGCTCAACTCTGTTTGCTGCAATCTCATCCTTCTTTCTGTTCTTTTCATGGATTGAGTCATGTGCAAATCTCATGGTCTCTGGGGTCACTGCAGTACCAAGGCCAACATCGTGCCTAGGGAGTTTAGCTAGATGGTACTTCAACTTGCTAATCCCTCCCATCATTTGATGCCCTTACAATTTGCATTTCGAATTTTGCATGTTTGTCTCGGGCTCACCATACAGCCAAATGAAAATTTTTGGTAACCCCAACCCGGTTTTAGTTTCAGTCACTGCATATGGTTTAATGTCCAAACCCCATATTGCATGTACATTTAAAAATTAAAAATTCACTGAAAACTTGAAACACATGAGATAAATTTTCAACTTTTTCAAATCTGAAAATTTATGACAACGCTAGTTTTCTTACTCAGAAAATTAATTCAGACAACACATGAAAATTAAAAGACTCAGATTTTTGACGAAATTGGTCCAGGAAAATACTCGAAGGGAAAGCCTGTTCTTTAGAGAGATTTTTATTCCTTCAGAGGCAATTGCATTCAACAAAATACAATAGTACTTATCTCATTTTTCATCTCGAAAAATGTGCCAGAAAACACACTGTGATTGTAAGGATGCCAGAAAACACGTGTGACTATATGGATGCCTCGATTTCTGTGCTATACATTGCCTCGATATCTATGTCTATATGGATTGCGATACAAACATCAATAAATGCTGGTACCCTCCTTGAAAATCGTGTTGTACGGATTTGTAAATCAGCCTCGAAAATTGTGCTTACCTTTACCTCGATTTTTGTGGTGTATGACCTTGTACAACTACATTAAATGCTGTACGACTGCATTGGAAATTATGCCATTCTGTTGGTACAATTGTCTAGAAATATGTGCCCTCCTTTCTCTTTCCGTTTCTTGGAATTTGTGCAAGGGTGTTCTCTCTGGTTCTTCTCTTCTATCTTGCTCCTCTTCTCTCCAAAAATTCTCTCTTTGGAATGTGAACAATGAATTAGGTTTGCCTTTCCCAACCCTTTTTGTTTGAGTAACTTCCACTTCCAAATCAATGGCTTAGATTAAAAGCCAACTAAATGAGATCTAGGGCCCATCTCATTTCCTCATTAAAAATTCACTTTTTAAATATTAAATGAGAATTTAATGCACACCCTCTTTTAAACTCATAAAGTCACTTTAAAATCATTATAACTCAAACTCACATAAAAAATGTCACTTTATAAAATAAAGTCATTGTCACCTTTTTAAATAAGCTAGGGCCCACTTATTAAAGTGTCCTTGTCCTCCCCAAGGCATGAATGGACAAACAGTTCCTAGTTCCTAGGTAAAATTTCAACATGCCCTCTTACGGAGGAAAGTGTTTTTCACCACTCCCATCTTGTCTCTGAAATGAATGTGTTTCCCTCTTCCCAAAGACTTCGTGAGAATATCTACTACCTGCTCATTAGTAGAAATGTACTGCAACTCTACAACTCTTCTTTGGACATAGTCTCTGATGAAGTGGTATCTGATCTCAATGTGCTTTGACTTGTCATGAAACACTGGATTCTCAGAGAGCCTGATGCAACTTTGATTGTCACAATGAATAATAGTAGCCTTCAGCTCCTGATCAAATAAGTCTACCATCAACTTGCAAAGCCACAATGCCTCATAACTAGCCCACTTATTAAAGTGTCCTTGTCCTCCCCAAGGCATGAATGGACAAACAGTTCCTAGTTCCTAGGTAAAATTTCAACATGCCCTCTTACGGAGGAAAGTGTTTTTCACCGCTCCCATCTTGTCTCTGAAATGAATGTGTTTCCCTCTTCCCAAAGACTTCGTGAGAATATCTACTACCTGCTCATTAGTAGAAATGTACTGCAACTCTACAACTCTTCTCTGGACATAGTCTCTGATGAAGTGGTATCTGATCTCAATGTGCTTTGACTTGTCATGAAGCACTGGATTCTCAGAGAGCCTGATGCAACTTTGATTGTCACAATGAATAATAGTAGTCTTCAGCTCCTGATCAAATAAGTCTACCATCAACTTGCAAAGCCACAATACCTCATAACTAGTCTGACTAGATGCCATGTACTTAGCGTCTGCAAAATTCAAAGAAACGAACTTTTGATTCCGATTGAACCATGACACAACTGTCGAGCTGAAATTGAAACAACAACCGGAAGTGCTCTTCCAGTCCGAAGCACTGCCTGGCCAACCTGAATTAGTGAAACCAATCAAGCCCACTTTACCTGACCTCCTGTAGTCCAGACCATAGTCTACAATCTCAGCAAGGTATCTTAAAATGTGTTTTGCGGCTGTCCAGTGCACTCTCCTGGGATCCACCATGAATTGATTGAGAGTGTTCATTGCAAAACTCATATCTGGTCAGGCGTTGATCAAATACATCAACGAACCAATAAGCTGGCGATACAAAGTAGGATACACCAACTCTCCTTTAGAAGCATGAAGCTTATTCCAGTTGGTGATCATGGTTGTGGACATGGGCTTGCACTCCTCCATCCAAAATCAGTTCAAAACATTTTCAAAACATCTGCAACATATTTTCTTTGTCCTAGGAAAACATGTCCATCCTCCTGCCACACCTCCATGCCTAAATAGTAATGCATCAACCCAAGGTCGGTCATCTCAAACTTTGAAGCAAGATCTTTCTTGCATGCCTCAATCAGGTGCTCTCCTCTTGTAATGAATAAGTCATCAACATATAGTAGGAGAATGAGCGGAACACCTCCAATCACAATGTAGTGTAGGTTGAGATCAACCTCACTCTTTTGAAACCCAATCGAAAGCAAATAAGAATCTATCCTCGAGTACCAAGCCCGAGGGGCTTGCTTCAGACAATACAAGGCCTTTTTCAGCCTGCATACATGAGACTCCTTCTCATGAATCTCAAAGCCCTGTGGCTGCTCTAGATATACCTCCTCTTGTAGAAGACCGTTGAGGAAATCAGTCTTCACATCCATTTGATGAATCCTCCAACTCATCTATGCCATAATGGAGATCATTGCTCTGATCGAAGAAAATCTAGCAAACGATGCAACGGTCTCATCATAATCAACTCCCTCTATCTGTGAGAACCCATGTGCTACAAACCGAGCTTTGTATTTCTTGATGCTGCCATCTGCAACATGTTTGATTTTATGGAGCCACTTGAAAGTCACAACTGACTTCCTCTCTGGTCTCGGAACCACCTCCCACACACCATTCGTCATGATGTAATTGCACTCTTCCATCATGGCATCTCTCCAAACTTGTTGTGCGGATGCCTCCTCATAAGTAGTAGGCTTAGACTCATGCAAGTTGGTCACATGCACCATGTAACTGGAAAATCTCATTGGTGCCTTGCTCTCTCTGACCTCCCTCTCGGGTGTCCCCACAGACTCCTCTACTTCCTTAACAAGCTCCTTAAGCCAATTTGGTTTACTCTTCTTGGAAGTAGCACTCTGTGGCAGACCCTCCTCTACATCCTCATCAGACAAATGTCTCCCTGAAGAAGTACCTGTGGTCTGAGATCCTGTACCTGATGAACCTGAACCTGAACCTAAACCATGTGTACCCGAATCACATGAAGGTGAAAGCTATGAGTGATCCGTGAACCTGTCCCAGTACTAGGACTCCCTGTAGACTGTCCCTGAAACTGATGAACATGTAACTTGTGACCTAGTCACCCCTAAGACCTAGACACTTTGCCTTGACTCGCTGAACTCTGTGATGCTGTCACCTGTGGAGTAGTCATCTGCTGTTGCTCCTCCTTTGACTCCCGAGACTTTCGAAAGGCTCGCTCCTCCTCAAATCTCACCTCCCTCCTCACCACAACTTTCCTCTGTGCAGGAAGGTATATGCGGAAAGCCTTCGAAGTGTCATCATAGCCAACAAAAGTGCTTCTCTCTCCAGTAGCCTCCAACTTGTGCTCTTCTTGTAAGGGACATGGGAATATGTAAGGCATCAAAAAATGCGGAAGTGGCCTATCTCAGACTTCTTCTCGGTGAACATCTCCTCAAGAGTTTTGCACCCCGAGGCACGGTGCGAACTCTTGTTTTGTACAAAAACAACTATACTACAGGCCTCTGCCCATAGGAAGAAAGGAAGACTCTGATCATGCAACATGGCTCTAGCTGCACCCACTATCGAACGGTTCTTCCTTTCAACCACTGCATTCTGTTGTGGAGTGTAGGGAACTGTCAACTGCCTCCTAATACCCTCTCGTCTACAAAACTCATCGAATGCATGGGAAGTGTATTCACCCCCATTGTCTGATTTGAGCACCTTGATCTTCTTTCTTGTCCGCTTTTCCACAAGAGCTTTGAACTCTTGGAACCGAAGCAAGTCTTTCTCTGACTTCTTGCTTCTCAGAAAGTAGATCCGGGTCTTCCTAGAAAAGTCATTGATGAATGTAATATAATACTCAAAACCTGTCATTGAGGTAGAAGACATGGGACCACACGAGTTTGAATGAATCAAATCCAACACTCCCTTTGATCTATTGTCATTGCTCGAAAAAACAGTCTTGGTGTACTTTCCCAAAGCACACCCTCTGCATACACCACTTTGCTCTGCAATGAAATTTGGCAACCCTGTGGTCATGCTTGTCAGCATCCTCAAAGCTGAATGATGAAGGTGGGCCTTTCTCCTATGCCATAACTCAAGCAACTCACTGCTACTCTGAGTGTGTGCCTGTGCATGATGTGGCTGGAAGAGAAGCTTGTATAGTTTCCCTCATCTAACTCCAATCATGTATGAAGCAGATGGACCCTTTGCTTTGGGAAAGATGTAAACTTTCCCATCTTGGACATATACGCCAAGGTCTCTATCCTCAATCGTGGAAATCGACACAAGATTCTTCTTCAGCCTAGAGACGTACAAGACATCCCTTAGTAACATGGGCTCCATGGACTCGTTGTCATAGCAGACTGTCCCACACCTAACTGCTCTTACCACTATATCATCAGCTAATACAAACTCCAACTCCAAGCCTGTCTATGACATCTCTGTGAACATGTCTCGAACACTTGTCATATGACTCGAAGCTCCACTATCAATGTACCGTGTGGAGGAAGTAATGGGAGCACTCAGTGAATGCCCAACGATCATGGAATGCTCCATCTGGTCCTCAAAATCCTTGTTGGTGATGGATGATGCTCTCTCTCTACAACCACCAACAAAGAGTGAAAACTCTCTCAAATCTAGCAGCATACTCATCAATCTCTGCTGAAGCTGTTGTTTGTTGTTTCTTCTTCTTTTTGTTTGGGTATTGTCCAGCATAATACCAAACTTTTGACAAGCAAAGCATTTCACTTTGCTCATGTCCTTCTTCTCGCCATCCTGTTGTTTGGTTCCACCCTTGGAACCCTTCTTGAACTTCTTCTTCTTCCCCTTTGCTGCTAAAGCCACATTCTCCTCATCCTCCTTGTTGTGAGATGTACTCCTCTGTACATATCCCTTGCAGGTCTCCTCTTGTATGAAATCATCCCAAAGACGATCCCATGTAGGCATGTGCTCAAGATAAACAATGGACTCAACAAAAACAAAACCATGGCTTTGTCACACCATTCAGTGCTGTATGAACCAACTCTGCATCTTGTCACACCATTCAATGTTGTACACCCTCTCTCCCATTACTCCAAGCTCATCTTGAACCTGTGTAATCCTGGTAAGGTAGGAGACCATGTTCTACCCCTTGTTCATCCTAGTGTTCTTTAGTTTCCCCTTTAACAACATTTTTCAATTTTCATTGGAACTTTGGTAAAGGTTGGTCAATGCAGTCCACATCTGATGAGCATAGTCTTTTCCAGAAATGTGTGGCATGATATGGTTTTTAATAGCATCAAGTAAGATTCGTTTTGCTTTAATGTCAAGTTTATAAAAAACGGCCTTAGTAGCTGCAACTGTAGGAATAGTGACAAGGACGAGCAACAATATTATTCACTATTTTCCATAGTTCATTCTCCTGCAATATCAGTACAATCCTAACCTTCCATGGGCTAAAATTAACTGCCCCATCCATCTTGTTGTTAGTTTTGTACTTAGGAAAGTGTTCCCCTAGGTGACTTTAGCCTTAGTCACTTAAAAGGGGAAATAAAGTGACCCTTGCATTAAATGACTTAAGTAAAACATTTAATTTGACTTTAGAGTGTAAAATCACTTTTTGATAAATTTAAGTGGGTGAGTGAAATTAATATTTTGAGAATTAAAATATGAGCAATTAATTTCATCCATTGATCTAGTCTAATCTCCACCGTTAGATTAGATGAACCCTAGGGTTCACTCGAAAAGGTAAAAGAAAGGAATTTTGTCTCATTCTTGAGATGAGAGTGAGCTGAGAGAGAGTTTCCATTTTTCTGAGAAAAAAGAAAATTTTTGCAGCACACAAATCGAGGGAAAGGACAATAGCAAAAAAGGGCACAAAAATCGAGGAGAGGACAACAACATTTATTGCTGGTCTGTACAGTTCGTATTGTACGGTTTTCGAAGCAACAAGCACGATTTTTGAGATTTTTTTTGGGCACGGATTTCAAGGTCTGTACAGTAAGTCCATACGACACAATCCGTACAGCCCGGTCGTACAGTTCGTACAAAGGCACATAAATTGAGGCAGAAAACAGAAAAAAATCTGAGTTTTATTTTTTCTGTTTGGCATGGAAAACGAGGCAGAAATTTTCTCTTCCAGGTTGATATAAGTTGGTCTGAAAATTTTTGAGTTTTGCTGTAAATTTCCTGATAAGAAAATCTCTCTCTCTGACTGGTTTTCCCCTTGTGGGTTTTTCCAGGGCAATTGGCCAAAAATTTCTGAGTACTGTGTGTTGAATGGTGTGCTTATTTTTTATTTTCTGTCAGTGAAAAAGTGAAGTCACAGTAGTGTTTTAAGTCTGAAAAATTTATGTTTATTTCCAGCATTTTAAATTCTAAGAATGAAATAAATTGAGATAAATTTGTGCTTATAAACCGGAGGCTGAAACTTGTGAAAAATCTACATGGTATCAGAGCTAAGTGGGGCAGAAAACTAAATATTTGCAGACTGGCAATCATTTCTAGAATTCAGAAAAACTTTTGTGACGGTAGTACATTTTGCAGAAACTTGTTGTTTGAGAAAAAATGACTTCTGTTGGGTTGAGAATTGAGGATAGGTTGGATGGGGCAGCGAACTTTGTCTCATGGAAGGCCCGGATTTTACTTGTGTTGAGGGAGAATGAGTTGTGGGAGGAGGTAGTTAGAAACACTACAACAAATCCCATTGTCATTCCCGCTACTACAGATGCAGTAGCATTTTCAGTCTTTAATAAGAAGGATATTAAAGCCATGAGGATTATCTTAGATGCTGTTAAAGACCAGGTTATACCTCACATTTTAGCGAAGGATCATGCGCATGAGATGTGGACTGCTTTGACCGGATTGTTTGAGAGTTCCAATGAAAATAGGAAGATGGTTTTAAGAGAGAAACTGAATAGTATCAAGATGGTTAAGGGAGATGTTTGTATGACTTATCTTACTAGGATATCTCAGGTGAGAGATGAACTTGCAGCTGTTGGGGTGGTGGTTACTGGTCCTGAGCTAGTGCGTACAACCTTGAATGGGGTGACAACACCTTGGGCTATGTTTGTATAGGGTTTGGTGGCCAGAGAGAATTTACCATCATGGGATAGGGTTTGTGATGATTTTGTTCAAGAGGAGACTTGGAGGGGTCTTCTACAGTGTAGTGGTTCGACTAGTAGGCGGGATGAGGAGGATGTGGCATTGACAGCAAAGGGGAAGAAGAAGAACAAAAAGGGTGGGGCCAAGCAACAGGATGGGCAAAAGAGGGATCTGGGCACTGTAAAGTGCTTTGCATGTCACAAGATGGGACACTATGTTGGGCAGTGTCCTAACAAGAAGAAGCAGCAGCAACAGACAACAGCTTTAGCGGAAGTCGATGACTTTGTTGCGAGATTTCAGAGTGAGTTTTCACTATGCATTGGGCATGTTGAGATTGAGAGAGCATCTATTCTCACCAGTGCGGATGTTGACAGACAGAGGGAGTTTTCCCTGGTGACAGACCATTCCTACAGTGCATCTACTTCCAGTCCATTTGTCACGTGGCGGAGCCTCGAGCCACATGACAGGTGGTCGTGAGATGTTCTCCGAGCTTTCATAGACAGAGACAGATGTGGAGGTTGTGTTGGGGGATGACTCAACAGTTAGAGTTGTTGCGCGTGGGACCATTACCTTTCGGAGGGAGTCCATGAGTCCCATGGTGTTGCGAGATGTATTGTATGTACCTGGGCTGAAGAAGAACCTAGTTTCAGTTTCCATAATCGCGGATTAGGGTCTTGGGGTGTCTTTCCCAGATGGACACGTGCATATGTTTCCCAAGACTGCAGGACCATCTGCTTTAGTTACCATTGGAGTGGGATGTGGGAAATTGTATAGGCTCTTGTTTTAGCCTCAACTTGCCTTGGCACATAGCAACAACAGTGAGCTGTGTGAGCTTTGGCATAGGAGGATGGCTCACTTGCATCATCCAGCCTTGGGGATGTTGAGACACATGGTTACAGGGTTACCGGAGTTCAGCATAGGGCAGAGTGATGTGTGCAGGGGGTGTGCTTTGGTAAAGTACACCAAGACTGCTTTTTCGAGCAGTTATAGCAGGTCAACAGGGACCCTTGACTTGATACATTCAGACTTACGTGGACCGATGTCTTCTGTGTCCTTGAGAGGATACGAGTATTATGTGACTTTCATTGATGACCATTCTGGGAAGACTTGGATCTACTTCATGAAGAGCAAGAAGTCCGAGGAAGTCTTGCAGAGGTTCCAAGAGTTCAAAGGTCTTGTGGAGAACCAAACAGAGAGGAAGATCCGAGTTCTTAGATCAGATAACGGGGGTGAGTATACCTTCAAGGAGTTTGATGGATTTTGCAGATAGGAGGGTATCAGGAGACATTTGACAGTTTTGTATACTCCAGAGTAGAATGGAGTAGCAGAGAGGAAGAACAGGTCCATTGTTGGAGCAGCCCGAGCTATGCTACATGACCAATCTCTTCCTTTCTTTCTCTGGGCTGAGGCTTGTAGCACGGTTGTATATCTTCAGAACAAGAGTCCCCATCGTGCAGTGGAGAATATGACACCTGAGGAGTGTTTTTCAGGCAAGAAGCCTGAAGTTAGCCATTTTTGGATATTTGGTAGTTTGACTTATTCTCATGTCCCTTCAAAGAAGAGGACAAAGTTGGAGCCCACTGCAGAGAAGGGCGTCTTTGTGAGCTATGATGAGACTTCGAAGGCCTTTTGCATTTACCTTTCCTCTCAGAGGAAAGTGGTGGTGAGAAGGGATGTGAAGTTTGAGGAGGAGCGGGCCTTCAGGAAGTCGAAAGAGTCAGAGCAGGGAGAGCAGTAGGTTCCTATACCTCAGGTTGTTTCACAGGTTCTATGTGCGCAACAGTCATGATCACAGGTTTCCGGGGTTATAGGTCCACATAGTGTTGGCACAGGTTCACTAGGTTCAGTGGTTCAACCAGTAGGGTCTTCGGGGACAGGTGATGGGTATACTATTACAGGTACACCGTACAGGGGATTGGGATTAGGATCAGGATTACAGGGTACACCTGGTGTTGGTACACCAGCTCTAGGTTCACGAGTTACTAGGGTTTCCACCTTTGGTAGATCTTCAGATGATGACCGACCAGTGTGGGAGCAACCTCCAAGAACGAAGGCACCTAAGTGGCTTCAAGATACCTTGAAGGAAGCTCAGGAGTTTGGGACACCCAGGGAGGAGGTGAGGGCCAACACGATGCCTGACATATTGGGCATGTTGTTGGTGGCTAGTACACGAGATTTTGAGCCTTCTACTTTTGAGGAGGCCTCCCAGCATTCAGTTTGGAGAGATGCCATGATGGATGAGTACCATTCCATCATGAAGAATGATGTATGTGAGATTGTTCCGAGACCCAAGGGGAAGTCAATGGTGACTTCTCGGTGGCTTTACAAGCTAAAGCATGCAGCGGATGGGAGTGTGGAGAAGTACAAGGCCAGGTTTGTAGCGCGGGGGTTTTCACAGGTTGAGGGTATTGATTATGATGAGACTTTTGCGCCGGTTGCTCGGTATACTTCTATTAGGGCTTTGATCTCCATTGCAGCGGAAATGGGTTGGAAGATCCATCAGATGGATGTGAAGACTACATTTCTCAATGGGATCATACAGGAGGAGATCTATGTTGAGCAGCCTCAGGGCTTTGAGATTCATGAGAGAGAGTCTCATGTTTGCAGGTTGAAGAAGGCCCTATATGGACTGAAGTAAGCTCCTAGAGCTTGGTACTCCAGGATCGATTCTTACTTGTTGAGTATGGGGTTTCAGAAGAGTGGAGCATATCCGAATCTCTACTTCATTATGGTTGGAGATGATCCGCTTATTCTTCTGCTATATGTTGATGACTTGTTTATCACAGGGAGAGAGAGACCCATTGCAGCTTGCAAGAAGGATCTTGCAGCAAAGTACGAGATGACTGATATTGGACTGATGCATTATTTTCTGGGATTGGAGGTTTGGCAGGAGCGTGGACATATTTTCCTGGGGCAGGGAAAGTATGCAGTCGATATTTTGAGGAGATCCAGGATGGAGGATTGCAGGCCTATGTCAACACCTATGATTACAACTGGAAGAAGCTTCATGCTTCTGAGGGAGAGTTGGTGGATCCTACTTTATACTGTCAGCTTATTGGGTCATTGATGTATCTGGTCAACACTCGGCCATATATGTGTTTTGCAGTGAACACTCTTAGTCAGTTCATGGTTGAGCCGAGGAGTGTGCATTGGGTCGCTGCAAAACATGTGTTGCGTTATCTAGCAGGGACAGTGGATTTTGGTTTGAACTACAGGAGGTTAGACAAGATCAAATTGGTTGGTTTTATAGACTCAGATTGGGCAGGCAGTGTGGCAGATCGGAAGAGCACTTCCAGATGTTGTTTCAGTTTAGGCTCGGCAGCAGTGTCGTGGTTCAGTCGGAAGTAGAAATTTATTGCGTTGAATTTTGTAGCGGTTGAGTATATGGCAGCCAGTCAGGCCAGCTGTGAGGCCTTGTGGCTTCGCAAGTTGCTAGTGAATTTATTTGGTCAGGAGTTGAAGCCTACTGTGATCTACTGCGACAATCGGAGTTGCACCTAGCTCTTTGAGAATCCAGTATTTCATGATTGGTCAAAGCACACATTGAGATTAGATATCATTTCATCCGGGACTATGTTCAAAGAGGGGCAGTTATGCTCCAGTACATTTCCACTGATGAGCAGGTAGCAGACATACTGACGAAATCTTTAGGGTGGGGCAAGTTTGTCTTCTTCAGAGACAAGTTGGGAGTGGTGCAGAACACCTTCATCGGTAAGAGGGAGTGTTAGTTTTGTACCTAGGAAAGTGTTACCCTAGGTGACTTTAGCCTTAGTCACTTAAAAGGGGAAATAAAGTGACCCTTGCATTAAATGACTTAAGTGAAACATTTAATTTGACTTTAGAGTGTAAAGTCACTTTTTGATAAATTTAAGTGGGTGAGTGAAATTAATATTTCTAGAATTAAAATATGAGCAATTAATTTCATCCATTGATCTAGTCTATTCTCCACTGTTAGATTAGATGAACCCTAGGGTTCACTCAAAAAGGCAAGGGAAAGACATTTTGCCTTATTCTTGAGATGAGAGTGAGTTGAGAGAGCTGAGAGAGAAAGTTTCCATTTTTCTGAGAAAGAGAAAAAATTTGCAGCACACAATTCGGGGGAAAGGACAACAGCAGAAAATGGCACAAAAATCGAGGAGAGGACAACAACATTTATTGCTGGTCCATACAGTCTGTACAGTACGGTTTTTGAAGCAGCATGCACGATTTTTGAGGTAGATTTTTGGGCACGATTTTTGAGATTTTTTTGTCTTGGGCATGGATTTTGAGGTCCATACAGTCAGTCTGTACGGTAGAATCTCTACAGTCTGTACAACAACACAGAAATCGAGGCAGAAAACAAAAAACAATCTGAGTTTGAATTTTTCTGTTTGGCACGGAAAACGAGGCATGAATTTTCTCTTTCGGGTTGAGATAAGTTGGTCTGAAAATTTTTGAGTTTTGCTATAAATTTCTTGATAATAAAATCTCTCTCTGACTAGGTTTCCTCTTATGGGTTTTTCCAGGGCCATTGGCCAAAAATTTCTGAGTACTGTGTGTTGAATGGTGTGCTTATTTTTTATTTTCTGTCAGTGAAAAAGTGAAGTTACAGCAGTGTTTTAAGTCTGAAAAATTTATGTTTATTTCTAGAATTTTAAATTATGAGAATGAAATAAACTGAGACAAATTTTTACTTATAAACCGGTGGCTGAAACTTGTGAAAAATCTACACCTCTCTTCTAGCCTAAGTCCGGTATCCATCACTGCAAATAAGTTCAAGAACCTGTTTCTTCCCGAAACCCCGTGTTCCCTTATTTCTCAAAGTCTGAAATTTATTTATGTGTGTAATTTTCAGCCTTCAACACTGCTCTGATACCATGAAAATGTTTGGTAACCCCAACCGGTTTCAGTGTCATTTACTGCATATGGTTTAATGCTGAAACCCCATCATGCATGTACATTTAAAAATTAAAATTTTACTGAAAACTTGAAACACATGAGATATATTTTCAACTTTTTCAAACCTGAAAATTTATGACTGCACTAGTTTTCTTACTCAGGAAATTAGTTTAGGTAACACATGAAAATTAAAAGACTCATATTTTTGATCAAATTGGTCCAGGAAAAACCCCAAAGGGAAAACCTGTTCTTCAAAGAGATTTTAATTTCTTCAGAGACAATCTCATTCAACAAAATACAATAGTACTTATCTCATTTTTCATCTCGAAAAACGTGCCAAAATTCATATTGACAAACTGTTGTACGGATTCCTCAAGTTTCTGCCACACATGTGATTGTACAGACCTCTCGTATTTTGTGCTATATGCTGCCTCAAAATTTGTGCCCATCTCATTACCTCATTAAAAATTCACTTTTAAAATATTAAATGAGAATTTAACGCACACCCTCTTTTAAACTCATAAACTCACGTTAAAATCATTATAACTTAACTCCAATTAAAAAGGACACTTCATAAATAAAGTCGTTCTTACCTTTTTAAATAAGCTAGGGACCACTTATGAAAGTGTCCTTGTCCACCCCAAGGCATGAATGGACAAACACTTCTTAGGTAAAATCTCAACACCAAAATGGGTCCAAAGGCTTTGGCATTTTTGCAATGGGAATGGCAGCCTCAAAATGCAAGCCTAGGGTACAAAAAACACACAAAAAATACATTAAACCCTTTTGAAAAAAATAGCAGCAGTTTGTTTAAAACAAAATCTCTAAATGTAGATTTTAAGCCATGAAAAATGAGAACCAGAGGGTGGCTAAAGACCTAAAAAAACAAGCCCGTTGTTTCATTGAAAAACTCCCTTACATTGTGACTTTTTTTTTCATATTTAAGGGCATGGAAATCATCGTCAAAATGGCAAAAAAAATATTAAAATCTTGGCAAAGATAAATGCAATAAAAAATGCAAGCAAACATGCAAACAGTCCATGGAAAAAAAGAAAAAAACAAAGAGATACGATGTACATACTTGTGAGAGGAAGATTGACTTGGTTGGTTGGAATCTTGAACCCTTGCTCCACAAAAATCCTCGATGGTGATTGAAAATGGTGTTTGGATGCCTCTACAATGGTTGCTGGTCTGTTCTTGCTCTTCTCCCTCCTCCAACAAGAAAATGAAATTAAAATGAAAAAAAAAACACTTTCCCCCTTTATGTTGTGGACCCCAAGACGCTGTGATTTTTTTCCATCGTGGTGGAAAAAAAAATGCTCTTTCTGGGAAAAAATTGCGACTTATTCAAAATTTAAAAAATCACCATTTTTCCTTCCAAAAAATCAGCCTTAGGAAAAAATCGCGATTTCTGTGATTTCTCACGATTTTTCGCTGATGTTTACTACATTGCTCCAAAACCTTTATCTTCTTCTTTGTCAAGTTCTTTGCATGAGCTTTGAACTTCTGGAACCTGATATACATTCCAAGTTCTTGTCAAGTTCTTTGTCAAGTAGTGATGGTAGATTCAAGGGAGACATTCTTGCCAAGTGCACAATCCTTGCAAATACCTTTATGTTCTACTTGGAGCTCTGGAAGACCTCTTTATGAAGTGTTCCTTGATGTGATAGTTGGTTTGCAAGTGTCAATCTTTAGGCTTTCTTTGTCAAGACCTCTTCTCACCTTAGCATCAAGTTTTGTCTTCTTTTGTGGTGGATGTAGAAATATTGACAAAAAATTCAGACTTCTGCCAAACACTTAGTTAAACCCAGATTTTAGACTTTAACTGTCATTAAATAAAAATACTTCACATGCATAAAACCCAACAACCATGAAGCTGAAATACTGAAAAACTAAGTCTGTAGCAGTGAAAATACACATAAAAAACAACAGACTAATAAACCCATAAAACAGTAGAATTTTGGTCAATGTGACCTTGGAAAAACCCCACCCTGAGGAAAACCAGTCCAAGAGAATTTTATTGCAGCATTTATCAGACAGAAAAATAATTTACAACATTTATTTTAGCATTAATGACCACCAGATTTCTCGATTTTTGTGTCCACCTTGAATTCCATGCCCACCTCAATTTCCGTGCCCAGACTGTACATAATAGTACAGACCGTACAGATTTTAGTGCTTGAATTTTTTTCTTCTCCTCGAAAATTGTGCCCAATTTTTTTTTTCTGGAAATCTGTGCCATTGCTGTACTGTATGGACTGTATGAAACAGTACAACTCAGAAGAAACTAAATGCCTTGGAAAACTGCCCAGCTCCTTGGGATTCGTGCCCTCTTGAGAATTTTTTTTCCTTGGGATTCGTGCCCACTTGAGAAAAAAAACAGCTCCCTCTCTCTGTGCAAATAACTCAGCTAAATGCTCACTCTTGGAAATGCTTTCTTTCAACTTGTCTTGCACACTACCCTAGGCTCTCTTCTAACTTGAGAGTGACTTTTCACCTTCCCAATCCCTAAATCCAAAGGCCAAGATTAAATCTTGCCTTTTCAAGATCAAGGGTTGAGAAACTTTCCCCTCAAAAGCGATTACATTTAATTTTAATAAAGTCACATTTACTTTATGAACCAAATGCACTTTATCTCATAAAGTCACTTTATAAAATTAAAACAAGGGAATACTTTATAAAAAGTCTCATTTACATAAGAGTCACTTTAAACTTTATAAAACAACATTACAAAGTAAAGTAGCCTAGCTAGTGCATGGTCACTTCTGCATACAAGACAAAAACATGCGGAGTGCCTCCAGAGCTAAATCTCTAACACTTCCTCTTAGCGAGAGATGTATTCACTGCCACCATCAACAGGTCCCGTCCTCAAATCCATCACACTGTTTGTTGTAGGATCTCCCTCTGAACCTGGAACCAATGCTACAACCTGCATTGAACTTGAATTTGAAGATAACCTTCTAGTAGCCACACTGAACCTTGAGCTCCTAGGAGAATCAATTCCCCACTCTTGAGCATTGGTTCGCTCATGTTGGCTCAGCCTCCTGTCAGTACTCAGAAGAGACTCCCTCTCTTCCATTGGAACTCGAGACTGCACCCTTGGTGCCACTGTAGCCTTAGGAGCCTCCTGCTCCTGGTCCGATTCATCAACTGTGGGCTGTGCACTGAACTTGTTTAGCTCACCGAGCCGATCACCAATCAACTGTGGATCAATAAGTCATGCTCTCTCCGAGTATATATAAACATGCCCTAGATCATCTCTATCTAGAAAAATGTACACATGCCCCCTCCGGAACAATGTCGAATACCCTGCATCTTCCAGGGCTGAGACCAAGAGCAAGTTTACCCTCATCCCTCGAACAAAGAGGACCCCATCCTGATCAATGTATCCTCCATGACTAAGTTGGAATCTGACCTTTCCAATTCCACGCACTGCATGTGCATGTACCCCTTCTGACTAAACGAACTGGTTAGAACGAGTCTCATAAATGATACGAAATATATGCCATATTCCAGTCATAAGACGTGAGGCTCCATTGTCAATATACCAAGTACCATTATGAACTACTCCATTGCTGTCGGCACTAGAAATAAGGGAGAACAACGAGAATTCCTTCTCAAATCTTCTCACAAAGTCCTGTTCTTCTGCTGTAGCTACAACAACTGTACCTTCTTCCTTCTTCTTCTTCTTCTTCTCAGGACATTGAGAAGCAAACTATCCATACTGGCTGCAAGCAAAACATCGAACTTTGCTCAATTCTTTCTTGGACTTCTTCTTGCTCTTAGCAGAAAGAGCAACATTCTCTTCACTAGCACCCTTCTTTTGTCCACTGCCTTGAGATCCTTCCTGAATATCCTCTTGAGTGAAATCATCCCATAATCTGCTCCAATCTGGAAGGTTTTCTCGAGCAACCACACACTTCACAAAGACTTCGCATTCCTTAGTGAAGCCTTTCAAGGCTATCTGCACTAACTCAGAATCAAAACTGACTTCTCCAACTGCAGCTAGCACATCTTTCACTTGGGCTACCCGGGTAAGAAAAGATGCTACACCCTCACCCTTGGCCATCTTGGTTCCCTGCAATTTTTCCTTGAGAGCCATTATATGGTTCTTATTTTTAGCCTCATACAAGCCTTTCAATGTATTCCACATTTCATAGCAGTCTTCTTCTTAGCTACGTGTGGAATAAGGTGGTCCCTCATACCATCCAAAACCAATCTTTGGGCTTTGGCCTCTTTTACCTCATGAATATCCAAAGCAATAGGATCAGATGCAGGAGGAGTTACCATGGTGTTAACTATGGTCCACAGTCTGTTTTCTTTGAGAACAACAGTCATCTTGACTTTCCACTGCAAGTAGTTGGGCATACCATCCAACCGATTCTCATATCTAATGCATGCAGTCATCTCTGCTATCAAATAAAAAAAATAGACCAACCAAAGAACAATATCTTCACTCTTTCCCACCATTTGCAAGTCACATCCAAATAAGGTTTTTCCAATACAAGTTGTTAAAAAGCACAGCAATAACCCTTGCCCAACAACTCAACACTACTGTTGTCCCCACAATCAGCTGTAATCTTAGAGCCTCTGCTCTGATACCATGTAGAAATATTGACAAAAAATTTAGACTTTTGCCAAACACTTAGTTAAACCAAGATTTCAGACTTTAACTGTCAATATAAGTAAAAGTACTTCACATGCATAAAACCCAACAACCATGCAGCTGAAATACTGAAAAACTAAGTCTGTAGCAGCGAAAATACACATAAAAAACAACAGATTGATAAACCAATAAAACAGTAGAATTTTTGTCAATGTGACCCTAGAAAAACCCAACCTCGGGGAAAACTAGTCCAAGAGAATTTTATTGCAGCGTTTATCAGGCAAAAAAATAATGTACAACAACATTGATTTCAACATTAATGACTATACCTGATTTCTCGATTTTTGTGCCCACCTCAAATTTTGTGCCCAACAGACTGTACTGAACAATATGGACTGTATAGAATGTATGGATTTCAGTGCTTGATTTTTTTCTCCTCGAAAATCGTGCCCATAATTTTTTTCTTGAAATCTGCGCGATTGCTGTACCGTACGGAACAATACAACTCAGCAGAAATTAACTGCTTTGGAAAATTGCCCAGCTCCTTGGGATTCGTGCCCTCTTGAGAAATTTTTTTTCTCCTTGGGATTTGTGTCCACTTGAGAAAAAACCAGCGCCCTCTCTCTCTGCAAATAACTCAGCCAAATGCTCACTCTTGGAAATGCTTTCCTTCAAATTGTCTTGCACACTACCTAGGCTCTCTCTTATAACTTGAGAGTGACTTTTCATCTTCCAATTCCTAAATCTAAAGGCCAAGATTAAATCTTGCTTTTTCAAGATCAAGGGTTGAGAAACTTCCCCTCCAAAAACGATTACATTTAATTTTAATAAAGTTACATTTACTTTATGAACCAAGTGCACTTTAATTTTATAAAGTCACTTTATAAAATTAAAACAAAGGAATACTTTATAAAAAGTCCCATTTACATAAGAGTCACTTTAAACTTTTTAAAACAACCTTACAAAGTAAAGTAGACTAGTTAATGCATGGTCACTTTTGCATACAAGACAAAAACATGCGGAGTGCCTCCAGAGCTAAATCTCTAACAGTGGATGTTCATCAATATCAGCTGTTGATGCATGTTGCCTTTCCTTCCTTTTCTTTTGAGGGCACTGGCCAGCATAGTGACCAAATGTAAGACAATTGAAGCATTTGACTTTTGAAAGATCCTTCTTCTTTTGAATCGAAGCTGCACCATCCAATCTATCTTGTATTCTGATACTGGACATCATCTTGACCAAAATCTGAAATTTGATCTAGAAACCCTAGCCTCAACAAAAAGTAAGTCAAAATTGAAATCTAACTCCATAGATAGATGCGTGCCCTGCCAAGGCGACCTCTACAAGACCAGGATCGAATCTAATGTTAGGTTGGAAGAGTCAAACTTGGAATCCCTAGTTTCTAGACTTAGGGCAAAAAGCTGCTAAATGGTTGTCTTTCAAAACTGCTCTGATATACCATGTTGAATTTTTTTATCTATTTGCAGATCTTGACAATTATTTCACAATGATTTCAGGCGTTCATTTCATCCCACAATTTTCATTGAATAATTGCACACTAAATATTTCAACTTATATTGTAATGGAAACAAATGATCGTAGAATGATAGCCATGCACAAGAGACATAAAGACTTTTGTCCTGGGAAACCCAATTGGGAGAAAAAAGAGTCAACTTTTCTTAGAAGAAATTAGTCTAATTAATACTATTCATGAAAATAAACCCTAGCACACATAAAAGGTGCGCCTTTCTTCACAAGAAACCCTAGATAATGGTGGCAAACTTCTAGAAACAATAAGGAACCCTAAAAATTACTCTTTGTGATCTTCACCAGCCCTCCTTGGAAAGTGCGCACCAATGTAGCAGAGATGATGTTGGATGATAAGTGAAAATGAAACGATGGGGCACTTTACATATATTCTTCAGTTCACTTGACTTTTTCTTCTTGGGTTCGACTTGTACACTTGATGGGGCTGACTTGTCTTTTTTCTGGGGTCGACTTGTCTTTTTCACTTCAAGTTTCATTTTGTCTTCAAGGTCGACTTGCACCCTTTGTCTTCAATCTTCCTTGGGACTTCTCCAATGCTATCTGGGACTTCTTCAATGGTATGACTTGACTTCTTGGTTATTTCTTCTTCATAGAAAAGTTGTATTTGTTGATGATCATCTCCTTACATGTATGTCTATTCACGCATAGAGCTCTATTGTTGATTTGATCCACACTAAGAAGTCCCGGACACTTCTTAGGGCCTATGTCAAATTCAACATTAGATTAGACTGTGTATATTTCACAAGGGGATGGAAGTCCCTATAAAATAAACAAGTCAACTCACTCCAATATAGAATAGATCACTCTATCATGGAGCAGTCCCTCATATATTATGCAGTGTGACCTCTAGCCTTATTCACTCTTAGTCAACCCACACGACTAATCAAGGCTAAGCATCTTGAGAATGTCTGCAGAATGTTTGCCCGATGCTGCAACCTGGAGAAACATCAACAGTAGGTTGGTTAGGCTCTTTACGAATTAAAGATGTCCCAAGGGTCTAGTGTATAAAAATTTATAAATATCTTACAAGATCTAGATCTAGGAGTTTTTTTAATCCAAATCTCCATCAAAACCTGATCTGATGATATTGTAATTTTGGCAGTATATGTAGATGATCTTATCATCACAAAGAACTAGGCCATTGCAATTCACAGGACAAAATCTACTTTTTGTGTTGCTTTTATATGATTTACTTTGGCTTGATACATTCCTGCCTAGTTGTAGAATTTTGGCAAACACCAATTGTGTTCTTATTCCCCAAAAAAGTATGTCAGAAGCCTGCAAGAGAAATTTTGCCTGGAGTTCAGTAAATTAGCATCTGCACCTATGGAGGCTGTACTGAAATTATATGCTAACATGGACTCTAAAGTCACAAATAAGTTAGTGTATAGGCATTTGGTTAGTATCTTGGTATATCTCACATCAACCAACCCAAATATTTGCTATGGAGTTGGCTATATTTCCTGTTCAATGGAAGGTGCAAAAATTAATCTGGAATACAAATTCAATAGGATTTTGCGCTATATAGAAGGGACATTGGATTATGCAATTTTACACGCTAAATCAAAGACATTTTGGTTGACTGGTTTCACATATTCTAATTGGGTAAGTTCAGTTGGTTGAGAGGAAATCAATGACAAGATGCCTTCAGTCTTGGTATAGGTGTAGTTGCCTAAGGAAAAGAACAGAATGTAGCACTTTCCTCCTCAGAAGTGCAGTACAACGCAAAGGTAAGTACATACTACAACATGAGAGGTGCTGTGGTTGCCTCACTTGTTTGTCTTAAATTTTCAGCACATGTTAGGCAGATATGCACTCGTAAAACAAAACCCGAAGCTAGGAATCAGAAAACTGATTAATCGATTGTCACCAATCAAAACAGAGGATAATTTATGCTAGATCTACACTCATATCTAAAAGCTGTGCAGCAAGTGAAGTCTGCAGCAGTCAATCACATAATTCATTATTAACTGAAACACAGAAGTTACAATGAAGGTCAACACTTCTTTTATCTAACCCCAAAGTGAAGTGCTTTTTCTCTCTTTTATAGGACAGGAGTTGGACAGGATTACAACGAATGTAGGCATCTCAAGTGGTGGCAGGTGCACCTCTTCGGAAGACATAACCTTAACATTAATGATTGTGCCTCCTAGGGAAAAGCATGCCCTCATGCATGACTTTGATATTGCTAGAATAAAACACTAATGAACAGAAGTCAATGCATGTATCAATGCAAGAGACTTTTACTCAGATTGCCTCCAGGTGACAGGCATAGAGCAGCTTCACCTTGGTTTCTAGATTTATGAGATTATTGAGACTTTCGACCCTTGCTTGCGGGATCCTTGCAGCAGTTTCATGTTCAGTACCAAGACAGATTGTCTAGTCACAACTAACATCCTTCTTCCAAATCTTCTAGATATCTGTTGAAGATTGCCTCTTCTTGACAACACAATGCACCACGAGACCTGCTTTTCTAGATTTTCCAGCTCATGTTTGCCTAGGTAATCTTCCATCAAGAGTTTCTTTGATTTGGCCTCAGATGGTAGGAGAGTTCTACTGATTGGAAGGATTGACTTGGAGGTCAGCAACTCCACTTCCCCTCAATGGCACCAAAATTCTTTGATGACTTATCTCTGGCATATTTAATCTATACATTCTTGTAGGATCTTGAGCTCTTGACAACGTCTTTCTTCTTTGTGGTTCCAATCTTTGTATCTCCCTACTAGATTGGATCTGCTTTTTGATGTACCTATGCACCACGAGACCTATTTTCTAGATTTTCCAGCTCAAGTTTGTCGAGATAATCTTCCTTCAGGAGTTCTTTTGATTCAGCCTCAGGTGGTAGGAGAGTTCTACTCATTCCAAAGATTGACTTGGAGGTCAGCAACACCCCTTCCCCTCAATGGCATCAAAATTCTTTGAGGACTCTCCTCTGGCATATTCAATCTAGACATTCTTCTAGGATCTTGAGCTCTTGACTGCGTCTTTCTTCTTTGTGGTTCCAAGGTTTGTATCTCCCTACTAGATTAGATCTGCTTTTCGATGTACCTAGCAGTCCCTTTAACCTATGCATGGTCATATGTGGACGTTAATAAAATTATCTTATCTTATATATCATTTCTCAGTTATTGTACCTCTAGAGTCTAAACTAAAGATGCACGTATCCTACTCACACACTCGATGTCCACAAGATTGATGTAATCTCATTAGATTCTCTCTAATGCACCTCCCTAATCAATTGGAAAGCTTTGCGTAAGGTTAAGGCCAGTGTTAGGAATGTCTATTGAAATCGTTTGTTGCTAAATGCGAATATCTTGGAGGAACTAGTTGAAATTAACTCTCTCTCTATGTGAGAAAGGCATTCTTCGCCAAACCAAGTTTCTCCCAAATTTCTCCTTAGCTAGTGGCTTTGTCAAAATGTTTTCCATTTGCAAACTTGAAGGAATATAATCAAGAACCACTACTCCCTTTTGACATTTGTCTTTGTGGAAATGGTACTAAATGTCCATGTGCTTGGAGTAGTGATGAAATGGTGGATATGAAGAGACCTTTATGGAACTTCGATTACCATGGTGAACAACAGTGGGCTTCAACATCTGATTTGTCAACTTTGCTATCAACATGCTAAGCCATATGGTGTCACAACAAGCAATTGACATTGCCATGTACTTTGCCTCTATTGAAGTCTAGGAAATCATACTTGTCCCTGTTACACCTCAGAGTATCTGTAGCGTTCCCTACAGATGCACTAGAGTGAGGGGTTATTTTTTTCAATGCAGAGTGTTTTTATATGTAGAGTGTTGATTTGGCCCTAAATACCCCTAATCATGTCATGGATGGTCCACTTGATTTTCACCTCCACGAAGTGCTTCCCTATAGGCTAAGTCACATGGTTCGGGTTCGGCAAGGATTAGGTTCGGTTCAGGTTCGAATTTTCCAATGAGGTTCGGATGAGGTTCGACAATAGGTTCGACTATATATATATATATAAACTTTCTTCATATACCCCCCCTTAAATAATTTTCTACACCCCATCGCCCATAGGATTCAAAGCACTTAGGTCACTATTCATAATTTCGTCGTATATACTTGTTGTTTATGACATTTCTGCTTACAGATTTGTACTTCTAAGAGTAGGTTTTTGTGGTTTAACAACGGATTTACATGCTTCCCACAGCAGTAGTTTGTTCTTAGGGGTAAATCTATGTTCTTACTTGTTGATCAGCGTGTTCTTATGTAGACTACAGGTATGATATTTCAAATTACAGAGAGCATTTAGTGTTAGCTACCGATCTGAGTCAAACTTGTAATAATCGCGGGTCAATTCACGATTCCTGTTACTATGGTTACTTATTAGTATTATGTAGTTCATATATACTTTACATTTGTTTCGTTGCTTCCCCCTTCAAAGGTGCTTTGTGGCCTCAGTGACATGCAGGACATTTGTGGCTGCAAATCAGTATAACGCTTCGATCCAAGTCTTTTGTTCTTTTTTAACTTTTCTATTTTTCTGTTCCATTCAAGCATTTGCGAGATCTAGAACTTTTGTAATCTTGTTCTATGTTGTAATGAAAAGGCACTACTAAAATTCACCTGTTAGTTGAACCAGTAACAATTAGAATTGTATTAAACTTTATTTCTGCCTATGTTAACAGATCTGGAGATTCAACAGCTCGAATTTGGACAATCCCAGAAGGTCCATGTGGATCAGCCATACAGAGTGGGCCTCCAAAAGCTCTTGTTTTGAAGCATTTCAAGGGTAGAACAAATGAAAAGAGCAAGGATGTGACAACCCTTGATTGGAATGTAAGTTATACAATTTTATATTATGTGAAGAATCATTTTTATATTATGGTTTCTAGTTTTAAAAGAGATTCTTGTGATATCCTAATTTTCCGGTACTGCTGGACTGTTTCAGGGAGAAGGGACACTACTTGCGACTGGTTCTTATGATGGACAAGCAAGGATTTGGAGTAAGGATGGTAAGGTTAGCCTTGATTTATTTGTTGTCTATATAAATATCTTCAAATAATAAACCTTCTTGAAAGATCTGGCGTCTAGATATTCAGATTGCTCTTTTAGATATGACTGTCACTCAGGCTATGCTGGGTTTATATGTTTCAAAAAGAGTATTTGAAGGTTATCAAACATATGGAAAGATTTTCTGTTCCCATAGTTAGTTTGGTGTTAACATTCAAGCTTAGGCTGACCTTGTGGTGGGTAAAAAGATGATTTCAGAGAATCATTTATGGGGCAATTTTTCTGTTGCTAGTGGATGCCAGCATCAAGCAAGGCTTTTTTCGATTATATGCAACCAGCTGAAATTAATTTTTGGGAAGGATATGTTACCTAATGTTTGGTGTCTTGTTTGCATCATATGACTTCATTGTTTGAGCTGAACTCTAAAGGTGGATTGTAACTTAAAGGGCTTAAGTAGTAGTAAAGATGAAGGATTGCTATGGTGTCAATCAGACAATGCATTTTATGACATGAAATGTTAGCTCCCAGTTCTCCTCATCTGATACAAAACCTAGGTTATACTGGGGATTCATCAGTGGGTGTCTGGGATATGTATGCCCCACAGGTCTCATGGATGGTTGAAGATGTGTCCAGGATACCTTATGATTGGGGATGCTAGGGTATCACCTTTCCATAGAGCACAACAGGTCTTATCCTACAGGCGTCCAACTGTAAATGATAGTAACTGCTATTATTAATTTTTTTTCTTTTTACTATATTATAAAATGACCTAGACCAACACACTCTTAAACAAAATGACACTTATATTTTGTTCTTCTGCATGTATTCGATGTCTTACAACTGGTCCATGGACTGTTTTATTAATGATGATTGTAACAAATTGGCTGTTACAACTCATATTCATAATTTTGTTTTGGCTTGCTTTGTTCCTTGAATAGGAGAATTGAGGAACACATTGAACAAACATAAAGGACCCATTTTCTCTCTTAAATGGAACAAGAAAGGAGACTGCCTTCTTAGTGGAAGTGTGGATAAAACTGCGATTATATGGGATGCTAAGACAGGGGAATCAAAACAACAATTTGAGTTTCATTCAGGTTTGTGATAATCTGGAAGTATACTTGATCCAAAATGAAGTTTTCTGTTTCATTCATCATGGTTGCTTGTGTATTTGCAATAGCTAAGAATTTCCGGTGAAACTGTTGTTTGCTAAATGAAGATATCTTTGGTGCAGCACCCACTCTTGATGTTGATTGGCGCAATAATGTCTCGTTTGCCACGTGCTCCACAGACAAGATGATATATGTTTGTAAATTTGGGGAAAATCGCCCGATAAAAACTTTTTCTGGACATCAGGTTTGTTGCTTTGTTTGCGATGCAATTTCTCTGAGAGGTTGCCTTCTTTATAGGGCTCCCTATTTGGGGATAACTTTCATGTCACCTGGTTTACTTTTTCATGGATGAGATCTATGGACCAAATTACTTGAGATCCTTGTGATCTGGTCTCTCTTCTTTTTATATTTATGGTTTATTAGCAGTTAGTATTAAAATGTTCTACTAAATATTTAAAGGTTTTAGTGATATAAATCCTCCATTTGATTGTGGGTTGTTTAGGTGTCTATTTGTTGGTTTTCATTCTAGCAAATTTTCTCTTCCTTTTTTAATTGAATAGAAATAGTTTTTGTTTGCTAAAGTGTATGAAAGCGACTGGAAGAGACAGGATGTGAACGACAACAAAAAATTGACATGCTAATTGGGAATTCATTTATTTATATATGCAGTTGGTGAATCTACAGTGTATTACATTGTCTTCCTTCTTCTGTTAGTAAACTCTACCATGGATCCATTTTAAACCCAAATCTATCAAGCATCGAGAGGGATCCAATTTCTTGAGGTGTACATTTTTTTACCATTTGGATGCCTCTCGGTACATGATAGATTTGGGATCTACGCTAGTTTATTTGTTTTATTTATTTATTTATTTAAGTGGATATGTAATTTAAATTTTAAATTTTATATTTATGTCGGCTAGCATAACGTGACTAACGTGATAGATCTCTCCCATATTGGGTTGGAGAGCACCTCGCTTCTCTCGGTGCAATCAGTATTGGGTTTTGGGCAAATCACTAGGAAGATTCTCTGATCTGATTTAATTTGGCTGAAAATTGTAGTACCAGTGACAGTGGTTCCTAACTGTCAAAAAATAGCAAAATTAGCTGTAAATAACTATATGTACAATACATAAAACTTGCATAGATCCATTTTAAACTCGGATCTATCAAGCACCGAGACGGATCTAATTTTTTGAGGTGTACATTTTTTTACCATTTGGTTCCCTCTCGGTACTTGATAGATCTGGGTTTTAAAATGGATCTATGCTAGTTTAATTTTTTTTAATATTTTATTTAAGTCGATATGTAATTTATATTTTCATTTTTTATTTATGTCGGCTAGCATAACGTGACAAGATCTGCCCAATACTGGGTTGGAGAGCACCTCACTTCTCTCGTTGCAATAAGCTGATGTTTATTGTTTTTATATCTTTTCTCAGGATGAAGTCAATGCCATAAAATGGGATCCTACTGGGACGCTTCTTGCTTCTTGCTCTGATGACTTCACAGCAAAGGTAGTTGGAACTTCCAAGTTTGTAAGTTTTTTTCATATGTTCTATCTTGAATTATAACATGTTGTGGATATCAATGTAGATATGGAGTATGAAGCAGGACAGGTGTCTACATGATCTGAAGGAGCACACCAAGGTACTAATTAATATATTATCATAATTGATCATTCTAAACTCTGATTCTGGTACACTTTTTTATGCTGTTTTAATGTGCTAATTTAAAGCTTTAATTTGTCTACAGGAAATTTATACCATCAAGTGGAGCCCCACTGGTCCGGGTACGAACAATCCTAATCAGCAGTTAGTCTTAGCCAGGTAAACTTCTGTGCTCCCTGAGGCTAAGAGGTCATATGTAAGTTTTGACAATGGATCAAAAGGCACCATACCATATCGTACTGTAGCTGGAACTTCTCCTCTGCTTCCTTTTTCTTAGAGAATCTCCCATTTGGATCCATGTGCAACTTTGAGATACATATAAATTGTATCCATCAGTTTCTATTCTGCACTAACTTTTGGGGATGGTGGGAAGGTACCCCCAATTTCCAGGGAACTGGGGTATGAGAGGGGGTAGATGAAATCCACTCATCAATTTCATGGCATCTTGCTTGATCTATGGCTATCATGAGTATACTGTATCATGAATTATCTATGTATCTCGTAATCTCATCGTGATTACTGATTTGCTTTGTAAATGTGTAATACTAATTACTAATGTTAAATGTGCATTGATTCTGATTTCTATTGAATATTTGCAAAACTTTGGATCTATATGTCTATATTTTTAATAAATATAATTTAAAATATATATATATATATATATATATATATANAGTGTTCTCGTGTCAGGTGACTTAGCTATTAAGCTTGTTGAATTTTGAATGGGATAAAAACTTTACTTTTTGCATTTGAAGTCCGATGAGGTTGGAACCACTCTCAAACATCTTGAAACAACTAATGGTAATGTTAAAAATTTAAGTAAAAAGATAAAAAAAGAAAGATAAGGAGAATGCCAAATTTTAGTTTAAGAATTTAATATTACTATTAAATGCTACTGATGATTACTAAGGTTAGGTCTTTTGCTATTAGAGTAGGCTTTTCCTCCTTTATATAACATTAGTATGGACCTAGGGTTAGTTCCCATCCACCCACCACTTAACTTTTTGGTTTAAAAAAAAAATTGAAAAAGAAAGTAGGGAACATTTTTTTTGCAAGGAAGCGAGCTTCCTAAAAACGCTCCCATATCAATATGTGAGCTGTTAGGAAGTGCCCTTCCCCAACGCTTCTTGGAAGCTTCCTTTGGAAGCGAGCTTCGGGAGTGAGGGCTCTTGGTACTAACTTGTTTTGGTGCTTCAATGGCTCTGTCTAGAGAAGGAGCAGTTATGGTATCTTTGGTTTTAAATCATTTGGTACTCTTAGGTAACCTTTAACATTTCCCGAAACATGCCCCATGTGACATTTGAACTTCTATACCATTGATTGGTTTTCTATGGTAGTTGTGTTGATGTATTTGTAACTTCGGAATGTATTCACTTGTATATCTTATGTATTGTACCCAGATGTTTATTCCGGGAAGTATCTGTAATGTAATTGAGTCATGTCTTGCCTCGATGTTTCGATTGGGAGATTCAATAATGTAAACAAGTCATGTGAAGTCATTGAGGTTAACCCTCCATTGTAAGTCGGGCCAATAGCCCCCACAATTGAGTCAAGGTTAACCCTCCTTGTTGATCGGAGGGCAAAGTCCCCATAGTTGTGGGACACTAGGGTTATTAGATTCTCATAGAGATGTCGGACCTGGTAAGTAATTGTTAAGTGGGCGAAAGAATATAAATAGAGAGTGAGCCTCTCTATTTATCACACACACACTCACTCATTGGAGCGCATGAGTGAGAGAGGAGAAGCTCTCTCAAGTGAGAGAGAGAGAACAGCTGTGGAGATCATCTTTTCTGTCTTTGGGTTTTTACTGCTGCCATTGGTGCTCATTCTATCTCTGAGGAAGTTGCGGGGTTTTCTCCTTTGTGGTTTCCCTGAGGAAAATTCTTTGTGTCTATTGTCTCTTGTGATTATTGCTGTGCATGTTATTCTCTCATATAAGATCCTAAGATCATATTGCTTAAATGATAAAAATCTAACAAGTTGCATTTGATTTTTTCTACGGAGATAAATTGGTAATGGTTCCATGGAGGGTCCCCTTTTTCCCTTAGGGCCTGTTGTTGCACAACATAGAAGCCTTGAGATTGCAAGGATTAATCAGTTGCTAACATGGGAAAACCTCAGGACACTACCGTAAAGTGTCACATGGGCAGAGTCCTATCTCTTTAGGTATCTTAGGTCACCAAGTAAACCTAGTCTAACCACGGGAAGTGTCCCCAACAAGACTTTTCTTGTTACTAACCAAACAGAGGCTAGCTTTCACAAGTACTAGTGAAGTTGTTTTTACTTTTTTCAATTTGCCTAAGAAAAGTAACAAAGGGTCTAAAAGTAAAAATAAAAATGTGGCACACTATGGATGAACTAAGGGGTTCTAAATGTAATTGGTGTAAATGCCGCTTAGGTTAATATTGACCAATGCAACTCCATAGATGAAGAGTGAAATGGCAAGCTACCTGGAATATGTTTCATGAGACAATTAAGAGTCAAGGCTGGTGATTAAGGTTGTTGCCATGATGTTGATTAAGGTAATCAATACTGCTAGCAAAGTCAAAATATGTGTCATGTCATGAATGTTTATACGGTTGAGTTTAATGGTTACCAACATTAGATTGATGTGTAATCTAGTTTGATTCTCAATGTATGTGATCAAATTTGTAGGCGTCTTTCATAAAATGCTGTTGGTTCAGGGCTAAGTTGTCAGGAAACCAGGGTACAGGGACGGGGACGGGGACACCACTTTTTGAAACAGGGGACTTGAGTACGTCAGGGGTACTATATATATATATATATATATATATATATATAAGATAAAAATTAAATCAATTTATTTTTCACTGGTATTCAATTTCAATAATTAACAAGTACAATTAACATGCACATTGCTTCAAAGTTCATAAATCATAGATATAAAGTGGGAATTACATATGAACCTTAAGTATAAACAAGGCAATAGTTGATGGAGCTTTTGGTTTATCAAAATTAGAAATATGCACATGCATAGAAACCTCTGCACAAACATCAACAAAGTAGGTTTTCTATCATTCATAAAGGACAAAGAATACGATATGTGCAACAACATTGGAACAACTTGCACAAAGGATCAATAAAAACACAAACTATGCCAATAAAAATCCAATTACAAGATCCAGAGTCATAAAAGAATAAGGCAATCTTCTAGAAGAAACATTGTAAGAATAGATACCAGCCCCTCCAAGCTAGATAGTGCCATGTCATTAACTTAAAAGCAAAAACCTTTTAAGTGTAAGACAACCTATGCTTGTCTTGCCTCTCCTTTGCCTATATCATCTCCTTTGCGCAACAAGCTCTCCTCTTGCGGGATCCAACAAAATTCAAGACTACACTGCGTTGGGAGAAGTGGACAGACCCACAGGGTCTTAAGAGGGTATAGGGGGACCCATGCCTACCCCGCCCCTCTTCGAAAAGGTAATTTTTTTGTTAATTTTTTTTTAAAATTTTCACATACTGGAGTTTCCCTGAAGTCGCAAAATGAGCAAAGTTACCTGTTTTCGGGCTAGAAGTACTTGACTTCAAGGGACGTCTATGAAGTACTTGACTCGGTTTTTCGGGACTTGGGGACGGTACCAGTGACAAGTACGCGAACCCAACCCTTGGGGACGGGTACCCTTGCAACATAGGTTCAGGGTTTTAAAAGGCCCCAAAACTAAAATAGCTTGCTGCTATTTAAAGTTTTTGTTTATAAAAAGGAATGTACAACAAGCAAATATGCAGACTAATCAACCAAAACACTGCTAGAACTTGATGTTGTGCTAAGATTCAAAGTTCGGGTGAGTTCCTTATGGATCATGTTTCAAGTTATATGCAGGTCTGCTCATTAAAAATATGATCTTATGCTGATATATGCCTACGAAAATTAACAATTCTAGCCTAAAAATGCAGGTTAAACTAGTGGCAAAGAGTTGTAGCAACAGATTTATAAAAAGTGGAGAAGAGATAGAAAAATATATATGACCGGTTGTCTTTATGACTAGAGTGGAACAGTGAGGTAATGAAGGATCAAAGGGAACAACCCCTCCCTACTTGTCTTCAAAGTGGCAACTGTGGCTAATAGTTGTGCAACAACAAAGAGGACGACATAATACATGTTCTCATATTCAAATGTCAACCCTTGAATCAATGAATTTGATCCCCTTCATCATGGAAACCCCACCCTAACATCCCTTTCACATGGTTGAGTCTTGCATCGAACCTTTATTCAAACCATAGTTTCGTCACAAATTCACTGGTTTCTCAATTTATGAGGATTGTTTTATACCCAAAAGGCTGACACAATGACCCTAGAGGAGAATGCCACATCTCTTTGGCAGTTTTTGACATGCCCTCAACACTTATCTCATACATCCATGGTTTGATTGATGGTTGCAAAAGGTGGGATTCCAGTCATTGGTGATTGTTGGTTGATTGTGTGCTTAGCCCCACTTCAATACCTCTCTAGATTGATTGCACCACTAATTTGTATGGGAATTGACCATTGGTGAAATGGCATGTTTGGGCATAAACTCATAATGCTTGATGCAACCTTTGGTGAAGAAAGGAACGACTACAACTCCATGTAGTTATGGCGGAAGGCCTGGTAGGTGATGAAGAAATCCAATGGATATTTCCTCTAGATACTGTGTGAAAGCTCTATACAAGACAGTGCTTAACTCGATTCGAATGCTACCAAAACGAACTAGAATGTTGATGCATTTTCTTAGGCTTTGAATTAGGGGATGGCCCTATTAAATTCCACAACTTTGAAATGCTGACAGAATAGGTGGAGGATCCATGGTAGATGTTGTAGGGTTTTCAGTTTTTTCCAGCTATTGAGAAAACTTTTGAAAAAGATCTTAAGTTAAATAACTAAACCCTATATCCACTAATCTCAGGATAGTTTTTCTAGACCTTCTATTGTACTTGTAGAGATGAGGGAAAAGCCTCAAGTCCTTTGTTTCATCAATTATATTTTTAAAAAGGCTCTTTTAATATAAGGTGAATCGTTTCAACAAATGCCCCATCTGCTGGCCCTTTGAAATAAATGAGAACACCATCAATAAGTCTTCGATGGCCTTGATCAAGAGCTATCATATGAGGTTGGTGACCATTCACCCAATGACTGTGACTGTCGCTTAAATTCAAAGAAGAAATATTTAGTGCTAGTGTTCCATCTTCATTCAAGTTGTTAGGGTCAAACAAGATCTCTACCTCATCTCTCTAAACGGATTGTCATCCACAATTTAGTTCTTGCATTGAAGCCACATTATGCACAACTTCTTGGTACCTCTCTTTAGAAAGGGTCTTTGATGTCATGAATATCTCCATATTCTATCCTCATGCTTTTGATTGGCAACCAAAACTTGTGTTTTTCCCTTGAGTTCCTCCATGAGGCATTTCTCAAATACTTGATGGCCAACATGGGCATCGAGTGCACTTAAAGGATCATCACACATAAATATTTGCATCACATACACAACCCTAGCAACAAATCCTCTTTAACTACCATGGACCGAGACTGCACTCCAATTACAATGTCCACTTCATTAGGCATGGGTTCTTTAATTCTGTTATCGTTTAGATGCAAGTCAATTTGGAACTTAACCATCCCTAGTAGTTCTCGTAAGGGAATTGTTAGATGCCCCAATTGGCTAGCACAAAGCCAAGATGAAGCTAAACAAAGACAAAAGATAGGAGTTAAAGAATGATTTTTCCCATTCACAAATGTACAATATATACATGAGAGGACCTTTGGTTTCAACTTCCAAGGTGTCTCTTGGACTCATTTATGACCTTTCCTATCCACTTATAACTCTTAGTATACTTCTCTTGTGAATAGGGAGATAATCACAACGATTTTCCTAACATCAAGGATTAGGTTTCAACAATTCCTCGTTTAGTTCGAAGGGGTGTATGTGAGTCCAAGAAAAGAGAGTTGAATAACTGGAAGTGGACAACTACCATTGTTGAACATTTCCAACTTGACAATCCAAATTGCCAAGTGAGTTAGTAAAAGTTGACTTCTCCTGCTAAATACAATTGCTCTCTGAAGTGGTGGTTTTGGCCAACGACAAACCAAAAGGGATAGCAGAAGCTGAAATCTTCTACTAAGTAAGTGGCTTAAGGTTGACCATAAACTCTCGAACTTGGCACGAAGGCTCAGAAACACTGTTTGGAACTGGGCACGAAGGCTCAAATGTTTTGTTTGAAATGGTGGTTTTGGGCTGATTTCAACCCAAGAGAGCTGAAAAAGAGGAAGTGAACAACTAGCACTGTTGAACATTTCCAGCTTGACAATCATTTGCGAAGTAATTTAGCTAGAAGATAGTGGCTTCTGCTAATAGAAGGTGTTCTTGAAATCGATGGTTTTAGGATGGCCACCAACCAACTGGAGCTTAGTCGAACACGACTTTGAATCTTTATAGGGGCTCTTGTTCTCACTTGCTTGCTTCTAACGGTTTATCACTCGCTTGCTTCTAACGGTTTATCATCCCCCCTTGTCAGGAACAACGTGAAGATTGGAGTCTCATGGTGTCAAAGCTAGACAAAGAACAAATGAGTACTCTAGAGCAAGGTTCTCTTCTGTCTTCTTGGTACATATCTGAATCTAGCCTCCCAAATTGGTTGATGCTGAGGATCACTTGATCTGGCTTACCCAAGGAAGGCTACGACTGCTTCTTGTCAAAATGACAAGGCTTCGAAATTTGAAGTCTGACATAATGTCCCCCCTGTCATGTACCGCTTCCAATACTAATTCAATGGTTTCCCCCAACAACAACATTATCGGTATGAAAGTAGTGATGCGTCTACGCCTACGCTTGTAGCTATTATTCAGTTATTCACGTTGGGTTCACCATGAGAGCAAAAAATGGTGGTGGTCTTCACAATGGAGTTTCCACGCTATGTGCACCAGCTTCAAAAAAGGATGCGCTACAACCAAAGTCACAATTAGCTCCATGTTCTTCATTGATCCAATGCTACAACATCTTCAACAACTGCATGAAGGAGAATCCAAAGCTGGAGGAGTCCACTCAGTTCGTGGGATGTGTGTGCTCACGATTTACTCCAAGCAGGGGCAACTCAAGGGACACAAACTCCATGAAGCCTTTTGCAAGAGAAAGGCTCACAGTTCTTCAAACTTTAAGACAAAGGCAACAATAGAGAAAGGAGTGTTCATAAGAGAGAGCCCACACAACTATAGAGGGACTTGAGAAGATTAGGGTTTATGGCAACTCGATGTAGGTAGGATATGCCACTTCACAGTTCAATAGGATCCTACACAAAGGTTCATCAACTCAAAATGGTAGAGGGAGCAATAGGTGCACAAATATTTAGATTTGACTGCAATTCTATGCTTTCAAGAGGAGTCCGCAATACAACAGCCTGAGGATGCCAATCGATCAAGTAAACCATTTACCTCTTTAATCTTTAAGCCACTACAAACCCTCCTTTGCCTTTGGGACAAAACCTCCATTGCGACCATGGAAAAATTGTCGTCATTGGCACCTGCTTTCTCACTGCAATGCACATAGTCACTTCATTGCAGGCCTTCAAGGTGACTACATACAGCAATCACTCCGTGTAAAAACAAATGGAGACCAGAACACAAATTTTCAGGTCACAAGCACTCATTCAACAATGCTCGCACAAAAGTGGAGGGCTCACATAGCAAGGAAGAAGGGCTCACTAAAGTGTACACGCAGAGCGATAAGTGTTTACATCATACTTACCAGACTTGAAACTGCCAATAAATCGGCGGGGCAAAAGAGCGAATAGTTTGAATCGGATCGAGAAAAAATTGACAAGTGCAAAAAATTAAAATATACCTATATTTTGAATTAAAAAACATTTTTCATAGATATTCAAAATAGCCATGTCCATATACTGCAGAATATCAATAGATGTCCAAAATATATCAACTCATAAAAACTAAAATCGTTTTTTATGTCCAGATGTCGGCAACTAAGTGAAATCGTTTTTTTATGCCCTTGGTCGTGACTCATGACTCCTCTGTCGAGTAAGTCTAATGCTCCGTTCTAAACTTCTACCTCTGTCCGTGGCCCTGAAGCCTTCATGCGTGACCTGCTGCTGAGTAGTGAGTAAATTGTAAACACTGAAACAATGCTTGTCCGTTTGCCTGTCGTCGTTGCTCAATGTTGGAGTGCTCACGTCGGCCAAAAATTCAAAACAGTGGCACCGACTCAACTCACGATTCCTGTTACTATGGTTTACATGCAGAGTGGACAGGCAATGCCAATCACATATGTACTCGACCTAGGGATTTTTTGGACTGAGGAGAAGCGTTGGGGTATAGGCAATGGCACATTTGGCTGGCAGAAAGTAGACTCTCTTATGGCAGAGGTGAAACACAGCAACCAGTTAAAATGTCATACCAGTTAAAGATGATTTAGAGTTGGAGGAGCTTATGCCCTACACACCTGTTTGCAGTTCCACGCACAGTCCAATGTAAAGATAATAGTGGAACAAAAATTAGGGTTGTAGGTGAACGTTTCACAGAAAAACCGCCCACACATCTTGTTGAAGGAAACGCCCTGGTAAATATTAAATCAAATGGTAGAGAATATGCCAGACTGGGAATGCTAGAGAATATGGCAGGCAGAAAACGCACGGCCAGCACTAGCTGGCTGGCAGGCAGGCATGAATGATAGGAATGATAGCACAGCCCACAGAGCTAAGATTAGCCCTGATACCACTGTTAGATTTCCTAAGGGCAGATAATCCAATTGTCTAGCACAAAGCCAAGATGAAGCTAAACAAAGACAAAAGAAAGGTGTCAAAGAACGAATTTTCTCATTCACAGTTGTACAATATACACATGAGATGACCCTTGGTTTCAACATCAAAGGTGTCTCTTGGACTCATTTATGAATTTTCCTATTTACCTATTAGTCTTGGTCTTCTTCTCATGTGAATAGGGAGATAAACCACATAATGTTTTTCCTCACACCAAGAATTAGGTTCCAACAGGGATAAACAACACCAACATGATCTAAACTCCCAGCTGTAGCAAGCACTTTTGCTCCATAATACTTGGATATCTACATAGCAAACGTTCCAATCCACTAGAGCATTCAATGCACCAGAATGCTCCAGTAGACCACACAGTACGTGCCACCTCAGAAAAGGCTGCAGCTTCTTGTAATTTAAAGGTCTTTGGAACAGGAAAGACATGCCCAGATGGAATGGCCATCTCTTAACTGTTGAGATTGGGACTGTGAATACATGTGGCCGGAGAAAATATTCAGCTCCAGAGTCTGAGCCCTCATCCTGATCAAGTGTAATAACATGCTACAGGAGATAATCTAATCCTGGTGGCTTAACAGGTCTGAAATCATACTTCAACAACCCTGAAATAATAAATAAATGTCACCGCTGAGAACAAACTTCGTGATTTAACTTGTTGTCTGATGGTGTTCTGCTGTCTAGTCAGCACAAATCTACCACCCAGAATTTTATCTGTAGAATGGGACAGGCAGTCTATTCTTAATGTATGGCTATAGGAATGTGCAGACCTGAATTTCTTCCTCAGATCTTCCTGAAGCACATTGTTATATTTTATATCTTCCCTGATCTAGCCAAGCTGAACATCCTTCTGGCTGAAAATTACTTCCAAAACTGCCCTTTGCTTGTCTAACTGCCAGCCATCTAGTAACTCAGCTGCTCAAACCATAAAATTGAGGAAGCTTATGCATTCTCCTTACTGCTTGAGTTTTGTAATAAAAGGTAGAACTTGAGGGGAGCTGTTGCTAGCTCAACAATGTACAAACAATTAGGAGGAACACCCCTCATCTTGGAAGTTTTATAACAGATTTTATGGCATAGTCAAAGGTCACATGCATTTAAAAAGATCGCTCCGCCACTTTGAGACTGTCATGGGTATTTCAGGGAAGAACATACTAGAAGGCCGTACTTGAAGAGCACTATAAAAGAGAAGAAGACAAGTGGGTTGTAAAATCTTAAGACAAGGTCAAACTGTAATATTTCATGGGAGCATCCTCTATAGGAAGAGGACATGTAGCAGCAAGGGTTGATTTAGATCTGTTTTGTATTCTCTCATCCTTGTTGAGGGGTTTCCAACCCTAAAGAGAGTTCTAGAATGCCTCAAAGATGTTTCTAGCCTCATCCATGTAATTAAAAATGATTATTTCTTTGGTTCTAGAGGCTATTAAATGATATTCTATCAGGAATTAGTTACTGAAGGAGGCTATAAAAGGCTATTGAATGATATTCATTTCTAGAGGCTATTAAATGATATTCTTTTCTGTATTGACGTTGTTAAAGAAAGAATTTGCTGCTGTCATTTCTAAGAAAGTCTGTTGCTTTTACTTTTGTTCATAATAAACACATCCCTGCTTCTGTCTTTTAATAGGGGCACCTTTGGAATGGAGCTCAAGATAATTTCTTCATGCTAAAACAGTACACATGGTTGATTATAGCTGTTTATAATAACATAGTCACACCTATCATTCATATTTTCAAACCCTCTAGATTTTCTACCTTCACTCCATCGCCCTAGCCAGGTGTAATGACCCTTGCTACGAATAGGACTATTTTTTGTACTGGTTGGTTATTACTTTTGATTGAGAGATATTGTCAAACACTTCATACACTAACTCAAACACCACTGTATAAGATCCACACTTAAATTTTAATTTTAATGCCAACTGTTGGTGAAGTTTAGATGACTGCTTTTGTCAAATACATTGATTCTTTGACTGTCTATCTTAGTTTTTTGGCTGGATTTTTGTTTAGTGTATGTATGCTTCAGATTTTTTGTTTTGGCATGTGGTTCTTAAGCAATGCGTAATCAGACTTCACAGACATCAAGATTTAAAAGTTCACAATATGGTTAATGAAAGTGCTGTAAGTTTCATGGGCATTTCACAAAACAATATTTTGCAATCTAAGGTCCGGTATAATGATTTTCAGATCTGAACACTTCATTTAAAAATGACAGCCACTTGCATGGAAACATGGGCCACAATCCAGTGATGAAATGAATAAATTTGTATGACTGGCAGTTGATGTCTGATAAGGAAAAGCCCCTCCACAATGCACTGATCTTCTAATTTGCCAATCGCTACAGGCAGCATATCATTCTTTTCTGAGTATACATGCTGCCATAGTTTGGGCCCTCTACCCAAGGGGTTGCGACCTCCTGTAGGGAAATACAGTTCACAGTGAAATGTATATGCTTCTATTTAAACTTGTCCTCAACAGGTAGATACACCTGTGTTTTCTCTCCAAGAACTCACCCTTCCTCAGATTTGAGAAATACTGAGATAACAATAAAGATGAGTGGGCTTCCCTTCCTCCTTTGATAGTGATTCAACCTCCAAGATTGGATTACACAATTCTGTAGCAGCAGTGAGGTTGAAATCGACCGGCCCAATGAGGTTCCTGCAGCAGCGATGAAGTTTTAAATTGACCCAGAGAGGCTCCGGTAGCAGAAATGAAGGATATCTCGCCCAATGAAACTTCTATGGCAGCAGTGAGATATGAACTCAACCCAAGTGAATGTATACCAACAAGTTTATGAGAATGCTGGTGTCCAAATGCTGAGATTGCCCTCTTCTTTAACCCCTGGAACTTCCCTTCTTGACTCTGAGTGTGCTCTCCTATAAGCTGGTTGGAACCCCTTGTAGAACTCGGCAAGTGGATGGTGGTCTCCCCACAAGTGCGCGCTTTGTAGAATGATCAATGAAACCACTGTATACCCAACAATAAAACTCAGATCTGACGATATTCATTCAACTCCACTCCACGGCAATGAAGATCGGAAATAGGTTGTGCCTTAAAGCACCTTGTATCCCTTGGAACCCTTACAGAGATGGGTTGTGCCTTAAAGCACCTTGGATCCAATTGACAAGGTCCTTGTACCTACAAGGTTGGATCTTGGAGCCACCACCTTGTTAATGATGCTGAAGACCCTGGAGATGGTGCTGAAGCCCTTGTGGACGATGGAGAAGCCTTGGATGGGTTGGAGAAGCATTAATGACCCATTCTGTGGTTATTCATGCTCTGATGGTGTCATGGTACCCGAGGAGAAGGCCTGGCAACCCCACAGAAGGTAGCATGCTTGATCTTGACTCTTGGAGGTCCTCATGTGTGGTTGAGGTGGTTGAAGAAGTCCATGAAACCCCTTGGCATGTCAAAGAAGCCTCTTGCTGCATGAAGAAGCCTTGAAGAAGTCCTTAGACCCACACTTGATGGTTTGATGGTCCTTGTACCGCTATCACTTGAAGGAATATTTGATGAAGCCCTTGATGATGACAACCATGTTGAAGAAGCCCACCTTGAAGATGATGACAATCTTGTTGAAGAAGCCCTCTTGTACTTGTTGAGTAACGTGGATCTTGGAGATTTCTTGCACATGGCATGTGTTTAGAAGCCCTAATGGCTTAATGACACCATTGCTTATGGTATTAAGGGATTGTGTGACAAATAAAAACACAAAATAATAAAAACTAAAATAAACCTAAAACTATTTTAAGGATGTGGGTAACATTAAAATTACAAGTTAGCCCTCAATTCAAGGACATGAAAGACTATATAAACACAATTGTTTTCACACTCATAAGGTAATCCAACGAAGTAAGGAGAAAAAAGCTTGCTTGACTAGGGAAAACTTCTGACTGTTAAGGAGCAGTTGACTGAGGTAATTTGGTCACCTTGACTGAGGAAATTCGGGACTGTTTAGGAGCAGCAGAGAAGTTTTTTTTGTTTTGTCCTTTTTTCTATGTGACAGTCCAAGGTTTGAAGACCCTCGGTGGCGATTAGCAGCTGCAGCAAGCTGCCCTTGCTGGTGGTTAGGGCTGCTACAACCTTGGTGGAGGTCATGGATAACAGTTGAGGGCTACTATAGCAGCCCACGATGATGGTCTAGGGCAGCAGTCAATCGAGTTTTGTTTTGGGCAAGAATTTTTTCATTTTCGGGCATGAAAAGTGTGGCAGAAGGTAGAGGTAAATCTCTTAATTTCGGGTGAGGCAACTATAAGTTAGAGTTCACAACAAACAGGCCCTAGTTTGGCCTTTCCACAATACATTCAGTCCTGAACTCTGTGCATTCATACACAGCCAGGTTTTGAAGGTCATCCACAATATTGAGGTATGAAGGTATGTACAGTGATGTAGTATACTTACAATGGCATATTTACAGTTGTGATTTACATTCTATTGTGATGATAAAATGAAGCCTACACCCATGATATCTCAGTTATATTTATACAGTGATTAGGGATGAAGTATACAGTAAAGAATACAGTGGTTGTGAAACAGTAATGTGTGAAGTAAATCCATTATGATGATGATGCATTTTGATACATTGATGATGCAAACCCTATGATATGATGCATACTTGATGCATTCATCTTGATGATGTACTTAATGTTGATAATGATGCAAGCTATGATGATGATATGTTGATAATGATGCAAGCTATATACCTTAAGTACAGTGATGCATACAGTGGCATTTATACAGTGAAGTATACAGTGGTGCATGAACAGTGAAGTATACAGTAGTGTATGTACAGTGATACATACAATGGTACAGTGAAATGAGTATGTACAATGACATATATACAATAGAGTAAGTACAGTGATGCATACAGTAGTACAATGAGTACAGTGAAGTGTGAAGTGAATCCTTGTGATCTATATTGATCCATACTATGATGAAAATACTATGATGATGATGTTGCCTTATGATAATGATGTTGTATACCTTGTACTATAATAATGTTGTTGAGGCATACCTGTTGACACTTGATATGATGCATACCCTTAGATGATGGTAATGCATATTTGTACACAATGATGTGATGAAGAAATACACTTGATGATGAAGTATGCCATGATGATGTTGATGGTAATGCATACTCCTATACTATGTCATAGGGTTCGGCGAATTTCTTCCATGAAATTCGAAATTCGGCGAACTTTATCAAAAAATTTAAATTCGTTTCAGTTCGGCGAATTTCTTCCATGAAATTCAAAATTCGGCGAACTTTATCAAAAAATTTAAATTCGTTTCAGTTTGGCAAATTTCGATGTCGAACTCAAAGGCGAATCGAATCGAACTTCAACGAATCGAATCGAATCGAATTCGAATGTTAAAACGAATTTTAAGGCGAATTGTGATGAATTTAGGGTGAATTTCGTCAGATTTCAAGGCAAATTTCGGCAAAATTTAGGGTGGATTTTCATTTTTAATATAATTTATTTATTTTACCCAACGCCACTATCCTCATGCCGCCACTTTCATCTTTTCATCTGTCGGTTTTCGCGTTCTCTTCTCATTTCATTCATCGATTCACATGTTCTCTTCTCGTTTGCTGCACATCCCGTTCACTGCTCTCGAGTCCCCTACTCGTTGCCAGCAACCACAGTCTCGAATCTCTTGCATTCAGCATTAGATGACGGCGTCACTTTGGTAGGTATTGCTAGATGACACTGTCACTTCAGTCGGGACTTGGGTGTGCATGCATCATTAAGCATAATGATAAATTTGATATATTTATTTTGATTTCTTAGCCATTTTATTATATATATATTGGAATTTTTTTATATTGGCGAACCTAATGCCGAACCTTGTAAAAAAATTCGAATTCGAACCGAATTTTAAGGTCGTCGAATTCGAATTCGAACCCGAACCATGTGACATAGCTCCTATATGAGGATGGTGATATGATGTTGATAGTGCCTTGAACACTATAATGCATACCCTATTATGATGTTGCAGACCATGATGACAAGTTCAGATCTTTATGTTTGACAGAACTTGACGACGATGATGATGCATACTTGATGCATACTCGGTGATGCTCTTGATGGTGATGGCATGAAGACTTTGAGTAGAATTTTGACCAACAACGTTGATGAACATATCGACAAGCAAAGGGTGATGAGCAGAGAAGATTGACCAGTAGTGTTGATGAGTAGACTTGATAGTGTTGGTGTGCAGAGGTTGATGAGCAGAAGTGGTTTAGTAGCAGATTGATGAAAATTAGAGATTGGCATCAGACTTGTAAGTAGAATCTTGCACTTGAGGATTGGCTCCTCAACCTTTTCTTAGTTGGAGCTATAAGAAAACCAGGCTGGGTCTTGTTATGAGAGTTGGTGTTGATTGTAATTGAGAAGATTGTAGTCTTCCATTAGCATAAATAAAGATTAAAGTTACATATATTTCTGTGTCTCTCTTGATGTGATTATTGCACTTATGACTCATGGTTGATTTAGCTGATGAATGTAATGATGTGATTGGTAATATAATGCTTGATAAACTCTGATTGACTAATAAAAGAAGGTAAAAATGTTTAAATTGCTCACAGACTAATTCACCCCCGTCTCAGTGTGGCCATTGTGTCAAACATGAGCCTTCCTCATCTCTATACTCTTGTTGACCCAACCTCCATGATGACTTGATTGAAGATCATCTATCAAGGGATTGGGTGTTCAATCAAATTTGTAATAAGAGGGCTACCTTTGAACAACTTGATTAGTATGTAAGATGAGGGTAGGGGGCCCAATCACTATAAATAATATGATCCTTGGTACCTTCAGGCTTCAATAAACAAAGGTAAAAATCTATCCTTGATCCAATGAAGTGGATAGGGAATATTGTTCTAATGACCCATGGTAATAGGTACATGTGTGGACCAATTTTCTTACATCTTGACTTTTGAAATTGAACTACCACCTTGGTGCAAACATGGTATCTCCTAATAGGTGCTATGTTTCTTCACTTGAGTGGGGAATTTACTAATTTAGTTTCCATTGAGTAGCAATGGATATGGTAATTTAGGTGTGAAGAAGATGAGAAGTAACATAGAATTTCACCCCTTGTGTTATGGAATTACTTGTCAACTTTGATTGGCCAATTGGTGTTTATTGGAGATGACTCAATTTGATACAATTGGAGATGAGTGGGATCAGTGTATCGAGGTATTGTCTTGACTTACCTTTGACTTGACAGTTTCCTTTGACTTGATAGCTCAAGGGTTGGGGTATTTGGATCGCAACATTCCCAAAGTGTTCCTCTTGTGGCTTGATATTTATTTGATCCGATTCACCAGATTGAGGATAAGGCCATCGGACGTTGACTCAATCGTCTTATATGGCTTTCCTTTTCTTCTCATGCGTACCCTGATGAAGTTGTTGACCTGATGGGTTGAAATGAGTTTGATTTGATAGGAGAGATAGTGTGGGGTTTAACCAATGACATAATAAAGCCTTAATAACCTATTGTTTTTTTTGTTGTAATTTCAGAGACTAATTCATTGAATTAAAATAGTAATACAGTAAAAAATAGAACTCATAGCGACAGTTCTAAAAGCAGAATGTGGTAGAGATAGAGTTAGGACTTGCCCCTTAGGGGAATTCAGGCATTTACAAACAAAATGATCCTCCCCGTGGAAGGGAAAACAGATCATGGTAATACAAAATTGACATTATTAAAACATAAAAACTGAGAATAACTTTTGTAACAAGCATGGGAGTCTAAACCCTATATGGCCCAATCAAAAAGAAAAAAACACAGGAACCATGAAACCTGGATTAAGGCTTGGAGGGTGGCTCCTCCTCTATAGGAACCTCGGAGCTGAAACTGAGCTGGTAGTTTGGTCAACCAGTCACTGGGGGAGCAAGTGGGTTGATGGAAGCTTGACCATCATCTTTTTTGGGGCTGTAGGCTGTAACGCCTCTCCTTCGCCTCTGAATCTGCAGAATGATCGACCTTCGTAGGATTGAACAGGAGTGAGCAATTGAGGTAAAACAATTATGAGTAGGCTTCCCATAAAGGGAGGACACAGATCTAGAGGCGCCACTAAGGTCGCCATTACTCTGCATGGAGAGACGAAGTACCAGGTGACGGAGGGGAGGTCACCTCCCATCATGAACTTGGAGAGCTTGCGTCGTTCGAGGTGGAAGCCGGCCTGAAGCATTCAAGGACAGGGTGAGGGTGTGTTAGGGGAGTGACGTTAGGGGACAACTGTGTTTCCCGACAGTTTCTCCCTTTTGTCTATGTGGTACGTAACCATCCGCATCCGGGCGCTTAATAACCTATTGCTTGAGAAAGGTATATAGCAAAATTGTATATACTTATTTTTTACAAATTTTGCTTCCTTTGGAAGCGCCACATGAGAACATACTTCTTAAATGTTGCAACTTTGTGGGATGGATGGGATGGGGTGACTTTAATTGTGCAGCATCACAATGGAGCACATATATGCTACCGCTAACATAACCATAAGAGGACCAGCATAGGTTTTAGCTTGCACAATGGGTGATAGATGCCATGAAATGAAACCAAAGAATCTATTTACACATGAAGGAAGGGACCCTGTATATGCTACCACTAACAAGCATGGGAAATTAGGCTTACTTTATTTAATATAGTCTGGGTTTCTTGCAATATTTGAAGGCCTTCTATTTTTAGCTGTACAAATAGAATACACAGGAGTATATCTGAATAGAGGATTTAGTGAAGAAGCCATAATTGGAAAGAATACTGGGTAAAAGCTATCTAAATGGAGATGTGTTATTTATCTGAATCCAAGCTTTGTTAGCTATATTATTTTGCTGCATTTATTATATGTTTCCTTGTTAAATTCCACGATACAGTTTGTAGATTGTATAGAACTTTAATTTCCTGAGATTATGTTAATATGCTTTTGATACTCACAACCTTATTTATTTCAGATGCATATACTTACTAATGAAGTATTTTGTTGCAGTGCATCGTTTGACTCAACAATCAAACTATGGGATGTTGAGCAAGGAAGCCAATTGTTCAGCTTGACTAGTCATTGGTATATAAACCGAATTTGTGTGTTTTTATTGTTATCTAGCAGAGAGAATTTACTTTTTATATTTCACGTAATTATTTTTTCTTTTTGAATTTTATGTTGACTGCTTGGTAGAAGTTTGAGAACTTCGGTTTGAGAGCATCATGCTCTAGTAAAGTGAACCACAATCCTAATTTCATGATACTTTTGCTTTACTGCAAAATATGAAGGCAAAAGGAACGTGTTTTTGATTATGTGCTTCTTATGAAATATATTTAATCCTGGAAAAAACCAATGTTCCACCGAGTTTCTGGGACAGGGAGCGCGGGAGCAGGGAAATGCAAAAGGGGGGCATGTGGAAGCTACCCTAAAATTTAGGGAAATTTCAGGGAAACGGGGGGATGCCGAAGGCATAAAAATTAATTTAAAATATAAAAATGATAAGTCCTAACAATAACTATTATAATGTATAATGCAAAACTAAAAACTAAAATAATCAATATAAAATTCATCAAATTTCAAATTTCAATTTGTAAAGAATACTGAAGTATGTTACTACTCACTATTGCCATGTAAAAAATAAATTATTAAATACTAAAAACGAAATATCATAATTATCATTATGCAATGTCAGATTTCTCATTTATAAAAGATAATGCAACATACTATGAAGTTTGAAATAGTCAAATATATATTCAACCATTAACAACTTAACATAGAGAAGTTAGAACAGTACTTTTTAATTTAATTTTTTCAAGTTAATCTTAATTGAATTGAATTTATCATTTAATTTAATTTAATTTTATATTTTATGTAATTATTTAAAAAAAATCAAAATATAAAAATTGGGGAGCTTGTAGGTGTCCTCCCATGAAGGGGGACGTGGGGGGATGCCTAGAAGCTCCCCCTAGGGGGAAACACGTTCTGTAGCATATTCAATAATCTACTTTATTTTTCATGTCATCATCTTTCATAGCATGCTGCAACGTATGTCTCTGAAATAATTCTGGCCAATTGAGCCTTCCTGGACTTTTAGATTTGCCTGTCTATTGACAACTGATCGGTTGGACATGGGGAATCTTTGGAATTTTTGGATTATTTTGGACCACCGTTTTGTACTTTTCTATCTATTTGAGTTTGACACGAAATGGGCATTGTATGGCTGGTAGTTAGCGTTTTGATTTTTTGATCTACGCCTGTGATTCTGGTCATTAAGCTTTACGATATTCACTTGAGAAAACCATGATGACCGTGTGTATCTTGATGCTTGTTGTTTCAGTGAACCTGTATATTCAGTTGCTTTCAGTCCAAATGGAGAATACCTGGCAAGTGGATCGTTTGACAGGTGTTTGCATATCTGGTCCGTGAAGGATGGAAGCCTTGTCAAGACATATAGAGGAAGTGGTGGAATTTTTGAAGTTTGCTGGAATAGAGAAGGCGATAAAGTTGCAGCTTGTTTTTCAAACAACACAGTTTGTGTATTGGATTTTAGAATGTAACGTAAGGAAATAGAAATGATTCTACCCCAGAGGGATGCTTCGTGCTGGGTTATAAAATAGAATTCATTTGGTTCATTCTACATCATTGTCTGATGGTTAAAATGTCACAGTTTATTTGCATTGTATTTTCTTTTTGATCTTGGTTCTGTTTGAGTTATTTCAACTAATATTTCACGAGTTCATATCCCATATTATTTGTATATTGTGCAAGGTTTACTGCTTGTAAATCGTATAAGCAGCAACCATATGTAAAATATATCATGATAGTATAATGAAAGTTGTCAATTATGTGATACTAGGAGAGTGAGAAGTAAACTCGTTAATGAGTTTTCTACCATTTTTGGTGCTTTGGAATCTGCTTGTCACTTGGATAGAATGAGCGTTGATCGTTCTTCCATTTTTGTGGTTTGGAATCTACTTCTCACTTTAGATAGGATGAGCATCAGAAGGAATTCTATATGGTTTATACAATTCAAGTTTTGTTTTAAAAATCGTATCTTATCCTTGTTTGCGAGCGAGATTTCTTCTATTATTAAGACAGGGAAAGAAGGCTGGAATCAAAGCACAGCCGGATAAACCACTGGATCTTGAACTGGACGAAGGGAAAGCTAGAGTCTATGGGCATCGAAGAAATGGAAGGGTTCACCTCTTCCCTTAGCTCAAGCGAAGAAGCTCTTGCCTCCTTTGAAATAGGCACTATTCCTCTCCCTTTTTACTGTTACCAACTACCCTTTTGACACAGGAAACCGGTATTGAATGCATGCCTTCCTTCCCGAATATAAAAACATATTATTTACATTGTTTTCTATAGTTTGTCTGGGGCTCCAGATCTGATGCTTTAGATGGAAATCAACATCAGGGCGTGCACTTACGATATTACAGATAAATAATAGGGGCATGTCTAGGATTGTTATTGATAAATTTGTTTTACTTTACTGGCAAATATTTCGATGGCTTGAGACATCTGTTCTTTGTTATTTATCCATTCGTTCTGACATCCGCTTGAAGAATGCTGCTCAACTATGCAGAGTGATGTAAAAGATGGTTGGTCCTTAAAACCACTATGGACTTCATTGACATTAATTGGTTGATTATCTTTAGAAGGAATGGACGCTCCCTATAAAAATGATCATGAGAAAGGAAGGTGCGAGGTGCAGGAATGAAATGAAACCATTCACCGCTTTTTAAATCATTAGACTCTTCTTTCACGCTCCCTTGTATATTACGGAATAGTTGGAAACTATGAAGTTTGGTTGCATCCATTTGGGTCTGCCTTCTCCAATTTCCTATATCAGGAGACTGGAAGGACGTGGTGCGGAAATTTGCAGAAACCGGTTCGAGCCCATGTTGACGCTATTTGTTTGTGAGTTGCTTACTTGCAGAAGCGTTGACCCGAGTTTAGATTCCCAACTCGCAATTTTCATAGACTACTCAGTCAGGCTTATTTTGTACCTACTGTTACTCACGTTCACAATGACTTTTGACTTCAAGTCCATGTAATAAAATCAATTGATCATGATATTGTTTCCTTAATTCTTTTAATTTACAATCATCTTATTCTAAGCGAACTTTGACATTTTCATGTAACTTACACTTTTGGGATTAATAAATATATATAAGGAAGTCATTTTTTGGAATGAGGAAGTCGGGAGGATGATTGTGCAGTTTAGAATTTGAAGCTCCATTTGGGTTTAACATAATGCATAAGAATTTATGGTAAAAGATTGTATTAACTTGTTTATTGCAAATTTTACTGGATTTTTTTTGAGTATTCTACTTGTGAAAGAGATTCATTATTCATTAAATTTAGTATTGGTTATGTTTTCTTGAATTCACAATGAAGTTTATTAATATTTGTTTTAAATCTATTAAATTTAGTATTGGTTATGTTTTTTTGAATTCACAATGAAGTTTATTAATATTTGTTTTAAATCTATTAGGTTTCGTAGATTCAAATAATATTTGTTTTAAATCTATTAGGTTTGGTAGATTCAAATACTAGGAATGAAAATGCATATTTCAATTTATTTACAAATTTAATTTCATTTGTCCTCTTAATCTCTTTTCACTTCTATTTCTATGTTTACATTTTGGTACCCTCTAGTTAAATAATAATCAATAGCTAACAACACAAACTAGAGGAATGCACACAATAATTTATGGTAAAAGATTGTGTTCACTAATTTATTGCAAAATCAAGGATTTGTTTGAGTATTCTACATGTGAAAGAGATTCATTAAGTTTAGTATTCTCTATGTTTTCTTGAATTTACAATGAAGTTTATTAATATTTGTTCTAAATTTATTAGTAGGTTCGTGTAACTTTAAGTAGATAAGAACTTGTGAGGAATGAAAATGTATATTTCATTTTTTTACAAATTCAATTTCATTGTTGTGCTTTTAATCTTTCTTTTCACTTCCATTTCTATATTTACATTTTTGTACCCCTAGTTAAAGCGATAATAAAGAGCTAACAACACAAACTAGAGGAATCATCATCAAGGGCAGGAACTCTAATTGGGAAGTTTCAATATGGTGAATACCTATCAAAATAAATGAGGAGATTTTCCTTGCATCACCTGAAACTTGACAATTATTTTACATATCATTTAGACATGAAATTCCTTACAACCACTTCATTTTCTAAGATATGTTACATGAAATTTGAAGTGACATGAAAAAGGAAAGGAAATTTTGAATGTAAAAAGTTGATATGTCTCGTATAAAAGGGATCCATGAATGAAAAAGTTGTATATCATATTTATTTTTATGGGGGGAATTCAATTTGGAATCAACCGATGACACATGCTATCTCTATTGCCATTAAAGGAGAAGATAGATCTTTATCAAGTAGAACTAATATCGTCATTGTCTCATTTCAACAGATAACTGTTTCATTAAACCCTTATAGACGTAATCAAATTTGCCATAAGAAATGATAAGGTAATACACATTACTTATTGGGATAAAGGGGGAACAATTCCATGGAAATAGTCTTTCATTGTGGAACAAATACTCAATATTGCTCGATATATATGAAATAGTAGATATTTTCATCCATGGTTTGGACAAAACACAATAATTGATTCCCAAGCATTACTATTCTAACCTATACTAAGAATGAAAGAGAATGTAAAAATTACCATTAGAGATTTACAAGCTATACTGATTATATCCTTATAGACTATGTTCTCCAAAAAAATAGTGACTTGCCCTTTGCTTCCTATGTCTCTGTATAAAATACTAGGGTTTTGGAAACCTAAGCATAAACACGTGCGACGTTGGACCATAGTTAGAGACGACACACCCAAGTTATACCTAATGTGAACAATAAAAGGCACACCGATAATTAGACAATCACAAAATGCAATGTCGTATCCATCATAAGAACCAAAATGAAATGATGGTTTACCATCATTCGGCAAACACGACACCCATCTTCAAGATGATAAAGGAACAAATAACACATTACCAATTTCAAATGATCCAACTTTGCATTTTAAACATTATTTATGTTTGAGTTGATATGGGAAATCAATAAATCCATTTGTTCATTGGTTAATGAGCTATTATAACTATCTATAGTGAAAGGCCGATTTCTAGTTAATTTTGTTATGATGCTTTTTTCTCAATGTACCAACTTATTCTTTTTGATTGGCTCGATCATCTACATAACATTATTCATAAAGTTATCATCTTTTTTATGAATAATTCATCAATTTTAGTTAAGTTTCATGAGTTCGAGCAAGCACCCATTTGTGTGTGTCTCGAGAATTATTGATGTTTTGTGTAGGATCGAAAGATATTCTTATATCAGCCCAGAGGATTTCAGTAGTCGGCAAGAAGTCAACCAAAGAAAGTGGAAGTGAAAAGAAAAAGATTTGAGAGGATTTCGGTAGTCGGCAAGAAGTCAACCGAAGAAAGTGGAAGTGAAAAGAAAAAGATTGGGACTATGGTATATTGTACCCACACTATGGTGGTAATCTTATCCACACTATGGTGGTAGTCTTACCCACATTATGTGAAGTGGTTCGGTGTGATTGAGACTGCTAGAAGAAGAGAAGATCATAGAGAATCTTCTACAAGACTCCAAGAAGTCATTATAAGTTAACCATAGTAAGCCGATAAGAAGAGAATGCTAGAATTAATATGAATAAGTTAAAGAACGACCCGACCTAGTAAAGTAACCCAAGTTAAAATTTAAGTGACTTTACTCGTATAGGTAGAAGTCAAGCTGGCTCATTTGTAACACAATTCACAAGCTCAAGTGAACAAGCACACAACTCTAGTGGAGCATAAGCAATAGCACGGTGAAGACATCTTTTGGGTTATTTCTCTTGCTCTTAGGAAGACTATTCTATCGAGAAGTTTATTCTGTATCTCTCTCTTGTGTATCTATTATTCTGGGGTATCTTTATGTGAGAGAGCTTTAGCTCTTTATTGTATTGAAATTGTACTTCGTTGATTAATCTATATTGAAGATGGTTGATGGGTTTTCTTCCCTTGAAGGGTTTCCTAGATGAGAAATCTTTGTGTCTTTTGTTTTTTGTGCATGGTTATTATTTCAGTGACCCTTGTATGCATGCAATTAATGTTTATGTGAATGGAAATGTTCTAAATGTTTGAAAGAGTTAATAACATCTAATTGCTAAGAAAAATTCAATCAAAGCGGGGCTGCATAGAAGTCATCATAACAACTGTAACTGCAGATAGTTGGAAACTCGGGCATCAAATTAAAGTTTGGTCCTTTCCGTCCATAGATTTGTCTTGAAAGATACATTTTGGTAATTGTCTCAATATGGCAAATTTGATTGTGGAGGGTCCGAAAAAGTAGGCCCCCGAAGAAAAAGGGCTAAAAAAGTAGGGCCGAAAAAGCAAGTTTGGAAAAGCATGGCTGAAAAAATAGGGCTGAAAAAGCAAGCTTGGAAAAATAGGGTTGAAAAAAGTATGTTTGAAAAAGTAGGGCACATCTTTCTATGGAGGAAAACTCCAGTTTGTCAAACTTTTGTTTTTTGCTTGATTTTTGCTTGAACAAAAAAACTAGGGCTTCCTGCTCTGGGCATTTCCAACCCTAGATTGATTTGAAAAGGTGGATTATTCAACTCGCCTTGGGAGGGCACATCTTTTCCTTGATTAGTTTTTCCATTTGACAACATTTATTTTTGACCTACCTCTTGCTAGGGTTTCTAGGAAAAAGCCCTAAACTTGTCAAAATGTCTTCAAACCTAAGGATTGAAGATAGATTGGAAGGAGCAAACAATTTCAAATCATGGAAGCATAGAATGCTTCTTATCCTAGAAGAGAATGACCTCCTAAGCTACGCCAAGGAAGATATTTAAGAACCAGAATAAGAGGATGCATTTGTTCAAGGCATTTGTGCAAGAAGAAAGCTACAAAGGCTGATCTCCAAATTGCAGAAGACCAATGATGAACAAAATCAAGCATTTGCAACTCATGCAAGAGGAAGAAGAAGAAAGTCTATCAAGAATATTGATAGAAGGACAATACTAGAAAACAAGAAAGATATGTCCAAAATCAGGTGCTATAGTTGTAACAAGATTGGACACTGCGCTAGAAATTACACTCAAAAGAGAAAAAACATCACATCCATACAATGGATGATGATAGGCCTACACCTTACAAGAAGACAAATGAAGAATTATATGAAGAATTTGTCGAAGCATGAAGTAGATTTAGATAAAACATGCTGATATAATGGCAAGAGATCTTTTCTAAATTATGAAGGTAGTTCCAAGAGAACCTAGTGCATCCAGAAGACATGAGAACCAAGGTTGAAGTTTCAACAAGTTCAAGAATTTTAGAACTTGATCAAGCTTTAGAACTTGCATGGAAGTAGAGATTAAGAGGGAGTCAACCAAACAAGCAAAGAATTGACTAGATTTGACAACCTGACCAACCTGTCATAAGAGGAGTGGGACAAAGTATCGACCACATGAAATATAAGTATTTAAATTGTCATTTGAGTTATTTCTATATTGTTCATAGAATCCGAAAGTGTATAATGCATGTTATAGTGAATGCATTGATATGGCTAGGATTAATGAACATTATACTCTTGATGTGCATGTGATGGGTAAGTAGCCTACAACGTTGCACAACATTCCATGAGTGATTGTTGCTTGTAAAGAACGAAATCTCTTTGCTAAATGCTGGGAGCAATGCACACTCTTGATAGTATGTTTTGGTAGAGATGGAAGGCATCTAGATAGATACCGTGTGTATACAAGATATGGATGTGTGTCGTGTTGAAGCATTGGCTAAGATGGTTACATAACTGTGTGAATTATGTTAGTATGGATAATTTTTTTCATTAAAATGTCAATATGATTTGATGATTATGAAATGTTTCTAATTATATGATTGAATTTGACTTGTAGGAGAGATCGTATGGTATGACCTATAAGAGAATGATGACGAGACTTGCTCCAAATAAAAAGTGATGATTGTACAATAGTGACCTTCAAGTAGATTTACAAAATCAAACATACGACAGAAGTACAAAGAAAGGTTCATGGTTTCTCTTAGAAAGAGGGAATCGATCATGACAAGACGTTTTCTCTAGTGGCCAGACACACTTCTATCAAAACTATTATAGCTTTAGTGATGGAAACACTGCTTTCTTGAATGGTGTAATCGAAAAATAAGTGTATATTGAGCAACCTTCAATATTCGAGACTCTTGATAGAGAATCACATGTGTAGAAGGCTTTGTATAGGCTCAGAAGGCACCTAAGGCATAATATGCCAAGATAAAAAGTTATTTGATGCAGATCTCATCCCTTTCTATCGGGTTGAAGATGGTTTCTATATGTAGATGACTTGTTCCTTACAAAGGATGAGATAACTTACACATAATATCAACAGTCAACCAATGCAAGGTTTTTCGATGTAGCGAGTACAAGATGCTAAGATGCAGAGGGAGAATAGTGCTTAGTTACAGAAGGAGAAGGAAACTCCACTTCAGAGGGAGTGACTACAACATAGATTGCGAGACATTATCACGTAGCCTCTATCCCATAAAGGATTCTTTGCTCTAGTATCTTAGGGATATGTGTAAAGAAATATTGGATGTCTCCCCTCATTGAGAGGTAGTAGATCTCAGAGTTCGAGAATCTTGGCATGATTCTTGGGATTAGATGTGTGGCAGAAACTAGATGAGGTTTCCTCATTCAAGGAAAAATATGTTGTAGAGATCTTGAAGAGATTTGGGATGATGAAGTGTAAATCCATGCCTACAACAATGGTGATGACAAACCTGAATTTTTTGAGTGATACTTCCTTAGAGACAGTGGATGCCATCATGTATAGACAAATGATTGGTTCATTGATGTATTTGATGAACACGATGTCATATGTATGCTTTGCGGTGAACACATTGAGTCAGTATATGGTTGAGTCGATACATGTTCACTTGATTGTGGAAATGCATGTGATGAGGTAGCTAAAAGGTACAATTTGACTATGGACTTAAATATGTCTTAGATTGCGAGATGAGATTACATGGATATCCTGATTCAGATTGGGCCAATACTGTCTCCGACATAAAGAGAACTTCAGGATGTTGCTTCAATCTGGGGTCAACTATGCTTCTATGGCTTAGCAGGAAGCAAACTAGTGTGGCTCTCAGTATGCCCGAGGTAGAGTATATAACAACATGTTCAGCTAGTGGCAAATATGCGTGGCTTCAAAATTTGTTTGTAGTGTTGTTTGAGCTCGAGTTAGAGGTGACTTGTATCTTTTGTGACAACTGGAGTTCCATAAAATTGTTAGAGAATCCAGTGTTTCATGACATGTCCTAGCACATTGAGATCATGTACCATTACATTCGTGACATAGTACAAAAGGGAGTAGTGAAGCTCTAATATATTGTGACAGGCGAGCAAATAATTGATGTGTTGACCAGGTCTTTGTTAAGGGTAAAGTTTGAATACTTCAAGGACAAGCTTGGAGTGGTCCATTAGGACTTCCCTTGTAAGAGGGAGTGATGAGTTACATATGTGATTCTAGGGGCAGTAACACATTGGGTGTGGATAGTAGATGGTAATTTACGAGCATGTACTACTACGTGTACGACTGGAGAATGCGAACAAACTCGGGATAATTGGAGAGTGTGACCATACTTAGGTTAAGATGGTATCTAGTTGAGCTAGTATGTGTAGGACTGGAGAGCATGATGAGACTCAGGATGACTGGAGAACGTTACCATACTCAAGTTGAGATGATATGCAGTCTAGTTGGTATCCAGTTCCAGTTAGTGTGTGTAGGACTGGAGAGCGTGACCAGACTCATGATGACTAGAGAGCATGACCATACTCGGGTTGAGATGGTATCTAGTTGATGTAGTATCTAGAATGATCTAGTATGTGTAGGACTGGAGAGCATGACCAAAATTAGAATGATTGGAGAGCGTGACCATACTCAGGATGAGATGGTATCCAATTGCGTTGGTATCCATTTGGAGCTAGTATGTGTAGGACTGGAGAGCGTGACTAGAACTTTGATGACTGGTGAGTGTGACCATCCTTAAGTTGAGATGGTATTCGGTTGAAACTGGATGTGTGTCTAGATTTTATGTGAGCTAGATGAATTCCTGTATGACATAATGCGTGCTCCTGGCTTGTACCCATTAGTGAGATGTTACGTATGATGTTGAGACCTTGGATGCTTGACGTGGATGCATGACGAGGATGATGGAATTATTGTGTACATAACTTCTACTGATGTATAGACTCGTGAAAGTCAACAAGTGAATTTCCAAATACAGACGCAAAATTAGTGTTGAAGATCGTGCCAAAAGAATACCTTCCTTGCTAAGTGGGAGTGTTGATGTTTTGTGTAGCATTATAATATATTTTTACGTCGGCCCAGAAAATTCTGAAATCCAACAAGAAGTAAATATAAGAAAGTGGAAGTGAAAAGAAAAAGATTGGGACTATGGTATAATGTACCCACACTATGGTGGTAATATTACCCACACTATGGTGGTATTCTTACCCACGCAATGTGAAGTGGCTGGGTGTGATCGAGACTACTAGAAGGAGAGAATATCATAAAGAATTTTCTACAAGACTCTAAGAAGTCATTAGTTGACCATAGTAAGCCGATAAGAAGATAATACTAGAATTAATATGAATAAGTTAAAGAACAAGCCGACCTAGTAAAGTAACCCAAGTTAAAGGTAAAGTGACTTCACTTGTATAAATAGAATTCAAGTTGGCTCATTTGTAACACACACGATTCACAATATCAAGTGAAAAATTGCACAACTCTAGAGGAGCAAAAGCAACAACATGGTGCATACATCTTTTGGGTTATCTCTCTTGCTCTCAGGAAGACTATTCTATCAGGAAGTTTATTCTGTATCTCTCTCTTGTGTAGTCTATTGTTCCGGGGTATCTTTATGTGAGAGAGCTTTAGATCTTTATTGTATTGACATTGTACTTGGTTGACTAATCTATACTAAAGAAGGTTTCCTGGTTTTCTTCCCTTGAAGGGTTTCCTAGATGAGAAATATTTGTCTTTTATTTTTTGTGCATGGTTATTCTTTCAATGATCCTTATATGCATGCAATTAATGTTTATGTGAATGAAAATGTTCTAAATGTTTGAAAAAGTTAATAACATCTAATTGCAAAGAAAAATTCAACAAGATTAACAAGGACTAAGTGCCAGGTTCTAGCTTGTATTCCCTCTCATGGAGAGTCACACATTCATGATGGAATTAGGATTTAATTACACATCTCACTAAAGATGTTGGAAATATGTTCCAATATGTATACATAAGTTCTATAATGGGAATAAAGACCTTTCCTTCAATTTGTTTATCTCAACAATCTTAAAAAGTACACCCAAACCTAAATTGGGGATGGAGGATTTGTAGTCCTCTAGCTTAATTCTTGGCTATGCCATTGAGATATGGGAATTATATGGGCATATCGAATCATTCATCCTTTAAGTTGGTATGATATGCTAAAGTCAACCATTAAGGACATGGAATTAAATTTTTTTTCTTTGTCATTCAATCTTACTATTTTCATTTGAAATTTCTAAGTGAGAGTTACATTTAAAAATGGTTTGTTAGAGTTTTTCTTAGGTGCATTTCACATCGTGGATGAAAATTTCAAATTACCTATTATTTCTTTTACCTTAAAATAAAGGAAAAGGAAATAAATCTACTTATCACAAAGATAGAGTGAGCACCGAATATACATACATATATTTTTATTGGTCAATATAGAATGAACAATTGAGAATAACTAAATATAATTAAAAATGGAAGAAAAAATTCCAATGTGAATATACGAAAATGAGGGAGTGTTTATAGTCCTCTAGTTTGGTAAGCTACAATGTGTAGGATTTTCTAGTTTCATTGTTAGTGATTAATTGAAGTACTTCATAATTTTCTAAAAAGTGAGGATATAGATAAGGACATTGAATCCATTGTTTTTGGTACTAAATATGAATTAGAAGAAACTTTGATTAAATATAAAGTTACTATATATCAATTTTTATGTCTCATTTGACTGATATGTAACAACAAGATTATGAAGGTGGACAAATCCTTTAGTTTATAAGAAGAAACACCCCTTCCATATTCTTAATTGTTAGATCGATAACAAGAAAATGATAAGTACAAATCATAGTTTATATCTTTTTGGTATATATTTGTAATAGACCTTGTTCTCTAGAGATTAACTATTCTATATTCAATATCCAATGAGGTAGGAGCATCTTGATGAAGATAACATATTGATATTTTGTAACATCAATATAGATTAATTTTAACAAGTCACACACCCATATTCCAAAAATCCTTAAATAAAAAGCAACTACACACTTTATACATTTGGAACAATATAAGATAAAAACTCATAGCCCTAGTTTGGTCTAGGTTTGGATATCTCAATTACTCCCCCCCTAGAATATGCTAGGCATATTTTAGAGTTTCCTTAGACACGACTAACTGAAATCCCATCTAGTAAACAAATATCTATAACAATACGAGATAATAGATATATATAATAAAAATAAAGACATTGCAAAACCCAGAAGAAAAACAATTCCCCAACCATGAGATACTTTACTGTATTTTAAATTAAAAGGTTTTAAGGACCTTTCGACACTAGTTTCTCTTGGATAAATTTTGGAAGTATCATCATTGGTCTACATAGTTATCGAAACTGTTGTATTGGTTGATATTTGTCAATTTTGTTTTCATATCATAAAAATACTATGATATTGTATTCACCTAATAATGAAAACTAAAACCTTAGCAACCATCTCCATATTTTTTTACTTGTGAAATTTACTAGTTATGCCCTCTATAACACCTTTATAAAACCTAATGAACAAGTTATGGATTCCTTTCAGGATGATAAGGACTAACACAAAGAATGTGTGAAAGTTGGCTTGCACAACATCACAACCAAGGTTCTGAGTCATGTGCAAACCACCTTGATCTAGATTAATTAGCAATTATTACTTATAGTTATTCTAGAGATAGCATGAAATAAGAGAATAATTTGAGACATAAAATAGAGAAACCTCTCTAGAGTATATTTCCATTACTGTACATATTGAGAAAAATCCATTAGGCATTATTGCATGCAATACCTTGGGTAAATACCATGGGTAACAAAATACCATGGGTAGCTCACATTAATGCTGCCTTATCTTGACTAATTCCCCCAATCTATGACATTGTACCAAGTGTAACTCCTAGTAGTGGCCATAATGAGGTGAAATGAACCTAGATGGACCATGAAGTGGTTAGGCTAGTCAACAAGTGTGAAGGAACCATCATGTGGGCGTTAGAGGTGGTTTAGTGGCTTGGTTTTGGATCATTAATGAGAAAATTGACCAAATCCTCAAGAGGGCGCACCCAGTCTCATTAAAACATGGAAATGCAATAACTACCCCATAAATGTAGCATAGAGGGGCACATTGACTCCATAGAACAAGGAAATGAGTGGGTTAGTGGACAAACAAGCTTTTATGGCATAACCACTAGTCTAAGTGGGTCAAATGTGGAGAAACTAGGATCCATGACACTAGACTAGGAACTAGAACCATTTTCACATTGACCAAATTACACTAAACATTTGGAACCTTATACAAAGATTATTAACCAAGGTCGAGATGGGAAATATATTCCAACAGAATGAACTTATCCAATAACGAAAGTCATTCTTCTTTGGTGGTAGATAGGAAAAGGATTTGGAGAAACAAAATTATTTCCCCCTTGCGATTCAAAAAGCTAGGTGGCTCTGAAGATAAAATATTGAACAAGATTATCTCATTGATACCAACATGAATATCTAAGCCAGTTATTCCATGTATTTGATCATGATTTATATTTGTGGAGATAATATTTGTATTGATATTGATTAAATGTAGGAATAATATCATGACACTTTCCTCTTAGTAATTGGATATCCGTGATAGTTTTAAAAAATACAAAAAAATACTTGAGTAGGTTATAACACCATGCCGAATGTGCCAAGAAAAGACAAGGAGAGAAAATATACAATTTTCAAAAGTAAACCATTCGCGTGGACTACTATGGAAATCACCCTAAGATTTAAGAGTAGCACGACCTAATTTAAAAATTTCAACTAATTGAGAATGTCTAACATTATTTTACTAACATATTATAACCAAACCTAACCCATAAATTCCACCATAGAAATCATCAATTACACCTACATGTTCCACACTATGATTCTACCTTTCACGAAAAGAATATCAACTTTTCACATTTCCTTCTTTTTCTGCCATAATTATTGGAAATGCTCCGAAAGAAAGGTAGGCATGTTACATACACAAATATTTTGTCCCTCTTTATGCTTGAAGATAAGGTGTCCTAAGAAGCTAACAACTATTTCAACTCCGTTTTTCATTGGACCTACTATAAATAACTCTTCCCTTATATAGATGATTACCAATGTGATAATAAAAAACAAGTTTCTAAGTAGTTTTTGACCAAGCTTAAGATAGGCTCAATGTTCTTGACAAACTGACATGAACCCATCCATCTATTTTTGGTTGGAAGTATCCATGATTGCATAGGTAATTTGCAAGGCTAAACAATTCTATTGGTTTAAATGTGGATCCATACCACATGGTTGCAATAATAGTGAAAACTACAAAAAACACAATGATAATACCTTATATATGACCATCTCAATATTGGCATTGTGTAATCCTCAATATAGACATTATACAAGAGGAACTTTTAGATGGAATCGTATTGAAAAGACAACCAATATACTTACTACAATATGATAAGAAGATATCAATCCGGAAACAAAACAATCAAAATCTCCATCTCCACATGATGGATCCAATGGTTGTATTTTTCCAATTAGTTATAAGGATTAGAAACCCAGATCCCAAGATCATACAAAATTCCATTGAAAATCTCCAAATCTAAAACAATTTTCTCCCGAAAGGAACAATTGAAATCCAAGTATTTTTTACAAATCCAAACAAATATTTCTCATACATTCATCACAAAATATCTCTAGATCCTATAATATATCCAATTCAAGATAGACGATAGAAATCACAAGCTAGAAAGCATGATATGCCCTTACCACACCTTCATAACTCCATATTTCGCGAAAATCAAATATTTACAAAAAAAAAGCGAGGGCGCTGCCCTCGACTGACCCTGCCAGCCCCTTTAACCCCCCCCGTCCCCCTGAGACAGTCGTTCTAGGTGAAAAGAAAACTACGTGTTTTGACAAAGTTGTCAATATAGTATTTTCCAATGCAGGTAAGTAATTATGAACTCATGAGATTGTTATGCAGCTAACAGTTGTGTTTATTAACACATTTTTCATAACTACAGTCACCTTCAAAGGAAACATTCTGCATAGAGCAGTTTCAAAAATTTCGTTCTTGGTTAGGCCAAGATGAGAATCAACGACATGAATGATGCACAGGATCCCTATGAGTTCGAGGAAGATGCCATGGGAGAAAATGTCAGAGTTGGAAATGAAGAGATAGAGTCCAATGGGAGAAGATTTCAAGATACTCCCCCAGATTTTATGATCCGTAGGATCTCAACTTAGTTCTTTAAAAGTTTGTTTGTAAAAGAATGCGTGCAACAGATTAATTAAAGGACAATATTAGCAGAAATTAAGTGCTCAGAATAGGAACGAAAACCACAACACTGATAGACAGATACAAGGAAGAAAACACGAAAACAGAGACACAAACAGAGTTGATAATGGAGTTCACCCCCTCCATTGGGCTACGTCTCCGGGTCCCTCTCCAATAGGAACCGATCCAATTAATCTCTTAAAATGGTACAAAAATGGTTCTAGGCTAGTCACAGAAACTGGACATTAACAGTAAAGTCTTCGAGACCTCCTCTCTGAAAGTTACAAAACTGGACTTCAATAGGCAAAAGAAGCCAAGTATAACTAAGAGTAGTCAACTTCAACAGGAACAACAAAAATGCTCTCTGGAACTTCTCCTCACAGAGAAAACGCTGCACTGTGTTCCCAACGAACTGTGCCCGAACTTCTGTCCGAATCCCCTCCACTGGATGGATTTCTCCTTTAATACCCATCTTGGCCGTTACAATTGAGCCAACGCTCAAGAACGCGACTGTTCACCTCCTTCTGCCAACTGCCCTAACTGTTCACCTCCCTATCGATGTTACCATCATACGGCATCAAGATTCTGCAACAGCCATTTTGAAAAGTCCCCCCGCGCGAACGCATTGCCATCTTCAAATCAGAAGTTGTGATCATCTATTCGTCCGCCGTTGCGGAAGGGAAACAGGAACGGGCTCCGATATTTTACTTTGATGAACCCGGCCTCAGTCGGCTGTCGGATGGTTTTCAAGTCGGAAGATGTAGTCACTTGGCTTCCGCCGTTGCGGCTGCCAGAAGCCTTTGTGCTTTCGATCCTTCCATCTGCGCCGTTGCGGAAGAGAAATCACTCCGGCTTCTGAACGTCCTTACGTTCCCGCCATTGCGGAAGCCCCGCCGTTTCGGAAAGGGAAAAGCTTCCGTCATTGCGGAAGGAAAGGAGCTTTGTGAGCTCCACCGTTTCGGAAGGAAAAGAGCTTTGTGAGCTCCATCGTGGCAGAAGGAAAGAAGCTGCTGATCCCCGATGTTGCGGAAGGAAATCTCTTCTGATCTTCGATCCGCGGAAGGAAAATCGCTCCGTCGTTGCGGCTGCCGGAATGCTTCCAAATTCCCATTCGTCAAAGCTTCCGCCGTTGCGGCTGCCGGAAGGCTTTCGACCTCCGACGTTGCGGAAGGGAAAAGCTTCCGACGTCCGATCTGTGTATTTTCTTCCGCCGTCCGATTTTCCACCCGCGGCTTCTTTGAACCATGTACCATATTTTGGATCGTTAAAGAGGAATTATCCGCTGGATCAATCCTACCCATTGGAGAGCTTTTGGACCACCAAAAGCTTGAATTATTTTGCAAGTAAGTGAGGGTAAAGTTCCCTCACTTTACCAATCTCCATCCATCTCGCTTTGCTGGGATGCATTCCTTTCAGTCCCACTCGAAGGTACTCAGCATTCCTCCGACGTGAAGCTCTTACATTTCTGTCAAGAATAACATCATCCTGCAACTCTCTCATATATTCAGGTGCCAAATCATCAATTGAAGGAATCTGTATGTTAATTTCCTCATCCATGATCATAGGAAGCTCATACAATTTAAGATTCTCAACATTGATAACTGAATAAATTTGCATGTATGGAGGTAAATTCAAGCGAAAAGCATTAGTACTGATCTTTTCCAAGATCTCAAAAGGACCATACGTGATAGGCTTAAGCTTTTTACCTTCACCCTTCATTCTCTCTTTGGTGATGTGTAACCAAACTCGGTCACCAACCTGAAATTGATGATCAACTCGATGCTTGTCATGCCTGGCTTTGTACTTTGCCTAGCTTTTCTCCAACTGTTCTTGAACTTCCTGCTGCACTGCTTGGATTCTCTAAATGAAATTTAAAGCTCTATCGGCATCATGATGTCCATCCACTGCATCTTTGCCAAAAGAGAAGTCTATCAGTGTTTTGGGAAGATAACCAAAACAAGTTTCAAAAGGAGATTTTTGCATGGAAGAATGAACTACATGATTGTAAGCATGCTGTATATACTGCAACTGCTCATCCCAAAGTTTAGGATGCTTACTACAATATCCTCTGAGTGGCTGAACCACTGTTCTGTTCACTACCTCTGTTTGCCCATCGGTCTGTGGATGAAAAGCTGTACTTTTCCTCAGTTTAGTATCCATAAGCTCCCATAAATTTGACCAGAATTTTCCCAAGAATCGGGAATCTCGATCAGATACAATAGACATGGGTAGCCCAAAATGTACCCAAACATTTTGAAAGAATAAAAGAGCTGTTTGTTCAACAGTGATCTGTTTGTTACATGGCATCAAGATACACATTTCGCTGAACCTATCCACAACAACATATAGATAATCATGCCCTTTTCTAGACATAGGTAGTCCTCCTACAAAGTCCATAGAAATGTTTTCCCAAGGACGAGAAGAAACTGGAAGAGGAGTGTACAAACCCAATTTCCTATTGCTAGGCTTACTCGTTGCACACATAACACAACCCCTTATATATTTAGCTACAGTTTCTTGCATATGAGGCCAATAACAATGATTCTGCAATACAGACAATGTTTTGCTTACACCAAAATGTCCTGCAATCAATGAACTATGTGCCTCTCGGATCACATGCACTCTTTCTTTCTCTGGAATACAGAGTTTACCGAGATGATACAAGAGCTGTTCATGCACATAATAGTTCTCTTCCTGTTTACCATGTATTAGTGATGCATATACTTTCTTAAAATCTTTATCTTCTGCATACTGTTCAATATAACTTTCATGTGTTAATGAACTGTTCTGAAGGATGATTGAAGCATTCATAGGTGGCCTTGATAACATGTCTGCTACTTTATTATGAATTCCCTTTTTGTATTTGATTATGAGATGAAACTATTGTAAGAACCCCATCCATCTTAAATGCCTACTCTGTTGTATTTTAGTCTGAGATTGTAAATATTGAAGTCGCTCATGATCAGTATGTATGACTGTCTCTTTTCCCATGATATAATGTTTCCACTTCTTCACACTCTGTACTAAAGCATACAATTCTTTGTCATAGGTCGGATAGTTACTTACCGCAGTAGAGAATGTTTCTGAATGGTAACAGACTGGCTTTCTTCCTTGCATCAAAACTGCTCCCATGGAAAACCCGCTGGCATCGGTTTCGATCTCAAATGGCTGCTGCAAATCTGGTAATGTCAGAACTGGTGCTGTGCTAATCTTTTCCTTCAAAGTGTCGAAGGCTCTCTGGTGCTTGCCTCCCCATTGGAAAATTTCCTTAATGCTTGTTAACGCATGTAATGGAGCAGCAATGGAAGAAAACCCAGAAATGAATTTCCTCCAATACTGAACCGCACCCAGAAAACTTCTGATTTCAGTAACGGTGTTAGGCCGTGGCCAGTCTACAATGACAACAACCTTGGCTGGGTCCACTCGCAGGTGGCCTCCACCAATAATATGGCCTAGATATACTAAGGAAGTTTTAGCAAATTCACACTTAGACATTTTTACATAAAGCTTTTCCTTTCTTAGTACATCTAATTTTTTTTTCACATGTACAACATGCTCTTCCCAGGTGTTGCTAAACACAAGGATATCATCTAGATACACAATTACAAAATCATCAATGAATGAACGAAAGACATCATTCATGACCCGCATGAAAGTAGCAGGAGCGTTACATAGCCCGAAAGGCATTACAAGCCATTCATACAAACCCTGTTTCGTTTTAAAAGCTGTTTTCCAAGCATCATGCTCAGCAACACGGATTTGATGATACCCACTACGCAGATCCAATTTTGTAAAATAAGTTGCATGTTTCAACTGATCAAGCAAATCATCAATACGAGGAAGAGGATACCTGTTTTAAATGGTGATTTTGTTAAGGGCCCTGTAGTCGATACACATCCTCCACGGCCCATCCTTCTTTGGAACCAAGACTATGGGAGAGCCACAAGGAGATGTGCTGGGCCGTATGACCCCCTTCTCAATCAGCTCCTGAACCTGCTTCTTAATTTCCTCGTTCTGCATTATAGACATCCAGTACATGGCTATGTTCAGGAGTGGCACATCCTACTGCAAATGTATCTCATGCTGAATCTCTCTCTTCGGTGGTAACCCATTTGGATCTTGAAACAAATCATCAGACTCAGAAATGATGTCAATCAATTCAGATTTATGCTTAGGGTCACATTCTTCAAAAGATTTAGGGACTTCATCTTTTTTCATCTTAACCATCATCAACACAAAATTCTTACTAGCATTTACCAACCTCTTCATTTGTCCTGCAGAGACTATTGCTAGATTGGTTTTCATCTTATGTGCTCGTACAATATATTCCATACCTTCTTTAAAAAGATGATACTTATTCTGCTCTCTATAAAAGACTTCTTTCCGGTCATACAAATATGGACTCCCAAGTACAATCCCACAAATGTCAAGTGGTACTACATCCAATTCTACCTCATCCCTAAACTTTTCAGTAATTGCAAATTTTAATACACATTTTCTTGTAACTGCAATCGTGTATCATTAGTAACCCAACCTAGAGGATAGGGCTTTTCATGAGGCACAGTAACTAAATGCAATTTCTTAACCACTTCTTCTGATATCAGATTTACTTGTGAACCACTATCAAACAATGTATCAATCTTTGTGTGATTTGTAATGACACAAACATGAAACAGTGCACTTCTATCTTTATCATTTTGCTTAGAAGTAGATGCCAGACTTGTACTTGCACTAGAACTTGGTTGTGCATCAATGGGAAGTGAGATACTGTTATCCTTACCTTGGATTCCGACAGCTGTAACCTTTGTTTCATCACCTGAGTCGGATCCCAAGTCTTGAATAAC